>JAPMUY010004656.1:287500-329597 GCA_026901105.3 Galaxias olidus
TCCCTCATTGAATGTGTGGCAAAGAAAATGTTGCACTCCAAAAATTCGGTAACAGAGAAACAAGTAAACATTCTACTATAAACCAAAAAAGAGAGAATGAGAGCAAATCCTAGAAAGCGTTTCTTCACACTTCTTCAAAGTTAAAGCCACTGCCCAAAGTTAGTGCTAGTGCTACTGCAAGTGAGTACCTTAAAAATAACTCAAAAACCTCAAGGCCACATGGCTAAGCCACATCTAATTGTTCAAACAAACATATTTCCATGAAGGTACCATTTAAGCTCCAATGTTACCCAAAGTACAGCATTATGCTTACTTAACTTACTGTTTCATAAAGTAAATCCAAAACGTTCATTGGCACCTCAGAGGTCACAGTTCAAAGAGCCTTTTCCTTTTTGTTTTATAAAATAAATCTTGTGTAACTCACCCTTTCTGTCTCCTCGGTGGACTGGTACCCTGACGACAGGAGCAGGTCGTTGGGGGCGTGTCCAGGGGCGGGGCTACTGGGCGTGGTGTCGGTGGTGGACGAGGAGCGCGGACGGCCGCGGTGTTGGTGCGCGTCGTGGCCATGGCGACGGTGGGCCGCCCCGGGGCTGCTGCTCCTCAGGAGCGGGTCTCGGTCCCCGTTGCCGCCCCCGGACCCCGCGCCCTTGCTGCGCCGGCTCTGTAGGCTGGTGCCGCGCCTCATGGCGCCCGCCGGGGCCGAGCCCTGACCAGCTGCTGGGAGAACCACAGCACAACCACAGGGGGGGTCAGAGTCCGGGCACTGCGGCCCCGACGCCTCCTCGGCGGGGCAGCGAGACACGCTGCCCGCCGAGACCACCGAGGAAGAGGAGGAGGACGACGATGAGGAGGAGGTGATGGTGGTGGAGGAGGAGTGGGAGAGGGAGAGGCGTCGGCGCTGCTCCTGGAACAGCTGCTTGAGGCCCTGGCCCAGCACCCCCATGCTCTCCCTGGCATTTTCTCTCATCCTACCCAGGCCGGGCTGCTCCGAGAGGGACAGTCCTCCTGACATTCTCCTCCTGGGGCCGGGCTCCCTGGCTTCCCCATGGCCTGCACCGCTAGCCCCAGGGCCCGCTGCGGCGCCTGCTCCAGCCTCCCCCCCTGTCTCGGCTTGCCTCTCTCTGCTGGCTCCCCGCTCTGCATGGCCCTGCACACCTCTCATAGAGACCAGGGAGAAGGGTCTCTGTGTTCTAGGGTCTCTATATCGCTCTCGGGCTTCAACGGACGCAGGGTGGGGATGGAGAGAGGCGAGGGGAGAGCAGAGTGGAGGAGAGGACACAGAGGGGCACGTGAGAGCGGAGGTGGGTGAGAGTCTGGGAGGAGGAGGAGGAGGAGGAGGAGGATGAGGAGGATGAGGGTCGGGTCTGCTCAGCGACGGTCACAAGGGAAGTCCACTAGGGGGCATGCATCAGCCACTCAGCCACAAGGAGAACGTGGTCATGCTGGTCGCAGAGAGAGGAGGACACGCGTAATGAAATGGGGAGAAGGACTGCGAGGAAATGAGAGAGAGAGAGAGAGAATCTGGAGGATTACAAAAGCACTCTGATGGAAAACTCAGGGATGTTGAGAGAGCTACGTTGCGGCGGGATGAAGAAGTGGAAAAACCCACCTACCATCAGCCCAACGGATGGCCTAGTCTGACACCGTGTCCAGGGATCACCTGCGACTAGAGGAGGGGGAGACAGAGAGAACACAGAAACAAAAGAAGGACACAGAGAGAGAGAGAGAGAGAGAGAGAGAGAGAGAGAAAGGAACACACAAAGAGAGAAACAAAATCAATACGTTGATTAACTCACCCACGTTTAAGCTCCAAACAGTTAGTAAGCACTTCCTGGTTTCAATCAATGACCACTTAGCTGGGCCCTGCATGTATGACGCTGCTGCCACACTGCAAATATATCAGGCTCACTGTGCGACATAACTTAACCTATGCATGTGGGTACGCGTATGTGTACGTGTGTATGTTCGTGTATTCCCCTGCAAGCCAATTTGGTGTCACTGTAGCGATCCCTGTATCCTCCAATAATATCTAGAGACCAAGGTTTCCTCTTGGAAGGCAACGACAAGAGCAACAAGTGGTGCAAATTGCAACCCTTATTGCCCCACCTTTTAAACCCTATCAGCATTCACTATTCCTTCATAAGGAATAGGCTACTATCACTTAACCATAATTAAATCGATGATACAAATTTAAGCTGAACATCTCTTTGGAAAACACTCTACTAACCATGCAATGGCCACAATGCTAAGGACTGAGATTGCACACATATATCTCTCCATCAGTGGTTGCACCCCCGCTAAACAGAAGCAGGCCAGAAACCTGCTAGAGAAGAGCTGACAAGAAGTGCCAGACAGACGGACAAACAGATAGTGCGTGAGAGTGAGGCTTCCGCCTGCCGAGCAGACACAGTGACTGACTTCTCTGCTCAACCCCGGGGGGCAGGAAAACAAAACCCACAAGACAAGTACCAGTCAGGTCCACTGACCCAAAAGGAGGAGTCAATGTGATGTGTTTGGCAAACTACACTCCCTCAACTGAACAAAGTCTGAAACTGGAAGGGTTGAAAATGCACACGCTGAAGCACAAGACATAGTCACCGCCCCGTGCATCCACAACCACGCGCAAGCAAGCATCAGGACATCAGGGCTTAGCCATCATGCATCGCACACAACAACAGAAATGCTGCATGCACACGCAAACACAAGCAGGAATTAAGTTTGACCAAATGGAGCCGTTTATGGATGGAAATGGAGCTGACTCACGTCACCGCTTCAAACAATGGGCTGTTGAGCTCCTCGATGGGCCCGGGGAGAGGAGAACACACTGTCCACACTGATAAGGAGGAACAGGCGACGACGGGACGCACGCCACCCTCCCACACGGGCGCGCACACGCGTTGGCGCATCGCTCCCTCCGTTTCGTTTGGCACGGCGCGGTTCTCTCTAGGTTTGTGGTCAGACCGTCGCCTGCTGCATTAAGCTCCCGTAAGTACATGCCGCGCGGTTGTTTGGCGGGAGGTCAGACGACCGCAAACCGTAATGGCATGGCAAGAGCAGTGCCTGGAGCAGTGCCAGCCAGAGACAGCGGAGGTGCTGCCTCTGCGGTCGGCCGCCCGCTGCTGCCCTGCCCTGCTCTGCTCTGCTCTGCTATGCGCTCTGACAGCGAGTCGGTCTGACATACAGTCAGCGCAGAGCGGGCCAAGCCCTGTGGACCTCACCGGCGAGACAGACAGAACGCACCGTGAGGCCATTTTGATGTTAATCGCAAAAGGCACACACAGACACCCACCTAGAGTACTTGCACGTATAAACAGACAAAATGTCTACACAGTAGGTGAACCTGTCGGAGCGCGAGCACCGTCAAACACACACACACACACACACACACACACACACACACACACACACACACACACACACACACACACACACACACACACACACACACACACACACACACACACACACACACACACACACACACACACAAACGCAGTGACCCGTGTCTGCTTACGCGTCAACTTACTTTCATGTAGCCCGGCGGTATTGCCACGGCATGCGTTTTAGGAGGCGTTGGGTGTTAAAGTAGTCTAATTCTGTCCTGAAGATTCCCCATGCAGCAGGCCCCTGTCCCTGTCCCTAAATCCTCCCTGTCATCCCAGGGCTGATCCCACCCCAGCACACTGCAGGGTTAAGAGCTGTTTTGATTGCCAAAGGATTTATAGTCCTACTAATCCTTTTTCAGGAGCCTTTACTGGACAAAGCTCTGTTGTCTGAGAAGGCCTGTCATTTCCATGGTGTGTTTGTGTGCGTGTGTGTGTGTGCGCGTGTGTGTGTGTGTGTGTGTGTGTGTGTGTGCAAGGCTCTGGCGTCAAGCCTCTTTTTGTCAGGCACGGCTATCCACGTTGATGAAGCCATGATGCAACCATACAACAGTAGATGGACATCTGGGAGAACAGATATTTGCTGTTCTGTTCTGATTCTCTGTGTGCTGTTCTGTTCTGACCTACTCTAAAGCCTTGATACAGCTTTTACATAACACAAAGTACAAAAGCCAAAATGGCATTCCGGATTAAAAATAACAATAAAAACAATAAAATAATAATAAAAGTCTGTCCTGAAACGGAAGCATTGTCACTAAAAAGTGTGTGAAGAAAGACTATGAAATATTGATGTTCACCTACAAGTCACTACATATTTTTTGGGACATGCTAATATAATATGAACCTTCTAGACCCCTCAGGTCATCTGGAACAGGCATCTCAGCCGTTCCCAGAGTTAAAACTAGAAAAGGTGAAGCAGCGTGTAGCTACAATGCAACAAATAGCTGGCACTAACTTCCAGAAGATCTGAGACTTGCAACAAATCTGAGTACTAAATTAAAATAAAAAAACGTTTCTGTTCTCGATTGCATTTGGCTAAAAGGTTCTTTCTTAGCAATTCTATTTATCTCGTTAAGCAATTTTATTTATCTCATTAAAATAGTTCTTTATTTTTTGCATGTTTCTGCTTGCCTTGTATAAATCTTACTGAATTGCCTATATGTATGAAATTTGCTAAACAAATACATTTCATTTGATTTCAAAAAGCCTAGCTGGAGATATGTCTGTTTTGAGAACATTGACTGTCACAAGTTATTAAATAATCGTATACTATTCCTGTGTCTAGACCGAGACATTCCCTTCTGATATGACAAAGCATAACTTAGCGTGGAAGTTATCGGTCGGCCACACTCTCAAAGGCCCCTCTCTCGGGTCATGAGAGAAGCAAAAGAGATATCTAGCAACAGGTGCCAGGGTCCGGGTCAGCCACCACCATGACTCAGCATGTTTCTCACTAATACCGTAGTGCTGCCTGTCAAAAGGTGAACGGGCTCTGACCACGCGGACAATGGCCCTTCTAGAACCTGGAGCGTGCACGCACACACAGCGACACGACATCACACACACACACACACACACACACACACACACACACACACACACACACACACACACACACACACACACACACACACACACACCCTAGCCATCGCTGTAGTTTAGTCCATGGGAGTAGGGATGAGGTTATCCTGGCTGTGCTAGTGTCATTGTCTCTGGCCAGCTCCATAATACATACGGACACAGCCCAGCTTTAACCCTGGCAGGTTCACCACAGCATAAAGAGGGCAGTACACCAGGGTGGTGTCACTATGGTGTTCTTTTTAGAGGACACATTTCTAAATGAAATAGCAAATTATATGAAACAAAAATATGACAAATATTAATCTAGGGTCACTAAACGTGTTTGCTCAACTACACTTTGGCTCGTCAACTTTGGCCTTGAGGGGGAATCAAAGAGAACCTGTGATACCGGTACATGTTGTGTTCCAGGTACAGAGGTGAGAGAGACACTAAATTCAACCCATTATTCTTATTGAGCCAGGATACGGAAAGGATATGGAAAGATTACACACTACCTTAACTATAATGATGAGATAGAGTGTGCAGGGGGCTCTAGAAGAAAAATCCTTCTACGTCATGACTATGGCAACTGGCGATCTAGGTGGGCCCATTCAAAAATAAGGATTGAATTATTAAAACGCCAACTTCTAGCCTTATCATAATGTTCATTTTTTTAAACAGTAGTGGACAATGTATCTCTGTAACAAATTCAATGGTTAGTGGTTTTCAATACCCCCTCTTGACATTAAAGTTGCATACTGTGCACCAGTGCTTGGTCAATGTGGCCCTTGGTCTTTGACACCGGGGCAGCCATGATGTTCTTCATTGTTGGCCCCTCCAGTGGGTTGGCTGGTCGTATCGCCGTGGCGGCGTTAAAACAAGGCCGTGCACTGTTCCAGAAGGAGCCGGGAGCTGAGGTGGAACAGTCCACTCTTTGTTACCGCCGAGCCACACACAGGCCATCTCTGCTCATTGTGTTCTCTCTTTCAATGACAGACACACATCAATAAAAGGGGAATTAGGCCAGAGAGTTCTGGCACAACTCTGTGTGTGTGTGTGTGTGTGTGTGTGTGTGTGTGTGTGTGTGTGTGTGTTTTCTCTCCAACTGATGAATAATGGAGCATATCTCATTCGGCAGGCCCGTAACAACAGCAGCACTGGCAGGAAACCGGAACAATCGATATTGTTTCTGTATGTGTGTATGTGCATGGGAATATGACAGTTAGAGAGAGAGAGAGAGAGAGAGAGAGAGAGACACAGGGTCCGGGCAGAGAGAAAGAGGCATTGAAGGGCATAGCACGGCCCATTTGAGAGTGTCAGCTCTGAAACTCAGAGCGTCCCCGAACCAGCTGCAAAACGCGTGATAAGCATTGCGTGCGGATGCCGGGTTATTAGTGTGTAAGATAGACAAAGAGAGAGAAAGAGTGAGAGAGGACAAGAGATAAAAGGGGGGGGGGGGGAATTGACACAAAGACATAAGAAATAAAGAGAGTGTTAGGTGAGAGAGAGAGAGATCAAAAGCAGGCTCCGTTTCGTTGCGCTCCATCTGGCTGCGCGGAGGGTTTGAACGTCAGAGATGACGGGGGAATAATGGGCAGGTAGCTGTGGCCTGACACGGAGCCAACCAGGCACAAAGGCCCCACGCCGACATCAGAGACCCTCAGAGGCCCGCGGTGCCAAGTCTTTGCTTTCCAGGAACAAGAGGGAAAACACAAACGACAGACACCTACCTTCCGCAAACGGAGAGGGGGACAGGGGGGCATGGATGAGACGGGACTCGGTTACTGTGTATTGCTGTCATATACAAGTGGTTATATTTTAAATTCCCATTAAACTAATGGCAGTCAAACGTTTGGACACACCTACTCAACCTTTTGACTGGTACTGTAACTAAAGAATATAATTTTTTAAAAAGCTGCCACCTCTATCAGAAGCGTGCTACGGATTGCCAATGGCGTGCTGTTCATTCCTTATAAAACCACCCGTGTTGCGCCCGTGTTGACTACTCAACGCTGCGGTGACGATGCCATGCATCATTCACAAGGGCCGGGGGGTGAAGTACCTGTCACAACATGGTGTTGACAAAAGGACAGGTGTTGAGCATGGATGGTGTTTCACCGACAGGACAAAACAACAGTCGGGAACGTGCTACCTGTTCAACTAACAGGCACACTTTTACAACCTACCGTACTGTATTGTGGGATCTGGTGGGTCCTGTACAGTTACGTAGTATTCCGAAACAATTACGCTACCGTAGGTGTTAGGGTTAGAAATCCTACAAGGCCTCAGTCTCTTGACAAAGAGATTAATATCCCAGACATGCGTTTAATCACCAGAGGACATGGTGGACATCTCTGGAACTGTAAGACGAGGAGCTCTGGGTCTGGATGCAAACATCCTTTTATTGACCAACACGTTTGGGCGCAGTTTTGGTCTAGGAAAGCACCTACACACCACTTGAAATCCCACACCAGACAATGTGTCAAAGGCACAAGGTTAGGAATGAAGAACGGCGGCTTGGGTGGGTGAGGGTGGTGTCAAGAACAGCCTGTCCCCATAGAATTGGCACCCAATCAGGGTGTTCAGCTGCAGGTGAACGGCATGGCTGTGTGTGTTTGTCAGGCTGGCATGAGAGTCCAACTTAAAACAGAAATATCCCATATAATCACCTATCTAAATAGCCCTTCTGAAGAGGGGCATTTGAGCACAGGCAACCAGACACTTCACTCTCTGACTTATGGAGGGGAGAGGGCATCAGCACAACCAGCCTGTGGTTCTGGAGAACACAGCTACCACCGGGTCAAGGCTGCCAGTTCTTCACAAAGATCAAGATCCATTTGAAATTTGAACATGCAATTTGATTTGTTTACGTGCATTGAAAAAAAAAGAGATAGATTCCATGAATATTTATCATATATCCCTGCTCAGAGTGGTAATTTCATGGTATCATGATTTCTTTCGAAACCATTCGGCCACATGGATGTCGAGAATGAAAAATGATTGCTTCAGCAGGGAAAGCAAGCAGCTCGTTGCCACTAGAAACTGCAGCCCGTGCAGTGCTGTACAGAGGAATCTCACCTTCTCTCCGCAGTGTGTGAGTCGGACATGGTATGTGGCACCAAAGAGAATCAGGAGCTTTTAACTACAGCTCACCAGGATCAAGCCAGCTCAGAGCTGCTCATCCCTTCTAGTGATAGTGACAAGAGCTGCAGTGATTACTCCATAAATAAAATGCCAGAGAGTGTATCAAATACGATTGTTATAGCATTGTAGCATACACCTTGTAACAGGGAGCTGAAGAATGACTGGATGGACACCTTGGAGCCAGGGGCTGCTAAAATTAGCCACGCTAAGGCACCGCTGCTGCCCTATGGCCTTTCAGACTGCAGAGCCCAGCTCAGAAGGAAGGTGAGAGAGAGAGAGAGAGAGAGAGAGAGAGAGAGAGAGAGAGAGAGAGAGAGAGAGCGAGAGAAAATGGAGTTTCATCTCTAAGACAAGGCACTTCCTCCTCAGCCACAGTGGGCACGGCACGGCCTGTTTGGTGGACGGTCACGGAGCCAAATCACTGTCTTCACGGGACATAGGCAGTGGCACTCTTGATCTGAGTGAACGGAATCAGGGCACTCTATCCACATGTAGATACGATAAACAGGCCTCTTACGTAAATGAGAGCGATTGCCTCGCCGATTTGACATCCCTGCTTACTCAGACAGCGCGCATTGGCTAATTGGTCTGCTCTGCAACTACGACAAATGAAGAACATAATCAAATACATTCAAGAGCAATCGAATAAAAACCCATACAGAGACTTGCTCAAACATGCATATTCCTGCCTTTCACAGCAGTGCCTTTGATCATAACACTCACGGTTTCCAATGACCCATTCTTATCCTAACAAAAGATTACTATCCGATTATGTCGTAACAGCAATCTGTCAACGTGAACTCTCCACATAACCATCTCCCAGTAAAAAAAAATTGTTTTTACTGTATAATCACACTTAAATGGAATAATGTCAACATTTACATTCTAATCCTATATCTAAAGCAAACAGGCCCAGTGTAGAATGAGAGGCAGACACTGTGCACACACGGCCCATTAATCAGCACTTATGACAGCCAGGGCAAATACAAACGTAAGTAAGTAAGCGCTGTGCACTGATCTACTGGAGGCTAACTCTCACTTGATGCTAACCCCAACCATTAGAGAGGGGGAAACGGATCAGTGCGCTGAGTGAGGTCCAGAGTTGGGATTTAATAATCCATCCAAGCACAACACAGAGGCACGATAGACTCACAGAAACCGCAGCCGCAGCAGTAGCAGAGCCAGTGTCTTCTCTGGGTAAAGGCAATCGCACACTGGGCTACATAAACAAACACATACAGACAAACAGACACAGCAAATTCTCAGTAGCACTCAACCCCTGACCGGGTAAGCACAACGTGAGTAAAGCAGCGTGGAGGGTGCTGGAAGGAGGAGGAGAAGGAAGAGGAGGGGGGTGAGCGTCATCGTGGTGGTCTGACCAACTGAGTGAGACATGAATGGCTGCGTCTGCATTGCCCTGAGGGGGCAGCCAAGCTCTCAGCCACTTACTGGAGTGTGTCAGAAAGATAGTGGTTATCCTACCCACCCTCCCCTGCAATATTGTGCGCTTGTGTGTGTCTCTCCACCAAGTGTCTGCGTATGTGTGTAGCTTTGAGAAAAAGCGAGCATGCAAAGCTATGATCATAGGATAAGACCATGTAAGTGAAATAAAACAAACCTTCAATCCATTACAACCATGATGGATGTTGGATGTCGTGATTGCAGAAAGAATAGAAACAGCTGTATAACATGGAAGAGGAAAAAGAAGGATGAGATTAATTCGATAACTTGGCTACTTCAGCGTTTACCTTTAAGTTTTTTTGCCTTGGTCTCTATGGCTTTCAATGGCCATCTTTAAATTTTTTTGTTTTTTGTTTTTTTTATTCTGTATTGCACATACTTTTCTGCCATGACCCTATGGTAGCATAATTATGTGTATCAATGTGCAATAACATGTATTTTTCTATTTCAAATATCTCGTTCTCTACATGGTTAAAATTTGATTACCTTTGATTGGAATAAAATTCCAATAATGGGTTGCAGAAGAACAATTTTCTTCATTGCAATTGTCAATCAATTGTATCAAATTCAAATAGATTGAATTTGAAAAGTGAGCTAACAAAACGTGTTTTGAAAATCTATTTAAAAAAAATTGTGATATATTTGTCAATATGCATAAAAAATTATCATGACAAAATTGATAGACATGATAAAACGCATTAGTTTAACTACTTTGTAAGATAAAAAAAATACGTTACATTATCTCTGCTAACAACAAATTTAAACCTGCACTGGCTAACTGAAATGCGATGGCCTACATTAAAGCACATGGCTTAGTCATAACATATGACCGGATCTTAGAACTAGGTTGACAACTTTGTAACTATCTGTCACGCCAATATAACGGACACAACGACTATGCTACAAGTCGTTTTACAATGTGTCACTCTAGGCTACACATTGACTTACGAAACTGTAAGCTGAAGGCTTAACAAAATGTTACGGCATGCCACTACGTCTTCGCGCAAATACCACACATAAACAGTTAGTAACTATGAATTTACTAGATTAATTTTGGTTGGAAA
The DNA here is from genome assembly GCA_026901105.3 of Galaxias olidus. Lineage (NCBI taxonomy): Eukaryota > Metazoa > Chordata > Actinopteri > Galaxiiformes > Galaxiidae > Galaxias > Galaxias olidus. The sequence goes on from JAPMUY010004656.1 coordinate 298,113, forward strand.
TGATCACTTACTCAGAAGCCGAGTGAAAACTGTGCCGTCAGTCATCAACGGCCATCCCTCCCCTGACAATCGCTTACCCTGCCTCCCGCGCTGACGTCTGGACGCCCGACGTAAAGAGGACGGCCATGCAGGGACAAACCGTACACTTTCTGAGCGGGGCTTATACTATTATGTAATTCTTTACAGTTAAGCAATAGAATTCGATATAGTCATTGAAATAACTAAGTTTGACAAAATATTATTTTCTGTTACTTTTTTTGACAGTTTAATCAAATGTTTTCTTTTTCTTTTCTTTTTTACCGTTAAGGTGTGGTGTACGTTTGCCCAACTAAGCACGCAGTGAATGCCTCGTGAATGATTTAAATACATTTTGGACAAATTTTTAAACGTATTGTTTCATCTGCTATTTAGTCTCTATACGCCTACTTTGACAAATCAAACTCTCCTCTATTATTGGAAAGGCCATTATACTTTAAATCTGGCTGTCTTTTTAAAAAAAGGATATAATACTGATTATAAAGTGGAAACCTTCAGAAATATCATGTCCCCATGGTAGCTATAGAAACAGCACTGTTGGCATATTACCAGACCTATCTTGTAGTTGCTAAGTTTCCATGCTTCAGATGGTGATGTGGGCTGGAAGGTTTAGCTGCAAAAAATAAGATGACACAGAAGAAGCTGTATCCCACATGGAAACACGCTGCAGGCTTTGGATCCTTACATTGTTTCTAATAATTCAATTTGAGTTTAGGAAACCCTTTGTCTTTATTTTTCTCATCAAAAACAGCAAGCAACAACAGCATATACATGTGCCTTCTATGTGCACTATTAGCTGCATTTCCCAGTTTCAAAATGATCACATCTGAAAAGATTCGCAGTGAAAACATTGAAGAATGGCACGTGCATTCAATATGTTTGGCAGAGCTCGTAATAAAATAGAGTTATAGTAATTGTGCAGTAAATAACTATTTAATTATTGTCCAACCCTTGAAGCATCCAAACTAGCCATATCCTCAGGTTCCTCTTTACATTACATAATTATTTTAACAGGCCATAATAAGGCTGTCTCATTATTTCCTCGAGATGGCGTTAGAGGCATTTGTTCTCACACAACATTGTGCCAGTTGTAAAATGTCCTTGGTCACACATCACTTACCTGTAAATAAACAAAGATTTGTTTAAAAAGACTAAATAAATGTAAAATGTCCAACATTTTATATCATAATATTATGTATTATTGTCTCCAAAACAAACTGTTACCACCTACATGATTACTATAAAGAAGTTGATTTGAGTGAGTCCATAGAGCTGCAAAGTGGGCCTTTGGAAGTACACAGGATACCCTTGCTGTTAAGACTTCTGTGTCCACTAGATGGCAACATAAATACAACGACATAGTGCTAATGCTTAACTTGAGGCCAGCTGTTAAGCAAGCATAAATTTGATTATTATTGGGGTTTATCTCATGGGTTTTCTGCATATTTCATCCATTACAGCAAAGTTATTAGAAAGCAAAGTATCACAAGGGACTGCTTCAGAATTGATTGCTTCACCTGCGTCGGCCTAATCAGTAATAAACGAGGCACTCTACTGTGATTGCATTATTAAGAACCATCAGAACTATCTTCATATTGTGTAAAATTAGAGGACTGAGGTTAGCTACACTGAGTGGAAATGAGTGGAAAATAAATGTGTCTTTCACTCACTAGTTGTTATCATTCTTACTGTCATCGTCACGGAAATCACCACTAAGAGCACTGTGCACGTCACGTAGACACTTAGTTTCTTCACTGAGAAAAGTTTTGTCCTGATTTTGTGTGTGTGTGTTTGTGTGTGTGCGTGTGTGTGTGTGTGTGTGAGTGTGTGTGTGTGTGTGTGTGTGCGTTCCTCAGACAGCAGTAGGACTAAGATGACTGTGGTAAAGTAAGAATAGATATATGCAATATAATTAAAGTTAATTACCACTTTCTAAATTATTTTTAATTGGTTATTAGAATATTAAATCAAAAGGATTTAGGATAAATATGTTGGATAAATATTTATTACTAGTGGATCAACACCAGTTACTCACTCTTCAGACTGAAAGTAGCATGGCATTTTGTCACGGATTTATTAGAATACGATTGTTGAATGACCTATGTTATGTCTAACACATGAATTATTTTGTGTTGGCAGTACAATGTACCAGCACTAAAAGCTGTTAATGGCAGCACCATTCCCCCGTGTCCACGACAGAACAGGAAGCTCTCTAAAGAGACCAAACTCTTCCTGAAAAACAACACTGAGGAGAAAAACAACTAAAGCGTCTTCCATAGCACATGAAATTTCCTCATAAAAATAAACAGCTTACCATAACTGAACTTGATGGTGCCAAACTGCTGTCTTCATATCATCATCATTATCATCATCACCTACACACGGATATCTATTCAAAGACGAACACTCACGTTCAGTTATACTCAAGAACTCACATCCTATTCCCATTCAATACTAAGACCATGACTCAATCCATTAACACCCAACCAACACACATACACACACACACACACACACACACACACACACACACACACACACACACACTTAAAAACATACACACACACATCATACGCAAAGGCCTTGTGGGCTGTTTTACCTCCTCCCACATCAGAACTGAGAATAATGGGAAACATTAGTGTGAGCGGCTGATGCCAGGTGACCCTCTCTCTGCGAGCCTGGCAGGCGAGGACGGTGGCTCCCTGAGGCTCTAGCCAATTAAAGCAGCCTCTCAAGCAGTCTCTCCCGCAGGCCAGGTTTAATGAAGAGCCCTGAGCCTGGGAGGAGAGGGGGGCAAGAAAGGATCGATCCCCAGCCTGGTGAGTTCACTGCTGCAGGGCCCATGTCGGAAAGCCTGGGGACTTAGTGACTGGATTATCTTATTTTGGCGTACTGTAATTGTGTACTTTTTTGGGTATTTGGTAATGTTTATATTTTTTGGTACCCAAAATATTTGATGATGATGATGATGATTATGATGATGGCATGATGATGGGGAAAAAAATATATATTATGTATGTAATGATGTTATGAATAATGACAGATATGTATTCTTTTTTATCAAAGCCCCTCTTGTGTTACCCACAGGGAAATGTGACTTTGTCCTGGTCGATTGTCCTGTCCACTTCTTTATCCCCAATGTCTGTCACCTCTCAATTTGAAAAAAACTAAAAGGGATCTGTCATGTCATTAGACAGTCAAATGTATTCAGGAATTTTGAAATAATCGCTCCAGGGAGCATGATTATCAGTTCAGTCAGGGGTGACTGAACCACATGATAAGAACAGCTAGCAACCACATTTGTGATATTTGATCAATACTTGCAATTGTCAACATAGTCGTTTAATATTGTTAAGAAAATGTGTTCACTGCTATGAACAAAATACCCCTTGGAAAGTTTTTTTTATCCTGGCTTTATATTAAGCATTGCTAGTAAATGTTATGTACATTGCTTAGACAATCAATGAATAAATGCAGCACAAACCTTAGCTATGTATTGCAAAGAGGATTAGAAGTCTCAAACTTTCACTTTCATTTAGTATGGAAAGCATAGCTTTTTTAGGTCTTAACCTGATTTATGTCAAGAACGACTCTTTCCCTGAGGATGGTCTACACATAATTAAGTTAATTATTAAACTAATGTTTCCTTGTGCAGTCTTCTTTTATCCGAGAACTCTTTACACACAAACACATACACGCAGAGTTTATGTTTTTGGCCTTTGGTTACAATACATCTGTATGCAACACAGCTAAACCTTTTGATAAGGTCAGGACCCCCCTGCCTCCCCCAGTGTTTTGCCACTCCTGGGTTGACCGGCATGCTAATAAGGCTAATTGCCACTCCCTGTTTTCAATTAGCATTTAGTGTGACAGCTAACGCTATCCATAGCCAAACAGAAGGATGGCCATAAGATGTTCTAGGGTGAGTGTTACAAACCAATCAGAGACCTCCGTGGAGAACTGTCGTCCAACCGTCACGCTTCATTGCTTGCTCGTTTGCAAATAGAATTGTGAGCAGCTGCCAGAATGGCAATCCGAAGACCCTTCCAATACACTTTATAAGTGGATGTTAGTGCCGAACGTTATCAAATCAGGGAAAGCCAACACTCAGACATGCACAATTACAGAAGAGTAAACACAATCTCTGCAGACGCTCGTTCTAAATTTGTTTATTTTACCCTAATTCCACACCACAGTTGCCTGCCGAGTGTGTGTGAGTGTGTGTGTGTGTGTGTGTGTGTGTGTGTGTGCGCGCGCGCATGCGTGCGTGTGTCTGAGAAGCATTTTAATGTACATTGTAAGCTGTGTGGAAGTTAGACTCTGCCAGCAGTCTCCCCATGATCAGTTAATTAAGCCATGACTGCATGAGCTCAGAGGAAATTATTAGAGTGGCACATCAACATTATAGGAACACCAGAAAATTCAGTAAACTGTGTAATGTTTTAGAGAATAATACACCTTTTTCACAAATGACCAAAGCTTTTTTTAACGGCATATAATATTACTTAGATATCATATTTACTCATTGGGTTTACACATTTAGTGCCACTAACGATGTATAATGTTCTTTAAATATATTTTTTTATAATTTTTCTGCATTTGTAGTGCAACAATGTTTTAAAGCTAAAGAAATTAATCACAATATTTTGGAACTTTAAATCCAAGTATTAACCAGCAACAGCAATACCCCAAGCAAGAATGAATTGTTGTGCTGCTAAAAACACTGAAAACCTGATGCACATAATTCTTTCCTCTTACATACTGTTTAGTACAGACAATTACTTTTATTAATTGCTGTCCGACAGCAACTTGAAGGCCTTCTCATTAATATGCTGACATGTGGTCACAGACGAAAAAAAGCTTATTCTAAACCCATATTGTACAGAACAAAGGATGCATTGAATTTTCTTTCATCTTGAGGCTGAATGCTGTAACCTCCTTTCAAAGAGCTGCCTCTATTATCAGGGGTTTTGCCATATATTTTCAACCAAGGCCTCTGCCAAGCTATGATGTCAACAGTTGTCTCTCCAACAGTCTGGCAAAGTTTGTTCTTCTGCCTTCAGCCTAAGTGACAGATATTCTATTGATGCATTGCTTTTGAGCTTCTAATTGGCGCTCAAATGGTAATCCCAAAGGCCAAGTCAGAACAGCTAGCTTGGATTATCATAGGACAGTTGGTTCGTCTGATTGATCCTTGCAACGAAATCAGCTAGGGTGGAACAGTAGTCTCCCATATGGCATCAGTCCAGTACAGTTTACTTATTCCCTGAGGTATTCTTTTGAGTCAGATCCAGATGTTACTACACTGTTGTAACTATAAGATTAATGGAACAAATGAAACTTGCATGGATCAGTGGACGCGTTCGGAAAGTATGGGGAGCAAGGACAAAAATTAATTTTTGCTAGATTTGGTTTGATAGAAATAGTAAATTAATGAATGTGTACAGTTTGATGAAATTCAATTCTGAGATACAAAAAATCGATAGATTGACAAGGAAATTGGGGGAAATCTATGTCACTTTATGTTCAGAAAAAACTCCCAAATTCATTGTTTGTGGGGATGTTGTCATGCCAGAGACTAAGACCTTCCTCTGTGTGTTTGTACAAAATTCCCGTCAATAATGTAAAACGTAGAATTAGGGCATCAGACTTGTGTTCCTCAGCAAGGCAGCAGTTTGCTTCTGATGCAAGAGGTAATTTGAAAATGGCTTGTTCAATCCCCAACACTGAGAGTGTTGAATGCTGGCAAATCGTTCTTCAATAACGCACCAAACCGCTGCAATTCTCCATGATGACACTGTGCTGCTCCCATCTGGTCAAATGAACAGTATCCGTATATGTAACAGTATATGTTTAGTACATGCATGTATGGGAATATGGTTCAATACCGTGTCCCAAAAATAAGTCCCTCTCAAGGGATTAATAGTGTTTCCAAAAGTCCAACAAACCTCTTAAAATCCTGTTAAAAAAAAAAGAAGAAAGTAACGTGTCTATAATTAATTCCAAGACAAGGAAATGGCAGATTTTGTAAAGAAGATAAGCAATATGGTCTAATGAATGTGGAATTTACATAAGAAGGAAGGACAGGAAGTCTAATACCTTCTCTCTGTCGTCGTTGTTTCCAGCAGCTTCCATGCAGGTTGACAGTCACTTAGATTCAGAGCCCTATATCACGGGTATGCTCTGATTCTCCAACTCTTTAAGTTCCACTAATAGGACACACCACTTTGAGCCTCGGCCACTTTCTGTCTGATTATAAGAATTCGTTTGAAGTCTCACACCTCCAGTTAGAATCTAATGGCCAGGGCAATTAAAAGCCTCCTCCATGGAAGGTGTCAGGGTTTGTTCCATTGAAATCTACGTCAATGTTACTGTGTTGCTGTCTTTATCTTTCCAATGTATGAAGTGACCGTACCAATGAAATGTGAGGAAACATAAGTAAGTAAGTAAATTGTATTTATAAAGCGCCATAAAAACCGGAGTTACAAGTGCTGTACAACGTAAAAACATGAAATGTAAAAACATAAAGCCATAAAATGACAAAGAAAAAGTGATAACACAGAACACATAGTACAAACAAACTTACTTTCCATCCACACAGACACTCTGTAACTTGTCTGCGTAGAGCAAATACAATTTGTATACAGGTCTGTAGTGCATAAAAATCTTGCATTATTCACAATTGTTTTGACGATAACTTAATTCTGTAGCAGAGAGAAGCTACACAGCCATGGATCATTTGTTAGCTACAACCTTCTCAACCTTTTCTGTACAATGACTAACAACCGATCTTATCCTTCCTTTCTGATCTGATCTGACAACACCGAGATGCCATGGTAACAGTTGCAGGATCAACGCCTTGGTGACTTTGCTGATTGTATAGATCACTTTTCTGGTTGGTTGATTGCACTTTCCGACACATGCGGGGGTAGGCGATGATGGACATCACATTTCACTCGTCTCTACTGTATTGCAGGAGTTCATACTGACAGGTCTTATTTCAACTAGAAATTAATATGAAAGTTTATATAGAACGTCTTGTGTCAATGACACTGAAAGTCATTACAATTTTTTTTCCTTTTGGCATAGCTCTGGCTAACATGACTCACTTCCCAAACAGTAAAAAAGTTCCTTTCCAGGTAAAGTGAACAAGACAATTTTAATGGAAATCCAAATGACATTGACACACTGGATTAAGGAAAACTAGAGACCCATAAGCAGAATGACTGTGTGTGTGGCCTGGCATAAAAACATAAGATAGATAGACCTGACCTAATACACAAGACCACTCTCAGGGCCGCTTCATTATCGGTAACCTCAAATTGACTGAGTAGCAGTGCACACATTATTTAGGGAGCTCCTCCAACTGGCTTTGTTAAACAACACACACACACACACACACACACACACACACACACACACACACACACACACACACACACACACACACACACACACACACACACACACACACACACCGTAAGACAGTTCTGACTATTCCACCGAAGGGGAAGGTCATTCATAGCCTTATCACTTGGATAATTCACAGTGATACTAATACAATCCAATCAACATTAATTGCTACGGATGTTACTGTAGATGAAATAGAGATCTAGCATAGCAAGCACCTGTATTTATTTATCTGCACCAAAGTAAGCTGGATAGATTATCCCCCTTACGGTAACATCCCGTTAAGCGGCGCTCACACAGCCATATAAAGATGAAAAGACAGAGGTGCGGGATGAAGAGAGAGATTGGTCTCATTGAAAAAGGGATAAAGAAACAAGTAGAAAAAACGACCTGAGAAGGAAGGAGATAAATAAATCTGGAGAAATAGTGGATTTAATATTGAGGCATCAAATCGGATTTTAGAATAAACAGTTGATGGATGTGTAGTATTGGCCGGAGCTACTCCATTCAAAAGGTTGGACTCATAATAGCAGATCACAGAGGCAGACATCATAAAATTGCTGAAGAAGTCACAGCACACTCACACACACACACACGCACACGCACGTGCACGCGCACGCGCACACACACACTCACACACACACATACACACACACACATACACACACACACACACACACACACACACACACACACACACACACAGAGATATGCACAAACTAAAATGTGCTTTCATCTAGCCATTTTTATTCATGTATTCATTGATTTGGTCCTGAAGGGAACAGAGGACTACTGTCACCATTGGAATGAGTTACTCTCTAATACAGACAACTCTATGGAGACCAGTCAATTTAGGCATCAAGTGGGAGAAGGATGGGGAGTAGAGGACAGGGGCATGAATTATTATTGGACTATTATTTTCCAGTTAAGAGAAAGGTGGAGTGCATTTTGATAGATGAGGAGAAGAGGAGGAGAGCAGTGAGAGGAAGGAGAAAGGCGGGCCTAGTGAATGATAGAGAGGCTGTCGTCTGGGTAGAGTTGGCGGGTAGATGATTTGGAGGGGAAAAGAAGGGGAAATACAAGCGCCACATTCAACCGAATAGCTGGCCAAATCAGGTTTAGTGTGAGATAATCAAGACAGAGGGAAAGAGGAAAAAGACTTTGAGAGGGAAGGAAAATGAAGCAAAAAGAAGTTGTGAGACAGAGTGAAAAGGGGAGTGATGGTTCTTTCTCTCCAGCCATTAGAGAGGGCCTGTTGGATTCTCGTGTGTGCTCCTCCTGCCTCCGTGCTGTGTGTGCCTCATAGTCTGTCAGCTCCATTACAACCCCCGTCCATGCTAACCTCACAAACCCACACACACATACACACACACACACACACACACACAGAGGCGTGTGCTCACACACACACACACACACACACACACACACACACACACACACAGAGAGAGAGAGAGAGATGCGCGTGCATACACACACACGCGCGCGCACACACACACACCCACACACACACACACACACACATACACACACACACACACACACACATATAAACATCACGACAAACAACAACCTTTCTATCTTTTCTTCATGCCTCCATACGTCACACATGCAATGTTCACAATAAACCCTTCAAACTTTCCTGGTCTGTTTACGCTCTCTCTTTTTCTCTCTTTAGATGGGGATGTGATAAGAGGCTCTTCTAGCTGTCACAAAAACACTGCTAATTACAGCTAGTCAACACATACCTTAACTATCCAAGTCAAACAACCCTCTCATTACCACCCACATGGTAGCCTAGTTACTATACTGTGTGTGCTCTGTCTGTGGCATGTGTGGGATTATGGAGTCTATAGTCTCTAGCGGAGTGGGCGAACATACAGACCCGCACCCCAGCAACCCACAAGGGCCCTAGTATAACACAAACCTTTGTTTATTTAGGACAGGGCACAACTCAACGTACACGAAGCATCCTCTCAGAAGACATCAGAATCCTCCATCAAATGTTAGAAAGAGTGAGAGATGGAGAAAGAGAGCGAGCAAGAAAGAGAGATAAAGAGAGAGGGAGAGAGAGAGATAAAGAGAGAGAGAGAGAGAGAGAGAGAGAGAGAGAGAAAGAAAGAGAAAGAACGATAGACACTCCAAGTCTGCAACATAAAACACTCTCCACAGGCCAGTGTGTGTGTGTTTTATCACCTCAGAGCTTCAAAACAGAGCACACTCTCTGGAAGATTCCAGTTGAAATTCAGCGAACAAGTCCCGAGGCCAATTCTAACCACACGCTCAAGGAGATCCGGCTCTCTGTCTCACATTCTCACTCACACACACCACACCACGTCTGCCTGTTTGGCTCTGAGGGAGTGAGAGCCAACCTGCCTGCGTCAGTCTGATCATGCCTGGCTGAGACATCCCCCAACACCACTCTGGGGCAACCGCACACATCAAAGTAGCACATGCAGAAAAAAATACTCCATTACATTCGCAGGAAGTACAACTGGTTAATATCCACACGTACAAACTTCATACAGCACTGTCTTTGTAAATGGCCGATGCCCAGGGGATGTTTGTGGTGCCTCCAGAAAACTTTCACCAGAACGAAGAAGAAAACGGTTGACTTTTAAATTGACCACTACCATATCAGAAAAAAGTGTTAGTTTGTATATTCTCGTCTCTTCCTCTGAGAGTATAGAAACCTCTGGATAGCAGCCAGCAGGGGCTGGTGAGTCACGCTGGCTGTCAGCTTCTCTGCCTTCCCAGGTCCATCAATCGGCAGGCAAGGCGTCTGGGTGGCAGGGGCGGTGGCGGGCGGCAGAGCTGTGACAGGGACATGTGACAGGGGCCAGGGCAACACAGACGGGCCTCTGCCCTCTGGTCACGCACCGAAGGACCAGTGTGTGACATCAGAAGGTGTTACCTTTGCAGTTGGGGAAAGAGGAGGAGAATGAGGGTGGGTGGGGTCGAGGGGTAAGACATAGCAGAAGGGAGGTTGAGGGGAACATCAGTAGAATTATCATTTAGGCTCCTATCTTTAACTCCTTACACTGGTGTGTGTGTGTGTGTGTGTGTGTGTGTGTGTGTTTTTTCCAAATTGGATCTCCAAGGTACTCCCTATGGTGGGCACAACTAATTCAAATGCCACACAAGAACAGAGAAGACAGTGCAGGGATGATTTTCTTTTCTGATGGCATCTTAACTTTAAGCATTGCTTCAGTGGAGCCAGGCCAGTCTGCTCTAAAACCACTATTTACTGAACTCCCCACTCAGGTGTGGCCCCTTGACAGGGGACTGGTGCGGTTTCGACGAGGGGGGCAGAGAGTCAATCATGTCGGTCGGGTACAGAGTGCGGCTAGGCTGAGTGAGTCTGGACTCCTGCGCTACTGGAGGTGGGCACTTGAGGGCCATGGCCTGATCGCAATACCATTAACTCGGAGGCAGCGAGAGACCCACTCTCCCTCAAGTTGGCGAAAGTCAGATGCCTTCCTCCGCCAGCACTATGTGTGCCTAGTCCATCAAAACCATCAAGGCACAAGATTATACCTCACTAGGAGCCATTGTGTCTGCTATGACTACAAAAATAAAGATCATCTTTGAGATATCTCATCTCAGGGGGGGATCAAGAGGAGTGCAGCAGAGGGGAAAAGGAGTAATACCGAGAGCATCCATTCATAGATAAATGAAATCAAAAGTAATAGGAGAAGAAACGAGCGGTTGAGACTGAAAGGGCACAAGAGGTGACTTAAAAGACCACGTAAGACGTCCCTGATGTTGCATGCCAATCCCAGGCTACACATCAGATCCTTAGGGTGTACATCCCATCCTTTCAATTTCTACATGCAATCATCCCGGAGTGAATGTCAGTCAGCGGGGAGCCGTTAAAAAAATAAATGCCAGCAGAGGTGAACGAGGGGAAGGAAATACATCAGGACTTCTATCAGGCAGAGCGACTTGCTCCAAATGAGACACATAAACATCTTCTATTATAGTTTCTACAAATGGTTTCATCACGCCATTATGCGTGACATAATATGCAGGTGGAAGAGCATCAGACACAACCTTTTAGTATGGATAACATAATTTGATCATACTTTAGTATGTAGTGGAATGCCAAGACAATTTGATGCATAAATCTAACATGGACAGTGTGTGTGTGTGTGTGTGTGTGTGTGTGTGTGTGTGTGTGTGTGTGTGTGTGTGTGTGTGTGTGTGTCCACTGAGTGCATGTGCAAAGCCAAATATACCCCAACTTTCCCCTTCACAATGGCTGTACTTCATTTATTTTTGTTGCTTATTTGGAAATCAGCTTACTTCTTCTTCTCAGCACAATCTTTTTCCACCAGAAACAGAAGGACCAGTGATGACTTGATTCGGTTATAATTCCCTCCAGATGTGGAGTCATCTGTCCCACCTTTGTTCATCGCCTCCACCGCTAGGTCTCCTCTAAAAGAAGAGTACATAAAAAGGCCCTGGATCAATCAGAGGTTCCACTGTGCAGGCTGAGTCACAGGAATAATAGTTTTCCCCAATTAGAGGTATTCACTGGGGCTCTGTGTCTCAAACAGATGGGAGGACATTACATGGACAAGAGGACAGTGCGGCTGATTGACATTCTTTTGATGGAAGTTTCTGGAGGGTACAGAAAAACAGCATGTGGCCCATTGTGTCTCCAAAGCTAGATTATCTGAAATCCATAAGCTCCTAAAAGATAGTTTGTTTTTCCGGTAAACTGTCAAGTTTGGACAACTTGCTGCATAATTTTTGTCAGGGATCTAGTGTGGGTATTGTTGCTCTAAAATAAGCAGACACATGACCAAACAATGTAAAAAGCTGCCAGCTCTACATGTACAACACAAAGTTACCATTAATTTATAAGTAAAACAGACATCACAAACACAGATAAGACTAATTAAACCATACAACAGGTTAATTGATTAGCAAATTAGAATTGGAGCCTTCTCTCATCGGGAACTTAAGAACAAGTAAGACTGCAAAACTAATTACAGACTGCACAACAATGAACTACAAGCACTTGCCCATGATAAATGTGCCTTCTAATTGGACACTTCATCAAAAGGTCAAAGTTAGTGTCTATTTCGAGAAATTCTGTTATGCTGAGTGGAGGTCATCCATCCTTGTGCACAATAATACAGTACAAGCTGACTATAATGAGACTCTGCATTTATCTCTCCTTAGTCCTCGCAGGCCGCTGGCCGATGAAGTTTATAGCATCATTACTCCTCCTTAAATCTGAAAGAACGTTTCACTCTGGAGTGAATTGGCCTTATAGTATAGCGCCCAACGGTAAACTTCTAATCCCAGGGGTAATTCATCTTAAGTATCTTCTCGATGTAGATCAACTCCATCCTGCCTGACCTTTACAGTCAAACATGCTGGGGTGGGTTTGTCATGTCTTCATTCAGGCCATTCAAGCAACAGATGAGCTGTCAACCCCGTTCTTGTACCGGAACAATGGTCAAAGAAGGCTCCATAAAGACAAGAGACTCTCTAATAGAATACAACCTTGCCTGAATTCAAACTGACCCAATATATCTTAAGGGAAATGCTGGTTACAAGCGTCGTTAAATTAATTACTGAAGATAAAGGTGAAGAACAGAGACAGTCATGCCTTCAATTCACTGTAACCTGAAGGAAGAAAATGTTGTTAGCATGGACACACATATTTGATGTGTTTGTTGGGCGTGACAACTGAGGGATGAAACACCAAACTCAATACCAGTTATGACCAGAAAGACAAAATATGCTCCTCTGTTTAGGTTGCCCATTGGAATAGACCAATAGATATGGAGAGGGTACATTAGGTTCAGAGGGAAACTACACTTAAAGGAGTCTCGAACTCGGCAGGTAAGTTTCCAAAACCTTTTTTTGGAATGATAATATATAACATAACTTTTGAAAAAAAAAAGACTTTTGGACTTGGATTTTGACAAGGAGGAATTAATCTGGCCATACGTTTTGACTTAGTTTGCACCAAATAAGGAGCAGCTTAACCTGGGTTTGGACAATGCAGCAGCAAAAGGAAATGTATGTTTCATAACTCAAAATCTCTCTTGAAACGTGGTAACATGCACAAACAGATATGTCTCTTGCTGCAGCGATTGGCAACATGTTTTTATATCACAGTGAACCAGTCATTTGAAAACAGAGAGTGAGATTTAGGACATCACCCTGTTGTTGAAATACATTTTCCCAAATATCCATCAGCGACATACATTTTCATCCATCAGAGGCAGATTCCCATTAATGCAACACTGAGCCTGTTCCTCTATGTTCCATGCAGTGTCCTGCTCTGAAGCCCAGCTTATGACAACTAATAGTTTCAGTAAACCTGAGTGTGTTTTCTTCAACCTCCGTGTGCGTGACGTAGCGCGAAGACACCTTTCACGTCTCTAGCCCTGGTGCCTGGTGTGAGCCCCGATTCGAGGCCTGCATCCCGCTCATCAGGGGCCCCAGTAGACCCGTATCTCCCATCGATCACTGAGGAAGGCATAACTAGCCGCTCACGCTCTGGCCCACACAGACACAATCAGCCCGCACTTAGCATACCTCCCTCCGGTCCACCCTCTGATTGAGTAAACAACCAAAAGGCTGCAGAGTGGCGGATCAGAAGGGCCCCCTATCATCTGTGTGAGCGTGTCTGTCCGGCAGAGAGAATGGGTGGCAGGGAGACAGAGGGTAAGATTGCATGCGACTGGGCAATCACACAAAAAAAACACACAAAAAGCATAGACTTAAATGGATACAACTTCAAAATGTCTATTTTAGCAATATCGTAAACCATGAAAATAAAATCTAAAAAGGAGAGAGAACGTTCAGACAATAGGAAAGACATTGAGGACACTCAGTGCTTGTAGGGACTCTGTGTGAGGCTCGGGAGAGGGCTGATACAATCTACAGCATGGAGTTGCATAGCAAACACAGCATGAGTCTAAAACAGCGAGGGGTTTTGTTTGTCTGTGTGGATATATAAAATAAATGTGTATCTATGAGTGTGGGACAATGGTAGGGGGGATGCTTGAAAATAACTAGCATGTCAATGCATGTCCAATAAAATGATGATGATGTTTCTTCCTTTTATCATTGACTGCTATCCAGTTATTGTCTGTGCCCGGGCCCTGCATGGAAGCCGAGTATCAACCCAGGGTGAAGTTGAGCTCTGGTTTACTGGTTCATCCGTAAACATTCGGTCTGTGATTCACTAGTGGTAGAAGGTTGATCCATATTAGAATGCTAGTGTTCCTATGTCTCATTCAAATTCACTGGGTGAGTAATTATTACAAATGGAAGAAAATACAGAAGGGACATAGCTTTCAAATGGAGAAAAAAAATACGGAACTAACATGTCCAAAGAAATGCCATTATACTCACTCTAAGGATGTGCGATTAATTCGATAAAATGGTCAAAGACTGCAAATTTGAAATGAAAAGGGCAGACAACTGTATCATCTTATATTTATTTTTTCATTTCTGGCAGGAGTAGAGGAAGAGTAAAAAAAGCCTACGGCGTTGTGAATGCACGGAGGAGGCTGCGGCTGACAGACGTCCCTGTCACAGCATGGCCCTTATGGACATCCCCGGCTGTCAGTCTGAGATTCAGAGGTCAAAGGACTATGTCGCTGGCTGACTGACCATCCTAGTCTACAGGACACAAGCAACACTGAACAAAAGCTAGAGAGTCAAGGAGGCACGGATTCAGGACCAGTTTACCGAGTCCTAATTCAGGGGCATAGTAATCAAAAATAAAAGAAACATGAATGGCAATAAGTTCATAAATCTGAATCTAAAGCACACTCTTGTAAAATCAACTTTTATCCAAGAGAATTTCAGCCTTAACTCCATTACCGCTGTCTTTCGCTTCTTCGCTAAAACTCTGATCTCAGGTAAAGTCATCATTGAAATATAAAAAATCTAAATTCTTACATCTGCATTTGTCTCAGACGTTGCGAGTGAAAGATCAGTCCAATCTTCCTCTATTACCTCTCGGGACTGACGCTTCTGGACTCTGACAGAGGGGGAGAGAGATGGAGGGATGAAAGCAGGAGGAGATGATGAGCGAGCTCTAGCATGTGGTGGCACTGCACTAATCATGGACTCTGTCTGGAGAAACACACACAGCCTCACAGGTTATTGAGAGATAATGGGATTTTCTCAGAGACGAGACACACCGCTGCTAAGGAAAAATATGAAATTTGAAAATAAATAATGCAAACCTTCTGTTATCTCTTTCTCTCGTTCTTACCCTCTGTGTAGAAACAATGGAAGATGGAGAATTATTCATCGTCTGTCCTAAAGCAGAGACATCGCATTGGGCCACCAGAGCTAGCATTGGCACTCCACCATCTACATTATCTGCTGGTACTTTATGCGAACACATAATATTTATGAAACCCCCCCAAAAATCATTGTTTGGATAGCAATGACTGTGTAAAATTTTACTCTGCTGTGTTATTAAAGAAGTTATTAAAGTTGTTTTTGCATGTGCTCAGTTTCTACTGTACAAGAAAACCTAGCTCCATTCAAGCCCACAGCAAAATCCAAACTATGGTTCTGAACGTATTTCTTCTATTGCCATATATTCACCTTAAGGGTTTGAAAACTATGATTACAGAACTGAGTTTGAATATTATTATTGTATTTACTTTTAATTATATTACTATCATATTATTATTATTGTATGTACTTATAATGCATTGTTGATTCTCGTGTGCGTTCATTTTTGTCCTGTACATATCACAGACATTTTCTGTAGTGTTCTTAATGGATATTTGCTACTCTGCATGAAGGTGGTTCAAGAGAAATGTCATTGAATTGAACCCCCTGCATGCGTTGGTGCCTAAGTGTGCCCCTTTACCTAAGCATCTTCATTCTTTTCCAAGAGTCAAGACCACCTGCCAAGTGCTGGTGGCTTTTCCTGGTAAGTGTAGGTAAGGATTCATTCCAGCCCCCTAACCCGTGTCCTCATCTGTACTAACGACCCAGCAGGAAAGCTATAGACCATTATGACTGTTTCAAAGGCTCAGTCATTAAAAATCAAAACATCGACCTTCAGGGCGAGGCAAGTATTTACGTTGCATAATCCATGATAGTATGTCAGTATGTTACGTTGGTAAATAATGGCCATAATTGGTTTGTGATAACATTAAAGAGCCTAGGCTTTCAGTACATGTCCCTATAGCTTTTAGCAATGGCAAAGACAGTGACGTACACAGAGAAATACCACGAGAAAAGAGCTCGCTAAGTAACATTGGAATAAACACAGTCTGCCTGACTTCCTTTGACCTCGGTGCCTAGAGAAGCTTGTACCCCACCCAGCTACCTCCACAACCTGGCTGTGTACCTGCCACTCACACCCATGGCTGTGACCACACCAAGGAAAGGCTATCCATCCACACACCCTCACCCATGTGTTTGTTGGTGTGTTCTCTTTCCCTGTGTGGTTGCTCGCTGTCTGCTTTTATTTTGTCTGTCGCTCAGTGGTTTGTCCGGGCCAGACTTGTGAGAACCTGCTGTCTGAGTCAGTTGTCTAGTCAGGTGTTATTTTATTTGATGTGTTTTTTTTTACTGCAACCTTACTGATTTCCTTTGGAAAGGCCAACTTCACTTACTTTTATTTTCAATAGTTTAATCTTTATTTTGACACTCGGAGAGTGGTAGACCTTCCCTCTTTAATGTCTGCTATTATATCTTCAGGTTTTAGTAAACTTTGAGGGCATCCCTTGCCTTTCATCTGAACTAACCACAATATCTTTCACAGATTGAGGGAACTTGGAAGAAGTGTTCAAGTCCCCTTTGGACTTGCTGAACCCACTCTTTGAGAGCAGTAAAGCGGTGAGGTTGCCGTGGGCTGCAATGATGCCTAAATCTGAGTCACTGAGTCAGTGGAATGCCTCTCTCTCTGCCGTGTTATTCTCCCAGCCAACGCTTTGTCAGGATCACCTGTGCAGAGCTCGACGTGTTCAGGGGGCTGTCTAGGGTTTGACAGACCACAGGAGCATCTCTTCAGGATCATCGTATCCTGTGTATTTTGAGATGTTTATAACTGTATTGTGTTGGCCTGGTTACACACCCACCTCTGGTGACTAACTATAGGACTGAAGTCAACGTGCAAAGTCATCCCTTCGGCTAGAATCTAATTTTCGTGTGGAGAAACTTTGTCATTCAAAAATAAATTAATAAATAGTCAAGACCAGAGAGACAGAAACGGGTGCATCATTACTGTCTACTTGCAGATGGTGTACATTTTACCCGCCCCTCTTTATCGGCATACGATGTAGACGTACTTCTTAATTGTTATGATTTGTTCACTTTGAACAGCTCTGCTAGCAAACATCTTTTGTGTTGTGCGTGTCCTAAAAATGACAGAGCGTGCAGAAGGCTTGCTTTAATCACAGCCTGTGTCTCTAAATAAGCACCAAGGCACACAACATTGGCCCTCAACAATGCAAACAAAAAAGCTTGAAGAAGGAAGACTATAAGACAATGAACAAAAAAAACCCGTCAGGACTGAAATTATGAGACTGGCTCTTCTTTTATGAACTGTGCCCTGCGATGTTGCCATGAACAGAGGCAACAGAACCACAGGGTGTCCTCAGTTTTTGCAGGAATAATGCTCATGCTGCTCCTACAAATTGCTCGAAAAGACAGGCAACAAACACATTTATTTTCTTAGAGTCAGATGCATAGGGTAATTAAATAGTCCCATGATGTATCTTTACTTCGTGCAATTACTGTTGGTGAAGCACAAACATGGCTCAAGAAGCTGAGATCTGTGGTTTAGCCGTTCTCTCTAGTGTTAATTAAGCTGCTGGTATCATTCATGTTCTTTTACAGCCTTGTACTGCCTCAAATAATCATTAGCAGACTGGTCCTGCATGAGCATTGACTTCAATGGGGAAAGTCTGAAATTATGCGGATTGTCCCTGGTGGGAATTTAACAAGACATTCTTGCATAACCTCTACATTTGCTTTTAAGGATGGCTGTCTGTGTGTGTGTGTGTGTGTGTGTGCGTTTGTTTATGTTTGTGAGAGCGTGTATGTGTGTGTGTGTGTGTGTGTGTGTGTGTGTGGCGGGGGGGGGGTACTATTTGACCAAAAACATGTATTTTGTAAACTTGTAGACTATAAGAATAATGCCGTCAATATGGGGGTATTTTTGCTACTTTGCTATAAAAATTTGTATTTACTTTCGGCCCACTATCACAAGGCTTAAAAATGAACAACTCACTGACACAATGAGTTTAACAATATATCTTAAACCCTATTGAAGCCAGTAGTTGCTGCATACTGCATATGCAAAGCATTACACACACTCTGCCTCACAGTTTATGAATGAAGCCCCCTCCACTCAATCACTCAATTTTGTTTATTTATTTATTAAGGAAAGAATAAGGATCTGTACAGCGTGAGTGAACAAAGTCAAAATGCGCACGACTTGGTGACATCAATGAAGACGCGGAATCCTGAGAAATGTATACAGCGTTGTGGGCGTGACGAGGGTGACCGGTGACTATAAATGGCAAAGCTCAATGTACTGTAGATAGACTATACACCTGGTCAGAGCGGGTCGTCAACTGCCACGAAGGGCAAACAACCATCATTGGTCAGCAGTGCGTATTTTGTTGACGGTAGGGTATAGCAGGTTACAATAACGACATTTCAAGTGCTACTGAAAAGGTAAGTTGGTTCACTTTTAATTACATGCATGTTTGCGTACTGTAAGACCTGTAAAGTTGCACCGTAAAGTTGTGTACAGCAAACACAAGATACCATACTACTAAACACACGTCTTTGTTTTTTTTTCTGAAGGACCTGCCAAGTTATGAAGTATACTTGTCTGCTTATCTTGGCTTCTCTAACGGTCAGCAATCTGCCAGTGTCTCGGGGACAGGGTATCCCTGAAGATGAAACGGGGGACAGAACAACTATAGACGACATTATTCTACAGAGAGCAGAGAGCCTCTTGCTACATTCTATTTTAAAAAAGATAGAAGATGCGGATGCCTCAAATGGTGCGTAAAATCAATTTGGGTCAATGTTCATGTTTTTAAGATAAATTAGAACCATTCCCTTTGACACTTCATTTAAGAATCAGAAGTTTAAAAATGATTTCCCTTTGTGTTGCTGCTTTTTCCATAGTCTAATAAATCGTTTACATATGTCAATGTTTATTATTTACAAACGGATCACGTCACACTTGGGTCATCTTTATAACATTTCTTAGAATAGAAAGACAAATTGACACTAAAAGGATATTTGACACGCGCATGCTCGCGCGGATTATTTGGCGCGTAAAAGCGCACCAATGAGCTATGAATTAGTGGGTATAATACATTTACAGAGATAAATATAACAATGTATCTGCATTGGTTCGGTTAGGATATGCCATTTTAGGGGAGACACTTTTCAGTGAATATATTTTAATATGCGTGGCACCAAAGGGAATTTAGTCCATGACACAGTCGGTTTGAGCACTATGTTCTATACCAAATGGGCTATTGCGCACCAAGTTCACATGGATATTACAGTTTTGCAAGTAACAGTGAAGCTTTGGCTTTTGGTTTTGTACATTGTTCCGTCTAAGCATATTTTGTTCATTCTGACAGAGGGATATTCCTCTCAGCCAGAGTGGGTGACAAAGAGACAGCATCCCGGTAAGAGATACAACGAGGATTTGGAAAGGCTACAATACGCGGGAAGGCGGGACGAAGATGAAGATGAAGATTACACCGAGGTCCAAAAGAGGCAGCACCCGGGAAAACGCGAAGATGATATGGAATCATTCATAGACTTTCAGAAAAGGCAACACCCTGGCAAGCGCTCAATGCTGGAACAAATCTCTGAAAATCCCTCACTCCTAAGCGACCTTTCTAAGCGACAACATCCAGGAAGGCGCTACTTGATAAAGTATAGCAAAAGGCAACATCCCGGTAAGCGTAACGAGGAAGATGGAGAAACCGAGGTTTTCCAAGATTTTGAAAAACGCCAACATCCCGGTAAACGTTATTTGGATAACACGATCACGGATGTAGGTGCAAACAGTCCGTGTGACATGCTGGACCCTACGAGCTGTAGTAAGGCCAACCTGTTGCTCGAGTTACTAGACAACGTGACAAAAAGTCGCGCAGAGGAGAAGAGACAACACCCTGGCAAAAGGCTCGCGCCAGAAGAGGATTTAGTTGTGCAAGAGTAATGGAAATTTGGTATATCTGCGTACGTTCATCAACTGCTGTTGTGTAAAGAAATAAATGTGTACATTGGCCATATCACTGAAAAAAAGTTTAACAATGCACATTACTATTCATTTTACTGTGTCCTGACATACTTTAATTAATTTAGTAGGATTCTGAAACAAAGATTATAGCCAATCTGAATGTTTATAATAACAATATTAGAATCTCCGGTAATTTCCGGTAATCATAGAAATATCTGACAGGGTATCCGTAGGCTATAGGGTGGGGCGTAATTACGCTCAAAATGGAAATTAAGGATTTGAATAAAAGCTTAAAACCTCTCACGTTTATGCGCATTTTTAGTTTTAGACAATTAAGAAATTGATTATCAATAAACGTTTTTCATTGTAAAATTCATAATAGAAACTGAGACACTGCAATTGAAACATAATACCTACCACAGTGAGACTATGATTTTTATGTTGAGTTGAAAAACGTGAAGACCTACATAATGTATCATATCTTAACCCACTATTGAGATGTAAAATAATTAACGGCCTGCAATAATAAAGTGGGCCAATGAATTATTTTTCTACACAAATGTTATTTGCATGGAATACATTTTTATTTTATTTTATTTCTATAAATTCTGTGTTAGCTTTGCCTTAAAGCCTATCATGTATTCACAATTATGTTGTACAATAAAATGCATTGATACAAAATATTGGTGTATAAAATAATAATTTAATTACTGGCATTATTTTTTGCACAGCAATACTTTGTGTTATGTTTTTTTTAATTTAGATAACCGTTTGGAGCACGGGCAGGGCAGAGAGTTGGTGCTATATGGAACCATTAGGATACAAGTATGGTGCCTTATCATCTGTGGTTTAGATATGGTGCCATATGGAACCATTAAAGATTTTAATATGGTGCTAAATAGAACCGTTTGGAGCATATAACCATTTGGGGGGTGTCATATGGGATAACTTGGAACCCTTTGTGGGTCTATAATGGGGCTACATAGAACCATCTGTGGTTTATATATAGAGCTATGTGGAAACATTTGAAGATTTTAATATGGTGCCAAATAGAACCGTTTGGAGCATAGACGTGGTTCTATATAGAACCATATAATGAGATTTGGTGCTATATGGAACCATAGGGTACAAGTATGTATAGTCATCTGTGGTTTAAATATGGGGCTATATGGAATCTTTAAAGATTTTAATATGGTGCCAAATACACATCATATGGTGGATTGCAGTCAGTACAAACTAAGCAATCAATCATGGCATAACATCCCCTAGAGTAAAGCAAATGTATGCATGTCACCTCATGATTAATTGGCGTTCTTCCTTTGACTAACTGGGAACATTTGCATACATGCAACAATAACAGGCACAAGGCCAATAATGTGCAACGGCTCAACGAAAAGGTAAAAGTAAAGTGATGACATTTGTAAATATCGGAATGTGAAGAGCCTTGATTCTGCAAGTAGCCCTCAATGTTAAAAATATAGTTGTTTAGTTCAGTTTAGTTTAATGGAGTAGTGTTAGTTTACGCCCATGTCTTACAATTGGATTATTACTGTATTATCTCAAACAGGACATGTGGCCAACATGCACCACATGCATATGGTAACGTGATAGACACTGGGAATGGTTACTAAGAAACTTTTACGCTATTACCGTTTACCAAAAAGAAATCAGGCCCTTGTTGGCTCTTTTGTAATAAATAATTTCTGTTTCTCTCCCTCACACATTTATGTACACATAAAAACATCGGTCATCCCGACCTGTCACTGCCTATAGGCCTAGGCACTGTATGATCTTTTCAAGTTGGTTAAGAAAATGAGTTTTCGAGGATTTAAAATATAATATAATAGATTTTTGTCACATTTTTATCCCTGCATAATTTTGGATTGTTTGCATGATTTTTCAACAATTCAAAATGGTACTAATGAAAGAAAATGTTATTTTTTAAGTAGATGTGTCTGAGTGACACTATACTTGTTTTACAAATTTTTTAAAATACGATTCGTCTATAAACGACACTTTGTGTGAGATCTGTGTGTAGAGGGAGCGCTGTTCATGGTGCCGAAGTAGCGGTACACTGATTTGTACATATAAAGGCCTATATATATATTTATATCAAGAAAAAAAGCAGGACTGATTGTCCCTTCTCTCTTGCCATTTCGCCTGTATGGTAATCACATGACCAGGCTGGTCGAGTGTAAAGTGCTAACCTTCCACAGTTCATATAGAAAAAGTACTGCAGCTGGAAATTACAGCTGTCAAATTATCCACACGCCCTTAAACTGCACACCTACAGCTACAATAGATCTGTAAGTACACGATTTATTTGAGTGTTTAAAACTACTACCATTATGTTTGCACAGCTTTTACGGTGAAACATCAGTGAAATCATGTCTAACGTTACAATACAAGATAGGAAAAACGTCATCTGAAGCTAAGCTAACGCTAGCTGGAGCTAACTCGGTTGAGTCCATTGTTTCTATGGCCTGTCTGTAGCCTGTAGGTTTTTGTTTTCTATTTCAGCCGGCTAAACTAAAGACAGCGCTATAGTTGATTGAACGGGTTGGTTACATGCATGTAGCCAGCTTGCTATTAACATGCGATCACGACACTCTTTGCGTATAGCCCAGAATAGTGATGTTGTCATTTGCGAATGTATTTGTTATTGTGTTGTTATGCATGCTGTGACTACTGTGTAAATAAATATATCTTCTTATGTTATTAAATTTTCCTCAAACTAGGGGCTGCTCCAATAAAATGGATCTAATAAGGGGCAGGGTTCACACCCAGTGGGGTGTGTGATGAACCTGAGAACCCCTCCCTCGATGCTCCCTCTTCAGCTGTGCTGTGCATCCAAAGCCCACCCCTGTCATGGCCTCCAGTTACCCTCCTCCCTTTGAGGGCTCAGGGGAGGTGAAGGAGGGCTTCCTGTGCCCGCTATGTCTCAAGGACTTGCAGTCATTCTACCAGCTCCAAGACCACTATGAGGAAGAGCATTCCGGAGACGACCGCCATGTCAGGGGACAGCTCAAAAGTAGGTTCAGCCATCTGGTAAAATATTTCAGAATGACATCTTTCACCAATTATTATTATTATTATTATTATTATTATTATTATTATTATTATTATTATTATTATTATTATTCTTTTGGTAGTAGTCAAACCAGACTGTTAATGTAATCCCCTGTATCTCTTATCCACATGTATAGATCTCGTCCAGAAGGCTAAGAAAGCCAAAGACAAGCTTCTGAAGAGAGATGGAGATGACAGACCAGAGACGGGCAGCTATGAGTCCTTCTACTATGGAGGAGTGGATCCATATATGTGGGAGCCCCAGGAGCTAGGTAAGACAAGATCCATCACTGGTTAAGTGTTTTTGACCTGTTGGCTCTTCGGGCTTAGGTGCATACCATAAAAGCTAGTCCTTGACGCAACAGCCTGTGTGCAATTCCAGCCTAGGCCCTTTGCTGCATGTCTCTCCCGTCTCTCTCTCCCTCCCTCCCTCATTTGCTGTCCACCTACTGTCTTTTTTTGGGAATTAAAAAAAGCCCCACTGACCTTAGACCTGAAACCATTTGGAAACTGAAACAGGGACCTACAACCCAATGTACCAGGTAGCATCTGGACTGGTCATTGAAACAAGCAATGGCTATGGATGTTGATGTGCTGGACCCAATTGTGGTAGTGGGGGCTTACTGTCTGACTTTACAGCACCTTGGCTGCCATGCATGGGACACATCTGATTACTTGCTTTTTCTTATAGGATGCTCTGGTTAATTGGCCAACAATTGTTTATTCTGCCCTGTTGTGTCAGTTTCCTGCTTGTAGTCATTTTGAGTACTTTTTTAGCATCATTAGTTGTATGTGTTTAGATTGATCTTAGCCTTTCTTCATGTCTCGTGAGTAGGAGCATCCAGAAGTCATCTGGACTATTTCAAGAAACACAGAGCTGCCAGGATAGACCACTATGTCATTGAGGTCAACAAGCTTCTCATCAGATTGGAAAAGGTAAGCAACAAATCACAACTCCTCCGGACTTTATTTATGCTGAGACAACATTGTTAAGTAGTGCTGACCTTTTGGATTTCCTGGGGAGGAGAAGCCTGGTGGCATTTCCATAACAAACAATTATTTGGACAAGAAAATATAGTTTTTTAGTTCCAATTTCAAAGCAACCTCTGTGCTACCTTGGTAGGGATGGAAACATTTGTTTACAAAAGTTGTGCTGCTTTCAGACAATATTTTTGCATGATACAAAATTAATTTGCGTAAGAAAAACAATGTTTCTTGCAGCTGACATCCTTTGACAGGACCATTGCTGATGCAGCAAAAATAAGAGGTAAGATTTGAATACATCTGAGGCTTTTCCTTCAAACTGGTTTGGACTGATATTTCCTTCTTTTAATTTTAATATGAAAATTGCTTTTTGTATTATGTACTGACAAGTAATTGATTATACCATCTCCCTCTTCAGCTATTGAAAAGTCTGTAGTGTCGTGGGTGAGTGACTCGGATGTCCCGTTCTGCCCTGATTGTGGAAACAAATTCAACATGCGAAACAGACGACACCACTGCCGCCTCTGCGGGTCCATCATGTGCAGGAAGTGCATGGATTACGTCCCCCTGCCATTGGCTTGTAAGTAAAGATTTAAAGAAATGGTACCTATGCAAAAAATACGCAGATTATTTCACAAGTATTTCCATTGCAACCCTAACCGAAACCCAGTGGCACTCTATAGTGCAGCCGTCATTGATTGTGAGGAAAGTTAGCTCAATGACAAAGGCTTGATACTGCCACTCTGTGAAATAAGAGCCTTCAACCCTACCGCTGTCCCCAGACAAGCTGACTAGTGGGACGCGAGAGGCTCTGTGTGTCCCTGGCAGCCCGGGCCAGTCCCAATCCCCGCCAGCAGTGGGTGGTGGTGGTGGTGGTGGGATGGGCTCGCGGAGGGGCAGCATCAGCAGCCTGAGCAGCGTCACCTCCATGCTGGAGGAGAAGGACGACGACAGGATCCGCTGCTGCCACCACTGTATGGACACTTTGTTGAAGAGGCAGCAGAAACTGGAGGAGAAAGACAACGTGCCCGACATTGTCAAACTCTACGAGGTAACTGACTGGTGGCCACTCCTAACTGTCTGTCTAATATTTAACCACTCGGTGTCTCCATAGTTTTTCCTATCAAAGCGCTTTATTGCTTATTGTCTTTTTTCTTCTGTGTCTCTCTGTCTTTCTCATCTGATCCTCCCTTCTTGTCAGAGGCTGAGGCTATGCATGGACAAAGTGGATGAGAAGGCTCCCGAGTACATCCGCATGGCAGAATCTCTCAAGTAAGCTCTCCTCCTCTCAGGCCGATGGGAAACAGGTTTATTCACAAAGCTGGGGAAACAGGTTTATTCTCAAAGTTGAGAAAGCCGTAGGCTAGAAAGGTAAAAGTGTTCCTATTGAACTTGGATCGCGGGTTTGCGTTTTCACAGTGCCGGAGAGGCCACCTACAACCTGTCTACAGCTGGTGGACTCCGGATGGAAGTCCAGAAATACTACGAGCTGATCGATGCACTAAGGTACTTACTCCCTCTTTGTGTCATCCATTCTTTCCCCTTCCGTCAGTTCCTGTGTCCATCATAGCGCTAGTTGTGTGGTTGATCTTCGTATGTGGTTCTCAGCAAGAGGATCCTAACTCTGGGAATGAAGGAGGATCCTCCGCCCCACCCAAAGACACTCCAGCTGCAGAAGATGGTCCGCTACACAGCCACTATGTTCGTCCAGGTGGGGTTCAGAACACATGATGTACAGATTAATTAGACAGGAGCTATATGTGATGGATTGTCGAGAAGAGTATGTATTTTTAATTATATTCTATTCTATTTGTACCCTTCTGTCTTTGATTTGCTCTGCAACAGGAGAAGCTGTTAGGTCTGATGTCTCTTCCCACTAAGGATAAGTATGAGGTGCTGAAGGAAAAGAGGAAAGAGGAACAGGAAAAGAGACTCCAGCAGGAGAGACTGGTGAAGAGATGCACATGCAAACAGATACATAGAATAATGTAGAAGGACTCTTATTGAATGTTCATGAATGTACAAATACCAAATTGTAGTGCTCATCTCTCAACAATATGTCCTGTCAGGAGACAAAAACATTCTCCCTCTTCGCTCTAATAGGCTGCCCAGGAGTCTCAGAAGAGAAGGCAGGAGTCTGAGAAAAACCGTTCCGCTGCCAACACCAACGGGGACGCGCCGCCGGCACCCAGACCCCCACGCATGACCAAGGCTGGCGGTTGGCTACCCTCCTCTGACTCGCTCCACACCCGGAGCGAGCTGGAAGACCCACTGCTACAGCAGATCGACAACATCCAGTCGTTCCTGCGCCAGGCGCGGGCAGCCCAGCGGGCCGACGAGGTGGCCATGCTGGAGGAGAACCTGAAGCAGTTGCAGGACGAGTACGACCAACAGCAGACCAGCCTGGCCATCGCCCTCTCCCAGCAACTGGCCAAGGAGGAGAGCCTGCAGCAGGAGGAGCTCCTACGGCTGGAGGTCCGTGAGAGGGAGGAGAGGGAACAGAGGGTGTCTGCACAAGCCACCGGTCAGCCCACCTTCGCCTGGGAGAGCTCTCTGAACTATAGCCAAAAGGAGAGCTCTCCGGGCGAGGAGGAAGACGAGGCAGAGGAGCTCACCCCCAAGGCTGAGACGAGCCCCCCGTCAGCGAGGGCTTTCCCTGCTTTGACAGAGCTGGAAGAGTCACCGCCAAGGCTGAGGAGCTTAGGAGGCCAGATGACGCCACCTGGTGGGGAAGCAGAGAACAGCGCCTCCCTTAACCCCTTTGATGAGGAGGATTCATCCACTCCCACAGAGGAAGACCCATCGAATCCCTTTTCCACAGAGATCCAGCAGGAGCATCGAGAGGTGGCTAATGGGAAGAAGGAGTACAACCCTTTTGAGGAGGAAGAGGATGGTGGGGAGGAAGGGCCGGCCGGGTCTACCTCCGGAAGTGGCAACCCCTTTGAGGAAGATGCCAATGACAGCCCTATTAACCCTGGTAACCCTTTTACCGAGGCTTCCGGGAGTTCCCATGGCGCCTCCACCAATCCCTTCGAGGGAGAAGACAATGAGGGGGGTTTGCCGGATGTGGACATGATCGAGGAGGAGTTACTCCTGCAGCAGATTGACAACATCAGGGCTTACATCTTTGACGCAAAGCTCAACAAGCGTCTGGATGAGGTGGAGCTGCTCTCTGAGAACCTAAGGGAATTACAGCGCACCCTGCAGGAACAGAAGAAAAAGACACACTGACATCCTACCACCTGCCACGCCTGCTACTTACAACAAAGCTGTCCAGCCAGTGCTAAGTGGCTCTCTTTAACTGACTGATGATCCTATGGAATGACTCTAAATTGGGTGAGATCCGCTGTACCTGTGGAGCCCTAAGAATAGGAATGCTATCCATATGACCAGAACTTACCATCTCTTTTTGGCTCGTTTGTTGTCTGCGTTTTTATGAAATAAATGCCAAGATCAAAGTTTATTGTGAGTGACTTTAGAGGGCATGTTGCCATGATGCAATTCATCTTTGTTTTCATATTAGGGCAGATGAGAGAATGATGACATCTAATTGGCCGGTTTGGCAACACAGCACTTGAAGGATGTAAAGATAAGCAATCCATTTTAGGTGCTTATGATTTTTTCACTGACCTCAATTACTAATTAATGCTACTCACACTATTGGACAATATAAAACCCAAGAGCTTAATGTTTTTTCCCCCACATAGATTTGTATGGGAAAAGCACTAGGCAATGCACTGCTTTCAGTTACATATATCTTCACCCCTATTATGTCGGTGTCCTTAGACTTGGGGGAGGGGATAATGAAAATACATCTTAGACTAATAGTGTGTTAAGGTAAACAATACATCTAGAGTAAATGATCCAATATCCAAGTCTAGTGTTTCCATTAAGTTAACAAAGCATTTTAGTTTTTAGCCTTCATCTAAAACAGTTTAATTTAATGGACATTTATTTGTCCGTTTTAATTAAACCTACTAAGCACGTGTCATATTTACATCTGCATTTTGTCTGCCCAATTAATTTAACCCAGCATGTTTTGAGTTGATACCATAAACAACCTGTTTATAGTCTTTTGTTTTAGGCACCATGCTTTAATTGTTAAGCTTGTTCTGTGGTATGTTCATCAATGTGAAAAGGGTTTTCAGCAAAAACCAGTAAGAACATATAGACATAAACATATGGTAGCCATGAGCCAGGCAAACAAATACTAAACATCCATAATCCTGCTTTTTTGTTTTGACTCTTTTAACAGATAGTTATATATTTTTGTTTTATGTTTACAGAAGCAGCAAGCCCATGATGAATGCATTGATTGGGCTGCATGGCTTTTATTCAGGTTTCATACGTGCTGTCTTTTGACAGGCCTTTGGCAACTTTATTTGCCTGTCTGTTCTACTGGCTCTGATCACTTGTACTACAAACAATTGAAAGGGAATATTTTAGCTTAATTCTATTTCCATTTTAGTACACAGTACAATATCTGAGTTCTTATAAGAAAAAAAAATACTTGCATTATCTTGATAAAACTGAGGTTAAGAGGCCACTTATCAATGAGTCCACAACCACTGTTTCCATTGATTATTTTAGGATAAAGTAGAATAATTTACTTTCTCTATAGTTACAGCTGATTGTCGTCTTTCAGACATTAACAAAGACACCATAAATTATGGCATTAGAACTTAAGACCAATGCTCAACATTTAATTGCTTTTTCTCTTTTAAGCTCTGTTATACAATTTATGGATAAATAAACACTAAACCAATGCAGTGCCACCAAGTATTATCACTTACTACTGTTCAATATCTGTACTTACGAAGAACTTCCACCAAATACTGGTGTCATTGTAAGAAAGAATAACCATGTTATTTTTAGCAGTATTTTGTGTGGGTTGTTGATCATGCACACTAAGACATTGTATATATATATATATACAAATCATAACAATGTCAAATGAAAGTAGACATGTATTTGTGGCCAATGTGAATTGCTTGTTTGGTAGCTTTTTGATAACGTTGCCTGTTCTCATCCTTATGATGCTCCATCTTCCAGCACTAATAAACAAAATGACCTACGGTTGAGTGTGATTCTCTTTGCACATATTTATGGTATAGTAGAAAACCAACAAGGCTCTGTCAAACAAAGCCGGTTAGAGTAGAAATATGTCTGGGACTATGTAAAATAATTAATTTGCAACTGCAAAAAATAAACAACCTTTCATTTCTCAAACTAATGCATTTCAAATGAAATATTGTCAGCACATAAAAAGTGACAAAAGACAAAATTCTAGGTGATAGTATTAATATACAAAAACAATCATACAATTTACAACAACATCATCATCATAATTTTATAGCAATACAATATTTCCATTGATTCTTGTGTTCATTAAGTCTCAGTCCTGTGCGGCTGCCATCTGGGCACGATATTTCCCTGTCATTTCTTTTGGAAGTGGGGTAGTGCCGGGACAGGGGACCTGGCCTTCCACCTCACAGATGCACTCTTTTAGACAATACTTCTTTGGACCAAAGTTGGCAGGGTTGGCGGCTTCCATCCTGGCAAGAGCTTCGGCCTGCAAGACTTCTCTGTAAATAGAGAGCAGGGGTTGCAAAATAGAAACATTAAAAAATAGCATTATCCACTGACCAGCTGATCAGGTTTTTGATTCAGACAATTATTGTATATTGCTAAATTCCCCACAACTTGGTGACTGGCCCCAAAGATGCATTGCACCAACATATATCAATCTATTTTCAGTAACAAAATCCTTACTCTGTTTTGCCAAGGATTGTTTTCACATGCTGTGAGATCTGTTTATGGTCCTTCCCTTCAACGTCCACCAGTACCTGCTCACCATCATCTGCATGAGAAAATCAGATCTCATTAGGAACCATAAAATATCCTTGATATTGTGATATCCTCTACCATATTTGTTGGTACAAGCATGATATAGAATAGAGATACGTACCTAGGTAAAACTTTAAGAACGACGATGGAGTCATGTTCTTGAACATCACAATTTGAACCCATGGATTTTTGTACTGGATTTGAGGAACATTGAAAAACACAAACTTCCTGAGAAAAATAAAGACAAGTGCAGATGTCAGAGATTAACTAAGGTGCAATTGCTTAACTGGAAGACACAAGCATGCATGCGTACAGTTTAGCTGTATGGGAACATACGTAAGAGCATACATGACTTCATGGTCAGCAAGCTAACTCGTTTTGCAGGACTATCGAACAGGTTATAGCTGCTAGTAGTACTTTCTTATCGAGCAAACAGGGAACACGGTTACTGCGGCTAGTAGTTAGCTATTTACACTGACCTTGCTCCATCGCTGAGCTCACCATGCGTGTTGTAATTTACTGACATGATCTTCACTCTGTTCTTTAATATTATTTCCCCTTTCTGGAGGTATTCTAGGGTTCGACGTATAGGAAATCTTCCTTTCATAGGCATCTTTAACTTTGTATTTACAAACTGTATATCACTCAGAATTTTCTACCCAACTAAGCAGTTTGTCACTGCGCTTGTTGATGACATCACCATGTTTTACCACTGCTAGTTCCCTTGATATACCATGAGACGACTAACCTTTTCCTTATATAAACTCAAAAGGAATAATGAAACGTATTGTTGATATAAATTGTATATTCCACTATACAATTGACATAGAATGAAGAGTAAAGACAAAAAAAATTATCTTTAATACTGTGTGTATTTATTTTATTGAGTTCTGAATGCAACGTATGTGACAGGG
>JAPMUY010004657.1:0-33271 GCA_026901105.3 Galaxias olidus
ACACTGTAGTTTCTACACGATCGACCCACGAAAACCACCGTCGCATGATCACGTAGCCTAGTGTAAGTGCAGTCGGATTCCTTTAGCAACGCAATTGTCTTTTCCAAAGTCCTTATGAGTTATCTTTCATGTCTTTCCTTAAGCCCATGACGTTTTCCCTCGGGGTTAAGGAAAAGTACATAGTGAATGTCATAAGGACGTACTTTATAGAAGAATTCGGTTACAGCCTATATTGTTTCAATATAAATCCCCATCCATTTCAGGAAGAAATGACACTTCCGTTCTTTGTAGATAACAAAAAAATAATACGTTTATTGTGCGATGTTATATATCATCTATATGTTAGGCTAAATTAATTTAGCCTGCATTAGACTTGAGCATGCATGATGATTATAAATAAATAAACAAAAAATCGCGCTCAGAATAGAGGAAGTGTGGTGTTCCACGCGGACAGGCCAGACGTGTAGGCGTACCTAGCAACGGGCCGCGGAGTTCACTAAAATCTTCTGGAGTGTCTGGGAATAAAATACTTATTTCAGTTTTTAAAACAAATCGGCACTTTGGGCTCTCTTCACTTTTGGACCGATGTATAATGTTTCATTTAAGTAAACAAAATTCATAAATGTTTTTCTTTTTATTGTACAAGACAAGGCCCCCATTATCCTGAGCTGACATTTGTTCCCACAGACAGAAGATCAGCAGGACGCTACTAACAATGACTCATTATTTTTCTCTGTCTCAAATAAATTCTTGCAACTGTTGCGTATCAGTTTCCCTCTGGATCAATAAAGTGTGTCTCATCTTTCTCTTAATCCTTATTACACTCAACTGTCAGTGACAGAGACAGTGTTAATAATAATAATGAATTACATGACATTGAGGTCTTGGGGAAGGGGGGACTCCCAGTTTGTTTGCCAGTTCAATCTGTAGCACCTGACACGGGGACTGTTGTTACCAGAAGAGGACGCTGTTACCACAGACGCAAAAACACAGCTCTCAATACAGATCAGTAATGTACAGACGATATGTACAGATCAGTAATGTACAGATCAGTAATGTACAGATCAGTAATGTACAGACGATATGTACAGATCAGTAATGTACAGATCAGTAATGTACAGACGATATGTACAGATCAGTAATGTACAGACGATATGTACAGATCAGTAATGTACAGATCAGTAATGTACAGACGATCAGTAATGTACAGATCAGTAATGTACAGATCAGTAATGTACAGATCAGTAATGTACAGACGATATGTACAGATCAGTAATGTACAGATCAGTAATGTACAGACCATATGTACAGATCAGTAATGTACAGATCAGTAATGTACAGACGATATGTACAGATCATATGTACAGATCAGTAATGTACAGACGATATGTACAGATATGTACAGACCATATGTACAGATCAGTAATGTACAGACGATATGTACAGATCAGTAATGTACAGACGATATGTACAGATCAGTAATGTACAGATCAGTAATGTACAGACGATATATACAGACGATATGTACAGATCAGTAATATACAGACGATATGTACAGATCAGTAATGTACAGACGATATATACAGACGATATGTACAGATCAGTAATGTACAGACGATATGTACAGATCAGTAATGTACAGACGATATGTACAGATCAGTAATGTACAGATCAGTAATGTACAGACGATATGTACAGATCAGTAATGTACAGATCAGTAATGTACAGATCAGTAATGTACAGATCAGTAATGTACAGACGATATGTACAGATCAGTAATGTACAGACGATATGTACAGATCAGACATATACATACATACAGTGCTGTGCAAAAGTATTTGCCCCCTTACAGATTTCTTCTGTATTTGCTTTTTTGTCACACTTAAATGTTTCAGATCATCAAACAAATTTTAATGTCAGACAAAGATAACCTGAGTCAATTCAAAAAGCTGTTTTTAAATGCTGATTTCATTTATCAAGGGAAAAAAGCTATCCAAACCAACCTGGCCCTATGTGAAAAAGTAATTGCCCCCCCTTGTTAAATCATGAACTAACTGTGATTAACCATATTTTTTGGAAAGCTGAGTTCAATTTCACTAGCCACACCCAGGCCTGATTACTGTCAGAACTGTAGAATCAAGAAATCACTTAAATAGAACCTGTCTGACAACATGAAGTAGGCTAAAAGATCTCAAAAAAGCAACACATCATGCCCCGATCTGAAGAAATTCAAGAACAGATGAGAAACAAAGTCATTGACATCTATCAGTCTGGAAAGGGTTACAAAGCCATTTCTAAGGCTTTGGGACTCCAGCGAACCACAGTGAGAGCCATTATCCACAAATGGAGAAAACATGGAACAGTGGTGAACCTTCCCAGGAGTGGCCGGATTACCAAAATTACTCCAAGAACGCATCGACGACTCATCCAGGAGGTCACAAAAGAACCCAGAACAACATCTAAAGCACCGCAGGCCTCACTTGCCTCAGTTAAGGTCAGTGTTCATGATTCAACAATAAGAAAGAGACTGGGCAAACATGGTATCCATGGGAGAGTTCCAAGGGGAAAACCACTGCTGACCAAAAAGAACTCAAAGGCCGTCTCACATTTGCCAAAAAACATCTTGATGATCCCCAAGACTTGGGAAAATATTCTGTGGACTGACCAGACAAAAGCGGAACTTTTTGGAAGGTGTGCGTCCCGTTACATCTGGTGTAAAACTAACACAGCATTTCAGGAAAAGAACATCATACCGACAGTCAAACATGGTGGTGGTAGTGTGATGGTCTGGGGCTGCTTTGCTGTTTCAGAACCTGGGCGACTTGCCGTAATTGATGGAACCATGAATTCTGCTCTCTACCAGAAAATCCTGAAGGAGAATGTCCGGCCATCAGTTCGTGACCTGAAGGCTCAAGCCCACTTGGGTTATGCAGCAGGAGAATGATCCGAAGCACACCAGCAAGTCCAGCTCTGAATGGCTCAAAAAACCCAAAATGAAGGTTTTGGAGAGGCCTAGTCAAAGTCCGGACTTAAATCCGATTGAGATGCTGTGGCATGACCTTAAACAGACCGTTCATGCTGGAAAACCCTCCAATGTGGCTGAATTAAAACAATTCTGCACAGAAGAGTGGGCCAAAATTCCTCCACAGCGATGTGAAAGACTCATTGCCAGTTATCGCAAACGCTTGATTGCAGTTGTTGCCGCCAAGGGTGGCACAACCAGTTATTAGGTTTAGGGGGCAATTACTTTTTAACATAGGGCTAGTTTGGTGTGGATAGCTTTTTTTCCCTTAATAAATGAAATCATCATTTAATAACTGCATTTTGTATTCCTTCAGGTTGACTTTGTCTGATATAAATGTTTGTTTGAAGATCTGAAAAATGTAAGTGTGACAAAGAAGCAAAAACAGAAGAAATCTGTAAGGGGGCAAATACTTTTGCACAGCACTGTATATACTGTATATAAAAAATATATATATATATCGTTATATATATAGTTATATGTATAGCTATATATATATATATACAGTAAATATATATTGTAATTTGCAAAACTGTATGCTAGCCATCTTTTAGCTTGCAGTGGTAAGTCACACTAAACTGTGTGTGTGTGTGTGTGTGTGTGTGTGTGTGTGTGTGTGTGTGTGTGTGTGTGTGTGTGTGTGCGTGAGTGTGTGTGTGTGTGTGTGTGTGTGTGTGTGTGTGTGTGTGAGTGCGTGCGTGAGTGCGTGCGTGCGTGAGTGAGTGCGAGCGAGCGTGCGTGAGTGTGTGTGTGTGTGTGTGTGTGTGTGTGTGTGTGTGTGTGTGTGTGTTTGTATGAGTGTGTGTGTGCGTGCATGCGTGCGTGCGAGCGTGCGTGAGTGTGTGTGTGTGTGTGTGTGTGTGGGCTGGGTAATCCTCTCTGTAGCAGGTTCATGGAACACAGAGGAGGTTCTTTGTTCAGCTAAACCCGCTGAGATGTCATGCACGTCACACTGGAGTCTGTCACAACTTGTTGAGCTGCACAGTGAAGTATTCTCGTGATACTTTATATGTTGGTATGTGTGTGTTGTTGTCTCTCTCTCTCTCACACTTTCCAAACCTTGTACCTTCCCTGGTTTACTCTCTCTCTCTCTCTCTCTCTCTCTCTCTCTCTCTCTCTCTCTCTCTCTCTCTCTCTCTCTCTCTCTCTCTCTCTCTCTCTCTCTCTCTCTCTCTCTCTCTCTCTCTCTCTCTCTCTCTCTCTCTCTCTCTCTCTCTCTCTCTCTCTCTCTCTCTCTCTCTCTCTCTCTCTCTCTCTCTCTTTCCCTCTCTATGTGGATGTGTTTTAGGTTGTGTATCTCTCAGAACAGAGTAGAACATAGAACAGAGCAGAGCAGAATGGAGCAGAGCAGAGCAGAATGGAGCAGAGCAGAGCAGACAGAACAGAACAGAACAGAACAGAACAGAGCAGAACAGAACAGAACAGAACAGAACAGAATAGAACAGAACAGGGTAGAACAAAACAGAACAGAACAGAACAGATCAGAGTAGAGTAGAGTAGAGTAGAGTAGAACAGAACAGAACAGAGTAGAGTTGGAGTAGAGTAGAGCAGAACAGAACAGAGCTCCACTTGGCTATGTGATTCACTCGTTTGTCTGACTGAAGAAAGTTTGTTGTTCTAACTATTGTGTCAAACTACCTACCTGCCTGCTGACTGTGTCAAACTACCTGCCTGCCTACTGACTGTCAAACTACCTACCTGCCTGCTGACTGTGTCAAACTACCTACCTGCCTGCTGACTGTGTCAAACTACCTACCTGCCTGCTGACTGTGTCAAACTACCTACCTGCCTGCTGACTGTGTCAAACTACCTACCTGTCTACTGACTGTCAAACTACCTACCTACCTGACTGTGTCAAACTACCTACCTACCTGTGATCCTACTGACTGTCAAACTACCTACCTGTCTACTGCCTACTGACTGTCAAACTACCTACCTGCCTACTGACTGTGTCAAACTACCTACCTGCCTACTGACTGTCAAACTACTACCTACTGACTGTGCTGTGTCAAACTACCTACCTGTGTCTACCTGCCTGCTGACTGTGTCAAACTACCTACCTGTCTACTGACTGTCAAACTACCTACCTGTCTACTGACTGTGTCAAGCTACCTACCTACCTGCCTACTGACTGTCAAACTACCTACCTGCCTGCCTTCTGACTGTGTAAAACTACCTACCTGCCTACTGACTGTCAAACTACCTACCTACCCTGCCTGCCTTCTGACTGTGTAAAACTACCTACCTGCCTACTGACTGTGTCACGACCTACCTACCTACTGACTGTCAAACTACCTACCTGTCTACTGACTGTGTCAAACTACATACCTACCTACTGACTGTCAAACTACCTACCTACCTACCTACTGACTGTCAAACTACCTACCTGTCTACTGACTGTCAAACTACCTACCTACCTACCTACTGACTGTCAAACTACCTACCTGTCTACTGACTGTCAAACTGCCTATGTGTCTACTGACTGTCAAACTACCTACCTGTCTACTGACTGTGTCAAACTACCTACCTGTCTACTGACTGTCAAACTACCTACCTGTCTACTGACTGTGTCAAACTACCTACCTGCCTACCTACTGACTGTCAAACTACCTACCTGTCTACTGACTGTCAAACTACCTACCTATCTACCTACTGACTGTCAAACTACCTACCTGTCTACTGACTGTGTCAAACTACCTACCTACCTTCTGACTGTCAAACTACCTACCTACCTACTGACTGTGTCAAACTACCTACCTGTCTACTGACTGTGTCAAACTACCTACCTACCTACCTACTGACTGTCAAACTACCTACCTGTCTACTGACTGTGTCAAACTACATACCTACCTACTGACTGTCAAACTATTTACCTACCTACTGACTGTTTTAAACCACCTACCTACCTACTGACTGTGTCAAACTACCTACCTACCTACTGACTGTGTCAAACTACCTACCTACCTACTGAATGTGTCATGGAGAGAAAGACATCCCCCTTTCAAAAAAGGAAAAGTCAAATTGCAGTTGAAGTTGCCCTCATCTGATAGATGAGACGTGCTGGTTTGGGGCACAGGTTTTTTTTAGGATCAGCTAGACTGACCACCAAAGAAGAAGAGCTCACCACATCCTGTCGGCCTGTCTGTGTGTGTGTGTGTGTGTGTGTGTGTGTCTGTGTGTGTGTGTGTCTGTGTGTGTGTGTGTGTGTGTGTGTGTGTGTGTGTGTGTGTGTGTGTGTGTGTGTGTGTGTGTGTCTGTGTGTGTGTGTGTGTGTGTGTGTGTGTGTGTGTGTGTGTGTGTGTCTGTGTGTGTGTGTGTCAACACGGACACAGATCTGTCTCGTCCAGGGTCTGTCACTCAGCACCATAGATGCTGTTTAAACACCTCTCCCCTCGTTAACCCCTCGCTAACCCTGTGCGTCCCGGAGCGCTGATTTAACACGTACGCTGTTTCCACTGAGGCAGACCGGAGAGGCTGTCAGAGGAGCTCAGCTATAATAGATCATACACTGAGAACTACAAAGACCAGCTCACCTATGATATACACTGTGAACTACAACACCAACTCAGCTATACTATACACTGAGAACTACAACCAGCTCAGCTACAGTATAATAGAACATACACTGAGAACTAAAAGACCAGCTCCAGCTATAATATACACTGAGAACTACAAAGACCAGCTCAGCTATAATATATAATACAGTGAGAACTACAAAGACCAGCTCACCTATAATAGATCATACACTGAGAACTACAAAGACCAGCTTAGCTACAGTATGATAGATTATACACTGAGAACTACAAAGACCAGCTCAGCGATAATATACCATAAACTGAGAACTACAAAGACCAGCTCAGCTGTAATGGAGCATACACTGAGAACTACAAAGACCAGCTCAGCTACAGTATAATAGATCATACACTGAGAACTACAAAAACCACCTCAGCTATAATATACACTGAGAACTACAAAGACCAACTCAGCTATAATATATAATACAGTGAGAACTACAAAGACCAGCTCAGCTATAATAAATCATACTCTGAAAACTACCAAGACCAGCTCAGCTATAATATATAATACACTGAGAACTACAAAGACCAGCTCAGCTATAATACACTGAAAACTACAAAGACCAGCACAGCTATACTATATCATACACTGAAAACTACAAAGACCAGCTCAGCTATAATATATCATACACTGAGAACTACTAAGACCAGCTAAGCTATAATATATAATACACTGAGAACTACAAAGACCAGCTCAGCTATAATACACTGAAAACTACAAAGACCAGCTCAGCTATAATATATCATACACTGAGAACTACAAAGACCAGCTCAGCTATAATATACATTGAGAACTACAAAGACCAGCTCAGCTATAATATACACTGAGAACTAAAAAGACCAGCTTAGCTATAATACACTGAAAACTACAAAGACCAGCTTAGCCATACCATATCATACACTGAAAACCACAAAGACCAGCTCAGCTATACTATATCATACACTGAAAACTACAAAGACCAGCTCAGCTATAATATACACTGAGAACTACAAAGACCAGCTCAGCTATAATATATAATACAGTGAGAACTACAAAGACCAGCTCACCTATAATAGATCATACACTGAGAACTACAAAGACCAGCTTAGCTACAGTATGATAGATTATACACTGAGAACTACAAAGACCAGCTCAGCGATAATATACCATAAACTGAGAACTACAAAGACCAGCTCAGCTGTAATAGAGCATACACTGAGAACTACAAAGACCAGCTCAGCTAAAGTATAATAGATCATACACTGAGAACTACAAAGACCAGCTCAGCTGTAATAGAGCATACACTGAGAACTACAAAGACCAGCTCAGCTACAGTATAATAGATCATACACTGAGAACTACAAAAACCACCTCAGCTATAATATACACTGAGAACTACAAAGACCAACTCAGCTATAATATATAATACAGTGAGAACTACAAAGACCAGCTCAGCTATAATATACATTGAGAACTACAAAGACCAGCTCAGCTATAATATACACTGAGAACTAAAAAGACCAGCTTAGCTATAATACACTGAAAACTACAAAGACCAGCTTAGCCATACCATATCATACACTGAAAACCACAAAGACCAGCTCAGCTATACTATATCATACACTGAAAACTACAAAGACCAGCTCAGCTATAATATATCCGACACTGAGAACTACAAAGACCAGCTCAACTATAATATATAATACAGTGAGAACTACAAAGACCAGCTCAGATATAATGCAATATACACTGAGAACTACAAAAACCATCACAGCTATAATATATTATACAACGAAAACTACAAAGACCAGCTCAGCTAGCCTTAACAAACCGCCACTGGACAAATACATTTTAGCTATAATAATATAGTTTAATACGATAACTTCATAAACTACGGATGTCACATTACCAGAAATTTAGAAGTCGATACCAATACCAGTGAAATTCCACGATATTCGATACCATGGTAAAAAACTAAACAATAAATTAAATCCTATATACTTTTTTTAAAACTTTATAAAAACAACAGTGGCATGTAGCCTTCAAGCAAAAATAAATAAAAGGAAACAACAATTAACATTACAAAAAAGAACAGAGGCAATTAAATTATTTAAGACAAGCAATATTGTTTTTAATTACAAACAGTAATCTTTTTATGATGGCACATCCTTTCAATTGCAGTAACCGGCTAAGACATGAAAAACAGATGGAAAAAATAAAAAGGCCTTTGGAGACATGGTGTCAAACGATTAAGCCTGTTACTTTAAGATGTGGCATTGTGGGAACTCGCGGGGTGTATGTTTTCTTTA
Organism: Galaxias olidus; assembly: GCA_026901105.3. NCBI lineage: Eukaryota > Metazoa > Chordata > Actinopteri > Galaxiiformes > Galaxiidae > Galaxias > Galaxias olidus. The sequence continues at coordinate 8,887 of JAPMUY010004657.1, forward strand.
ATTTTTAAGAAATGTGGTGCTTCTTTAGCAAACGAGAGAATGAGATATAAAAACAACTGTTCCAAAAAACATTAACAGTACAAAGGCCTATTTATATAATTATAACAAGACACATACGCGCACATTTTATAGCACGTCTAAGCGAGATCATAAGGAGTAAGATGCTCCCCTGCTGCATTGGGGTGCAAACTACTACAGCTAATTCACAGGAAAAGTTCGCTTTCTCTAGAAGTACACGGGAGGACCCAGTATACTTCAAGAGAAAGCAAACGTTTCCTGTTTGTTTTGTTTCTCTTTGGCCAAGGCTGTGATTGCCTATCTATAGGCCTGCTTGTTCGTTTCTGATTTCTGATTTGAGTTTGCGGTAGCTTAGAGCAGGGGAGGCAAAACCATTACAGATTGAGCCAAACACTTTAAGGATCGCACAAAACATTGCTTTGGAGTATTAAGATAGAAAAAAAGGGGCTGCACAGCGCCCCGCGATCGAACAACCAAAGCGGCGTCTTTTTGCTGGTGTTTGTTCGCTACCATAACATATTTTTTCATTACAGCCGGTACCTTCGGTCTATCTTCGTTCCTACTCTCACCTATGGTCATGAAGGGTGGGTCATGACCGAAAGAACGAGATCGCGGATACAAGCGGCGGAAATGAGTTTCCTCCGGAGGGTAGCTGGCATCTCCCTTAGGGATAGGGTGAGAAGTTCAGCCATTCGTGAGGGACTCGGAGTAGAGCCGCTGCTTCTTTGCGTAGAAAGGAGCCAGTTGAGGTGGTTCGGGCATCTAGTAAGGATGCCACCTGGCCGCCTCCCTAGGGAGGTGTTCCAGGCATGTCCAGCTGGGCGGAGGCCGCGGGGCAGACCTAGGACCAGGTGGAGGGATTATATCTCCACACTGGCCTGGGAACGCCTTGGAATCCCCCAGTCAGAGCTGGTTAATGTGGCCCGGAAAAGGGAAGTTTGGGATGCCCTGCTTGAACTGCTACCTCCGCGACCCGACCCCGGACCAAGCGGATGACGATGATGATGATGACCTTCGGTACTGTAGAAAACGAGTACCGTCACGTTTTTTGAATTTTGGCATCGACTAGGTACTGAAGTATCGGTTCTCGTGACATCCCTATCATAAATTGAAGACTACCACTGAACAAATAAAGCTAGGCCATAATATCTCAAACACTGAAGACTACCACTGAACGAATAAAGCTAGTCCATAATATCTCAAACACTGAAGACTACCACTGAACAAATAAAGCTCATTTATATTTCATACACTGAGAACTAGTCAATCTAAATCTTTATTAAACTGCCACTGGTCAGGGTGCTGCCATGGCGATGTTACAGCTCATTATGGGATTAGAGGCCAAAACGCTCCCTCTAGCTCTGAGAGTGAGAATAACAGGCTTTTATCATGGAGAGAGAGAGAGTGTGTGTGTGTGTGTGTGTGTGTGTGTGTGTGTGTGTGTGTGTGTGTGTGTGTGTGTGTGTGTGTGTGTGTGTGTGTGTGTGTGTGTGTGTGTGTGTGTGTGTGTGTGTGAGTGTGTGTGTGTGTGTGTGTGTGTGTGTGTGTGTGTGTGTGTGTGTGTGTGTGTGTGTGTGTGTGTGTGTGTGTGTGTGTGTGTGTGTGTGTGTTTATCATAGAGGCACTGCCAGAAAATGTGTGTGAGTGTGTAGCAGGGGATTCATTTATCATAGAGGGAGATATTACACTTTGTCTGGAGTGATGTCATTTCCACAGCTCTAAACCAGTGCTCATAGTGACACCATCTACAGACCCCTCTACTGGCAGCATATTATGGGATGTAACTAACCCTGCATCAACCCAAATCAAATAATTTGTATTTGTATGGTACATTTCAAACACAAAGGCAGTTGAATGTGCCTTACAGAAGGTATTCTCTCAGCCCTGTGTGTGTGCTTGAGTCTGTCTCTATACGAGACAACAGTGGTTTTAGGGCATCATCTTTTACACTGCACTCATCTCTATATATTTATATATATATTTGGCTCAACGTTTGGACTTATTTTATTTTATCCTAAATTACAAATGATCAAAAATACAGTCTAGACATTGTTAATGTGTAAATGACTATTAAACCTTGAAATTTGCTATTTATTTTTTACAGAATGTCAACATAGGCGTACAGAGGCCCATTTTCAGTGTGTGTATGTAGATAAGACCCCACACAGACACACTGCTGGTCCTGGGTCTGTATGGTTGTACTGTGTGTATGTAGATAAGACCCCAGGTTATTTTAGGGAGCAGAGTTATTTTGGGGTCTGGGGTAGCAGCTGGTTAAGTAGTTAATGCCTCCTCCTCCTCCTCCTCCTCCTCCTCTTCCTCCTCCTCCTCCTCCTCCAGAAGCACCCCTCTCGGTTGGTTACTCACACTTTCCAAACTTTGTACCTTCCCTAGTTTACTCTCTCTCTCTCTCTCTCTCTCTCTCTCTCTCTCTCTCTCTCTCTCTCTCTCTCTCTCTCAGACCAGCCTAGCTGTAGACAGTCTCTCTCTCTCTCTCTCTCTCTCTCTCTCTCTCTCTCTCTCTCTCTCTCTCTCTCTCTCTCTCTCTCTCTCTCTCTCTCTCTCTCTCTCTCTCTCTCTCTCTCTCTCTCTCTCTCTCTGACCAGCCAAGCTGTAATCAGTCATTCCTCCAGAGCTCCCAGAGACCACAAGTCGCCCACAGCAGGAAGTCAAACCCAGGAGCAGCAGCTACTTCCTCCACCTCAGAGAACCCTGGGACTGTTTTGTTTGGAAATACAGGAGGACAGCTAGCAGAGAGACTGTTTGGTTTCCTTAGACCACGCGTGGAAATACAGGAGGACAGCTAGCAGAGAGACTGTTTGGTTTCCTTAGACCAGGCGTGGAAATACAGGAGGACAGCTAGCAGAGAGACTGTTTGGTTTCCTTAGACCAGGCGTGGAAATACAGGAGGACAGCTAGCAGAGTGACTGTCAAATGCGTGTTTGTGTTCTATCTGAGGGCGGTGGATTGTGGGTAACAGATCGAAGCACGTGGTCTGCACAGAGTCAGAGGTCAGTCTGGTCCAATCACAGCCGAGGATCCGGGTCAGCTTCCTCTTTACCTTTGAGGATACAGGAAGTATCAAAGGAGAGGAGCGGTAAGCTTTTTGATTCCATTTTTACTTTTTTTTCTTTTTAACTGAGAAGCATATCTATCACCACCTGTGATCGCCGTGGCAACCACCAGTTAAAATGTTTGTCTTTCTCAGGACAGAGTAGCTGAAATAATAATACATGTAGTATTATAATACTGGTAATATTGCTACAAAACTTTAATGATATTGGTAATAATACCACTGTACTATAATAACACTGGTAATAATACTACAAAACTATAATAATCTGGTAACAAGGCTGGAGACATCAAAGTAATGTTAGAGGGGCCATATTATGCAAATTTTCAGGTTCATACCTTTATTTAGGAGTTCTACTAGAATATGTTTACGCGTTTTAATGTTCAATAAACAATTTATTTTTTCTAAACTGCCTGGATCTGCAGCACCTCTATTCACCCTCTGTCTGAAACGCTCCATTTTAGTCCCTGTCTCTTTAAGGCCCCCCCTCCCAACGAGCCCAGTTTGCTCTGATTGGTCAGCTGGCCAGACAAAGGGAATTTGCCTTCGCGCTGACAAAACCAGCGTTCTCTCGACATGGCGAAACCACCCGGCCTCTGCTCTGACAGATTCTGGTTGGGGGCGTGCCAAACATTATTAAAATGTGTGACTTAGTGACGTAGATAAGTTACGGAAGAAAACGCTGTACTACAAACGAGGCGTTTCAGGCAGTTCAGGAGCAGTGTTTTCTGTGAGAGAGAGTAGCTCCCTTTGGCATGGACTATGGGCTTTGTAACTTTGTAACATACTAAAGGAAAGGGAAAAACTCAAAAAGCATAATAGGTCCCCTTGAAATATTTGACGGACCACAATTACATTGTGTGTGTGTGTGTGTGTGTGTGTGTGTGTGTGTGTGTGTGTGTGTGTGTGTGTGTAGGTGTGTGTATGTTAGTGTGTGTGAGTGTGTGTGTGTGTGTGTGTCCTGTTATCTGACACATTGTCAGTGTGCTTTTTTAGACCAGCTTCTTTTAGCAACACCCTGTCAAGCTACAGCACCAGCTGCTTCAAGCTTCCACAGGGCGACCCGCCAAACACACACATTACAGACAACAACTGTGGGATTTCCTACAATCTACATGCTTATTTTAAACAAAATTAATAGGATGGTTAGTTTAATTAAAGCACCACAAAGAGAGAAAATGTGTGTGTGTGTGTGTGTGTGTGTGTGAGTGTGTGTGTGTGAAAGAGAGAGAGAGAGAGAGAGAGAGAAATAGATAGATAGAAAGAGAGAGAGAGAGAGAGAGAGAGAGAGAAATAGATAGAAAGAAAGAGAGAGAGAGAGAGAGAGAGAGAGAGAGAGAGAGAGAGAGAGAGAGAGAGAGAGATAGAGAGAGAGAGAGAGAGAGAGAGAGAGAGAGAGAGAGAGAGAGAGAGAGAGAGAGAGAGAGAGAGAGAGAGAGAGAGAGAGAGAGAGAGAGAGAGAGAGAGAGAGAGAGAGAGAGAGAGATAGAGAGAGAGAGAGAGAGAGAGAGAGAGAGAGAGAGAGAGAGAGAGAGAGAGAGAGAGAGAGAGAGAGAGAGGGAGAGAGAGAGAGAGAGAGAGAGAGAGAGAGAGAGAGAGACCACAGGGCTATGGAATCACTGTGTCAGTGCATTGAGTAAGTCAATGACTGGATGTGCCAGAACGTCCTCCAGCTAAATAAAGAAAATACTGATCTCATTGTCTTTGGTGCTAAAGAGGAATGGCTAAGAGTTAGCACACACCTTGAGTCCATGTCTCTGAAAACTAAGGACCAAGTTTTGAAATCTTGGTGTCATCATTGACTCAGACCTAAATTTCACCAGCCATAGCAACTTGTTAATAAAATCAGTATACTGCTTGTAAAGCACTTATATAAATACATTTATTCATTTATTCAACTAACCAGTACAATATGAACATATACAAAAAATGAACATATAGCAAAGCTTATGAGAAAGGACTCAAACAATTACAAGAGAGAAGGGCAAAGCTCATGAGAGATAGCCCTCCCGTGACTCAAACAATTACAAGAGAAGTGAAGCGTGAGGGCAGAGAGCAAAGCTTATGAGAGATAGCCCTCCCGTGACTCAAACAATTACAAGAGAACAAAGTTAGTTGAAGCGTGAGGGCAGAAAGCAAAGCTTATGAGAGATAGCCCTCCCGTGACTCAAACAATTACAAGAGAACAAAGTTAGTTGAAGCGTGAGGGCAGAAAGCAAAGCTCATGAGAGATAGCCCTCCCGTGACTCAAACAATTACAAGGTTTATGATCAAACACCACAAATCTTATGACGAATAACTAGAAAGTTATAATAGATTAATTTCACAAAGTATGATAAATTATTATAAAAATCTAAGTAAGAATTTAAAGCAGTCATGTACAAGAGCTGAAATCATAATATGATGCAGAAAACAAAAAAATTAAAATATAAATAAATAGATTTGTCCTGCAAAAATATATCCTATTTACTATAACCATGTATAATCCTGTTTTTAGGATTTACCAAAACCATGAATATCTATCTAATGTGAATGAAATGTACTATACAAATTTTTTTTATTTGATTTGGTTAGATTTGAGAGAGAGAGAGAGAGAGAGAGAGAGAGAGAGAGAGAGAGAGAGAGAGAGAGAGAGAGAGAGAGAGAGAGAATGTGCTGTTTGCCTGTCTATCAGTTCGTTTTCAGTAAACCAATCACTAAAGACCTTGTTCCTCTTTCTCTTCCTCCTCCTCTCCTCCTCCTCCTCTCCTTGTACCATCACAAATTGTAAATGCTGTATTTCTGTTTATTTTTCCGGTTTCCACCCAGTATTGCAACCCCATCCACTAAAGAACCTCTTCTTCCTCTCTTGCTCTTCTCCTCCTCCTCCTCTTCCTCCTTTCCTCCTCTCCTCCTCTTCCTCCTCTTCTTTGTTTTCCTCCTCCTCCTCTCCTCCTCTTCCTCCTCTCCTCTTCCACATCTCTTCCTCCTCCTCTTCCTCGTTTTCCTCCTCCTCCTCTCTTCCTCCTCCTCTTCCTCCATTTCCTCCTCCTCTCCTCCTCTTCATCTCTTCCTCCTCCTCCTCCTCTCCTCTCCCCAGCGTAGTGTAGGATGGAGGTGTTTGGCGGAGCCCCTCGTGTGTTGGGGTACCCCCGCGCCGTGGTGGTGCCCCGCGGGGCCGACGCTGTGCTGAGGTGTCAGATCGGAGGAGACCCCCGGCCCGAGGTGGTCTGGGAGAGGAAGAGCCAGCCCCTCTGCCCGGGCCAGCGCTACAGCCTGTGGGAGGAGGGCACGGCCTACTGCCTAGGCATCTCAGGGGTCATGACCCCCGACGGAGGACAGTACATCTGCAGGGCGAGGAACAGTGTGGGGGAGACGTATGCTGCGGCTACGCTCAGGGTGGAGGGGAGGGAGGGGGGCGGAGAGGTGGAAAACAGGAAGAGAGAGGTGAAGATTAGCAATGGACAGATAGAGCACAGAGACATGGAGAACGGAAGGATAGAGAATGGAGAGATGGAGAAGAGGAACGGACAGATGGAGAAGAGGAACGGACAGATGGAGAACGGAGAGATGGAGAAGAGGAACGGAAAGATGGAGAACAGAGAGATGGAGGGCGGAGAGATGGAGAACAGACAGATGGAGAAGAGGAACGGTAAGCTGGAGATGGAGAGCGGAGAGATGGAGAAGAGGAACGGAGAGATGGAGAACAGACAGATAGAGAAGAGGAACGGAGAGATGGAGATGGAGAGCAGAGAGATGGAGGATGTGGACTTCCCGTCGGACAGCAAGCCCCGTTTCCTCATCAAGCCTCTGTCTCTGCGTGTGGACCGGGGAGAGGACGCCGCCTTCTGCTGTAAGCTCTGGGAGGGCGGCCCCGCCCCCAAGGTGCTCTGGGAGAAGGACGGACGCAAGCTGGAGGACGTCTTTGAAAGCGCCCACTACAGCACAACCAATCAGGACGGGGGCTGGGTGCAGCTCCGCCTCTTCCGGACACGGCTCCCGGACGGGGGCGTGTACACCTGCCGAGCTACCAATCAGCATGGGGAGGCCCTGGCAGCCGCTGTGCTATTGGTTGAGCCCGTCCCCGAGCGAGAGGAGAAAGGGAGGTCCTCTGCATCAAACGGTCTATCCGATTGGTCGCCCAGACAGCAACGTCACGGTAGACACGCCTCCTCCTCCCGCCAATCGAGCGAGTCGCCCGGTAACCACAGCGACGCTTCCAAGGCTAAGAGGTTCTCCGTGTCCGAGGGGAAACACGCCAAGTTCCGCTGCGCCGTGACGGGCAAACCCAAGCCTGAGATCGTGTGGAAGAAAGACGGGGCGCCCCTAGTGGCCGGGAGGCGCCACCACATTTTTGAGGACAGGGAGGGGTACTACACCCTGAAGGTGATGTACTGTAAGGCCGGGGACAGTGGCCTGTATGTGTGTGCTGCCTCGAACGCCCTGGGACACACTCTCAGCGCAGTGCACCTCACTGTCAAAGGTACTTATAGCATGATGTTATTATATTAGTAATATAATATATGGCCTGGGACACACTCTCAGCGCAGTACACCTCACTGTCAAAGGTACTTATATTATTATGTTATTATATTATTATGTTATTATGTTATCATATTATTATATTAGTAATATAATATATGGCCTGGGACACATTCTCTGCAGTGCACCTCACTGTCAAAGGTACTTATATTATTATGTTATTATGTTATTATATTATTATAGCATTATAGTATTATATTAGTAATATAGTGTATGGCCTGGGACAGTCTCAGTGCAGATGTAGAGGGGTACTACACTACATAGTGTTATTATGTTATTATAGTGTATGGCCTGGGACACACACTCAGTGCAGATGCAGAGGGGTACCACACTACATGTAGAGGGTCAATGTAAACCCGTCTCCTCTGCAGCTCCCACGGTACATTTCAAGCGCGCCCTGCAGGACGTGGAGGTGAAAGAGAGAGATGTGGCGGTGCTGGAGTGTGAGGTTCCAGACGACTCCGTCCCCACATCCTGGTACCTGGAGGACCAGCGGCTGATGCCGGGAGGCCGCTACGGCATGGAGCAGAGCGGCACGCGGCGACGCCTCACCATACGAGACGTGGTGGCGGACGACGACGGAGTCTACCTGTGTGAGATGGCAGACGGAGGGAAGAGCATAGCCGAGCTGTCCGTCAAAGGTAACCTTACAGTAGAGCATAGCCGAGCTGTCCGTCAAAGGTAACCTTACAGTAGAGCATAGCCGAGCTGTCCGTCAAAGGTAACCTTAGAGTAGAGCATAGCCGAGCTGTCCGTCAAAGGTAACCTTAGAGTAGAGCATCACCATTCTGTCTGTCAAAGGTAACCTTATAGTAGAGCATCACTTAGCTGCCTGTCAAAGGTAACCTTACAGTAGAGCATAGCCGAGCTGTCCGTCAAAGGTAACCTTACAGTAGAGCATAGCCGAGCTGTCCGTCAAAGGTAACCTTACAGTAGAGCATAGCCGAGCTGTCCGTCAAAGGTAACCTTACAGTAGAGCATAGCCGAGCTGTCCGTCAAAGGTAACCTTACAGTAGAGCATAGCCGAGCTGTCCGTCAAAGGTAACCTTACAGAAGAGCATAGCCGAGCTGTCCGTCAAAGGTAACCTTACAGTAGAGCATAGCCGAGCTGTCCGTCAAAGGTAACCTTACAGTAGAGCATAGCCGAGCTGTCCGTCAAAGGTAACCTTACAGTAGAGCATAGCCGAGCTGTCCGTCAAAGGTAACCTCATAGTAGAGCATCACTGATTCAGATTCAGATTCAGATTCACTGAGCTGTCCGTCAAAGGTAACCTTATGTTAGAGCATAGCCGAGCTGTCCGTCAAAGGTAACCTGATAGTAGAGCATAGCCGAGCTGTCCGTCAAAGGTAACCTTATAGTAGAGCATAGCCGACTGTCCGTCAAAGGTAACCTTTCAGAGCTGTCCGTCAGATTCACCGACCTGTCCGTCAAAGGTAACCTTACAGTAGAGCATCAGATTCACTGAGCTGTCCGTCAAAGGTAACCTCATAGTAGAGCATCACTGAGCTGTCCGTCAAAGGTAACCTGATAGTAGAGCATAGCCGAGCTGTCCGTCAAAGGTAACCTTATAGTAGAGCATCACCATTCTGTCTGTCAAAGGTCACCTTATAGTAGAGCATCACCATTCTGTCTGTCAAAGGTAACCTTATAGTAGAGCATCACCATTCTGCCTGTCAAAGGTAACCTTATAGTAGAGCATCACCATTCTGCCTGTCAAAGGTAACCTTATAGTAGAGCATCACCATTCTGCCTGTCAAAGGTAACCTTATAGTAGATAATCGCCAAGTTCAGGAAGTAACAGAATAAGAGAAAGATTCCTTCATTAATGGTGGGGTAGGCAGTTTTCTGGAAAAGGCAAAAAACACCTGAATTTGAAAATACAGCCCTCCTGCAGCTCTCCCTATCCTAAGCCCCTCCCAACAGACGAGCACAGGCGTATGCACGCCATTGCCATTGTTCGCCATTAAATCACACTTTCACTGTCTGAAGGGACGTGAAGGCGTGTCTGCATTTGTAGAACAGCCGACAGGAACGCCCTCACTCTGAGATGACCTGTGATTGGCCAAAGTCTACCGTCACGGGCTAGATCTTCTAAAGGCTGTTAACAGAGCCAAGAGGAGGGCGAGAGTAGAGGTATTCTCTCAGACCACTTGAATTACAATATGCTGCACGGCTAATGTGGAATTTTTGCCCAATGATGCTAAAAGAAAACTGCCTACCCCACCGTTAAGCTCAGGAAGTAACAGAATAGGAGAGAAAACAGATTGTCCCCTCAAACTGTATGAGCTCTATATTAACTATCACAAGATAATCCGTTCTCAGCTTACTTACCTGGTTAAACAAAGAAGTTATTATTATTATTATTATTGTTATTAATATTATTATTATTATTATTATTATTTTTATTATTATTATTATTTTGTTTCCTAATGCGCTGGTGATAAAATCCTCCACCAGGGACGATGGTCCGCCGACTCCCCAGGAAGGTGGAGGTTCTGGAGGGGGAGAACGCTGTGTTCTGCGTGGAGGTGGAGCAGGATGACATGGAGGTGCAGTGGTTCAAAGACGGACTGAAGCTGCTCCAGAACCACCAGACCATCGTCAAAGCCTTCGGGAAAACTCACATCCTGGTGTTTGTCAACGTGGCCCATCAGGACAGTGGGGTCGTGACCTTTGTGGTGGAAAGATCCTCCACCTCCTCGCGACTGAAGGTCAAAGGTGACATTATTTATACTATTCCAGTCTGCTCAATAGATTGTAGAGGATGATAATAATAATAATCTTTCTTTAAATTATAATCTTTCTTTAACCAGGTAAGTCAACTGAGAACCAGTTCTCTTTGACAGTGACGACAAGTGGCAGAATGACAAAAAATACACAAACATAATTAAAAAGTACAGACATTATAACACAAACGTAATTAAAAAGTACAGATATTATAACACAAACATAATTAAAAAGTACAGACATTGTAACACAAACGTAATTAAAAAGGACAGACATTATAACACAAACATAATTAAAAAATACAGACATTATAACACAAACGTAATTAAAAAGTTCAGGCATTATAACACAAACGTTATTAAAAAGTACAGGCATTATAACACAAACGTAATTAAAAAGTACAGGCATTATAACACAAACGTAATTAAAAAGTACACGCATTATAACACAAACGTAATTAAAAAGTACAGACATTTAGCAAAGACACAATCCTTTAAAGCAGCTGCGAGGCAGTCACATAGCCCACCTGTCTGCCCTGTCATCTAGAGGATATACATTATAATATAATAATAATAATAATAATTACACTAATAATTATATTATATATTCTTGTGTCCCTGTGCGTCAGTGGCACGCCACAGCCCACCTGTCTGCCCTGTCACATATACATGATGATAATAATAATTATTATTATTATAATTTTTATTATTATTATAATAATGATAATGATAATAATTATAATATTTGCAATAATAATAATAATAACCGTAGTAATAATAATAATAATAATGATAGTAATAATAATAATAATAATGTTGACAGTAATAATAATAATAATAATGTTGATAGTAATAATAATAATAATAATAATAATAATAATAATAATAAAAAAAAAATAATGATGATAATAATATTAATATAATAATAATAATAATAATAATAATAATAATAATAATAATAATAATAATAATAATCATATTGTTATATGTTACAGCGGCACGCCACAGCCCTCCTGTGTGTCCCGTGGAGCTCCAGATGGACACAGAGCGTCCTAACAGCGTGCTCCTCTCCTGGGCACCGGCGTCTAACTTCAACCCCTCTACCACGCGCTCCGTCTACCTGCTGGAGAGACAGGAAGTGGGCTCCTCCCAGGAGTGGCAGCGGTGTCTGACCTCTGACGCCGTGACAACCAGCAGCTCTACGGCGGAGGTGTCGGGGGACAGTGTTCCTCGCGAGGGACACTACCGCTTCAGGGTGTGCTGTGTCAACAAATACGGACGCAGCGGACACGTGGAATTCCCCAAGGCCGTTCACCTGGGTAAGAGGAGAGGAGAGGAGAGGAGAGGAGAGGAGAGGAGAGGAGAGGAGGAGGAGGAGAGGAGAGGAGAGGAGAGGAGAGGGGAGGAGGAGAGGAGAGGAGAGGAGAGGAGTCTGTTAGATAGCACGTCTATGTGAGATCAGAACAGAATAGGAATAAATCAGTGTGAATAATGCACTAAAATCTGACACATTAGATCAAAATCAGACCCAACTCAATCATCAAAGAATTACACAAATATTAATGAAACGTATTTATAATAGTGTTTTTAACCAATAGATTTGACTGTATGTGTGTGTGTGTGTGTGTGTGTGCGTGTGTGTGTGTGTATGTGTGTGTGCGTGTGTGTGTGTGTGTGTGTGCGCGTGCGTGCATGCGTGCGTGTGTCTCAGTGCCTGGCCCTAAGATCACGCGTGCCCTCCAGCACTGTGAGGTAATGGAGGGAGAGGAGGCGGGCTTCTCCATCCAGCTGTCAGCCTCTTTGACAGGCACCTGGTTCCTCCACAGCACCCAACTACAGTCTGGACCCAGCTACTCCATAAGACAGGTAACCCTAACCCTAACCCTAACCCTAACCCAGCTACTGCATAGGACAGGTAACCCTAACCCTAACCCTAACCCAGCTACTGCATAAGACAGGTAACCCTAACCCTAACCCTAACCCTAACCCTAACCCTAACCCAGCTACTGCATAAGACAGGTAACCCTAACCCTAACCCTAACCCTAACCCAGCTACTGCATAGGACAGGTAACCCTAACCCTAACTCTAACCCAGCTACTCTATAAGACAGGTGTGCAACATCTGACATCTTTGTGATTGGTCGTTGTTTCTAATGTTGAGATTTGATTGGTCGTTGTTTCTGATGTTGAGATGTGATTTGCTGTTGTTTCTAATGTTGAGATGTGATTGGTGGTTGTTTGTAATGTTGAGATGTGATAGGTCGTTGTTTGTGATGTTGAGATGTGATTGGTGGTTGTCTATAATAATGAGATGTGATTGGTGGTTGTCTATAATAATGAGATGTGATTGGTGGTTGTCTTTAATAATGAGATGTTCCTGGTCGTTGTTTCCTCCAGGACGTGAGCGTGCACACGCTGGTCATACGTGACACACGCATGGCAGACCACGAGGCTGAGGTCACCTTCATCGCCAACGGAGTACGGGACTCAGCCAAGCTCAGGGTCAAACGTAGGTGTGGGATTGGTTCCAGGGTCAAACATATATCTACGTGAGGGAAACAGACAGAGCTAGGATCTCTGTGAGGGAAACAGACAGAGCTAGGATCTCTGAGGGAAACAGACAGAGCTAGGATCTCTGTGAGGGAAAGGAGACAGCTAGGATCTCTGTGAGGGAAAGGAGACAGCTAGGACCTCTGTGAGGGAAACAGACAGAACTTGGATCTCTTTGTCCCAGCAGGTCAATGAGGAAACATGTATTTCTTTCTAAAACACAGAGCAGATGTGTGTCTCCTCCGCACTCAGGGGCCTTGTTTCAGGATGTGGAGACAGCTGTTTGTGCTTAAACATCACACGAGAGGTGAGGCAGCCAATGGGCTGGCTCGTGTCTAGGTTTAGCAGCCAATGGGATAGCAAGTGTATGTTTGCAGGGGTTTCAAAAACAAACCCTTTGGTTTGCAGAAAAACAAACAATGGAAATCCTGTCCCAATATCAAACTACAGGAGGGAGGTCAATGTGAGAACATATCAGAAATAGACCACAGGAGAGCTTCATCAAATTAACAATGTTTATTAGGACTTTTCTTACACATGTAGCATAATTCAATAGTTTTTATAGTATTGACTTATGAGTTTTCATATGAATATTAAATTTATTCAAACATCTGTTATCATTTATGATATAATATTTCTGATTTGCAGCTGCGGTGGTGAACTACTGTTATCATTTGTAATATATTATTATCTATATCATTGTTTTATTTCTGATTTGCAGCTGCGGTGGTGAACTTCCTCCCTCTGTTGGAGCGTGACAGCTGTAAGAGGGTGGAGTCAGGGGGCGCGGCCGTGCTCTACTGCGAGGTGACCCACCAATCAGGAACCGTCCGCTGGTTCAAAGATGGGGCGGAGCTGCAGGAGAGCGACGGTTTGACCATCCAATCAGAGGGCAACATGAGGAGGATCATCATCCAATCGGCTGAGGCCACTGACTCGGGGGCGTACACCTGTCAGACGGCCAATGATGCTGTTCGGTTCGACTTGGAGGTCGAGGGTGAGTCTGTTATCACGGAACGATGATGAGAGAGCGGCTGGCCTAAAATACACTGTACACTCCACCATAAAACACACTCCACCATAAAACACACTGTACACTCCACCATAAAACACACTGTACACTCCACCATAAAACACACTGTACACTCCACCATAAAACACACTGTACACTCCACCATAAAACACACTGTACACTCCACCATAAAACACACTGTACACTCCACCATAAAACACACTGTACACTCCACCATAAAACACACTCTACACTCCACCATAAAACACACTGTACACTCCACCATAAAACACACTGTACAAACCATCATCACTTAAACACACTGTACAAACCATCATCACTTAAACACACTGTACAAACCATCATCACTTCCTTGAACACACTGTACACACTTCCTTAAACACACTGTACAAACCATCATCACTTACTAAAACACACTGTACAAACCATCATCACTTACTAAAACACAATCCATCTCATCACCACTCCTGAGGAAGAGTATGAGGACCACCTAAGGAGATACAAAGTTATATCTAACACAGAGTCCTCATGGAGGCAAAGATTATAAAGTAATATTTCATAAATACAGACTTCTTGGGGTTGTGGCCTGTTACTCCTCTCTGTCCATCTCACTGACCTGTCATCTCTCACACTAACCAATCACAACGCTGGTAGCCGTGGGTGTCATGTTCCGCCCACTCCCCGGAGACGACCTCACTATCGCCTCTGTCGCCGGGGAAACCGTGGCGCTGCACTGTGACCTCACAGACGCCGACGCCCAGGTCTACTGGTACCATGACGACGAGCAGATCTTTAATCAACCGGGAGTAGACTTCCTAGAGGCGGGGCAGAGGAGAACACTGCTGATCCAATCAGCAGACTGCACTCACACGGGCGTGTACACGTGCCGGAGCACTGATGATGTCATAGTGTTTCAGGTCGAGGTCAAAGGTGATCGAAGAGAGGTTACCTCTGTGTTTCCAGGAGACTGGAATGCTAACATTGTTTCAATGGAGACTGAAATGCTAACATTGTTTTTATTGGACATTTCTGGTTGTCGGGGCGTGTTGCCCGGGGTGATTGTAACTTAGCAGGTGACAGTTGGATCCTTGCTGTTTCTTGAACCTCTCGTCATTTCAACTCACTGTCGTTGTTGGGATGACTCTTCTGAACAAGCATGTCGTTGTTGGGATGACTCTTCTGAACAAGCATGTCTTTCTGAGGCATTTAAGCATTGCGTTCCGTGCCATTAAATTATATCATTATGATATATAACCCTAACCCTACCATTAAATTATATAATAGAAAACTATCTCTTGTCTGTCAACCCCTCACTCACTTTCTCTTATAACCTCACTCTGTCTATAACCTCACTCTATAACCTCACTCTGTCTCTATAACTTCACTCTGTCTCTATAACCTCATTCTGTCTCTATAACCTCACTCTGTCTCTATAACCTCACTCTGTCTATAACCTCACTCTGTCTCTATAACCTCACTCTGTCTATAACCTCACTCTCTCTATAACCTCACTCTGTCTCTATAACCTCACTGTCTCTATAACCTCACTCTGTCTATAACCTCACTCTGACTATAACCTCACTCTGTCTATAACCTCACTCTGTCTCTATAACCTCACTCTGTCTATAACCTCACTCTGTCTATAACCTCACTCTGTCTCTATAACCTCACTCTGTCTATAACCTCACTCTGTCTATAACCTCACTCTGTCTATAACCTCACTCTGTCTATAACCTCACTCTGTCTCTATAACCTCACTCTGTCTATAACCTCACTCTGTCTCTATAACCTCACTCTGTCTATAACCTCACTCTGTCTCTATAACCTCACTCTGTCTATAACCTCACTCTCTCTATAACCTCACTCTGTCTATAACCTCACTCTGTCTATAACCTCACTCTGTCTCTATAACCTCACTCTGTCTATAACCTCACTCTGTCTATAACCTCACTCTGTCTCTGCCTGCCCTGCAGGTCCGGCGGTGTGGTTCAGCCCGGTGCCGGAGGAGGATCTGTGTAGGACCAGTGTGGAGCTGGACCCGGTGGTTCTGACCTGCCACGTCTCCAGAGAGGATGCCCAGGCTGTCTGGTAAACTTACACTAACTCAACAAAACAATAAAACACACAGCCGTCTGGCAACCAAAAATCTAAATTGAACAAAACCAAACTGAACAAATCAGGCTCTCTGATAAACTGAACGTTCACATGAAATAACAGAACAGGAATGTGTGAGAAATGGGAAGAAAATGATTTACTTGTTGGTGGGTGCCTTGTCGTAAGAATCTCAGTGTTAAGAATGACCTTGTGTTTTCGACTGAGCATTTGATAAATACGACACTTTGACTTTGAGTTTCCGTGCTATGTCTCCCTCTAGTGGTCACTAATTACAATTACTTTATAAAGTTTTGTCTTTCTTGTCTTCACATACAATTAGAGGCACAGTCCCAAAAAAAACACTGGATGAGGAAAAAGTTACCAAAAGCAAAAAAATCCTAAATAATTTGTTCCCAGAAGGTGTGGGGGTAGAAATTAAGCTTGGATACAGATAGATCAAATCTAAACATGACAGGGTAATTATTCTGATCATCACAGGATTATGAAAGGTGAGACTCTTTGATTTAGAGATTATATTCTCTCTAAATGTGGTTTAGGCAGTTATAGATTATAATCCCTGTATAGGTATAGGGAGGGTGTAGATATTAATATATTATAATCCCTGTGTAGGTATAGGGAGGGTGTAGATATTAATATATTGTAATCCCTGTGTAGGTATAAGGAGGGTGTAGATATTAATAGATTATAATCCCTGTGTAGGTATAGGGAGGGTGTAGATATTAATATATATAATCCCTATGTAGGTATAAGGAGGGTATAGATATTAATAGATTATAATCCCTGTGTAGGTATAAGGAGGGTGTAGATATTAATAGATTATAATCCCTGTGTAGGTATAAGGAGGGTGTAGATATTCATAGATATAATCCCTGTGTAGGTATAGGGAGGGTGTAGATATTAATATATTGTAATCCCTGTGTAGGTATAAGGAGGGTGTAGATATTAATAGATTATAATCCCTGTGTAGGTATAAGGAGGGTGTAGATATTAATATATATAATCCCTATGTAGGTATAGGGAGGGTGTAGATATTAATAGATTATAATCCCTATGTAGGTATAAGGAGGGTGTAGATATTAATAGATTATAATCCCTGTGTAGGTATAGGGAGGGTGTAGATATTAATATATATAATCCCTGTGTAGGTATAGGGAGGGTGTAGATATTAATATATTGTAATCCCTGTGTAGGTATAGGGAGGGTGTGGAGGTGTTGCCTGGTGATAATATTACGCTGCAGGCTGAAGGGACTCTCAGGAGGCTGATCATCCGTTCAGCGGAGCGCTCCGACGCAGGCTCCTACTCCTGTCACACCGGGGGAGACAGCAGCGTGGCGTTCACCGTCAACGTCTCAGGTACCTTGACCTCTGACCCTGGCTAAATGTCATGTCATTAGAGAATGTCTCAGGTACCTTGACCTCTGACCCTGGCTAAATGTCATGTCATTAGAGAACGTCTTTGGTACCTTGACCCTTGACATCTGACCCTGGCTAAATGTCATGTCATTAGAGAACGTCTCAGGTACCTTGACCTCTGACCCTGGCTAAATGTCATGTCATTAGAGAATGTCTCTGGTACCTTGACCTCTGACCCTGGCTAAATGTCATGTCATTAGAGAACGTCTCTGGTGTCTTGACCTCTGACCCTGGTTAAATGTCTTTAATTATAAGGAAAAGAGGAAATCATTATTTACTTAATTTCACAATAAATGTCCTCAAATATTCACCCGTTTGTTTAAACATTCCATTTTCATTTCATGCAACTTTTGAGGAATATTTAAGTAAATATTAGATTGGATTTTAAGGTTTAATGATGTAAATGGGTAAACAAACCTCAGATGACCCCCCCATACAGAGCCTCCGGTTCTGATCGTGGAGCCCACACACGACCAGGTCCTGGACCGCTACACCTTGGAGCAGGTGGTTCTGCAGGTGGAGCTGTCCCGCTCCAATGGGTCGGTGCACTGGTCCCGTGACGGGGTGAGGCTGGAGGGGGACAGCGAGGGGGACGTGCAGGTCACCTCTGAAGGCCCCTACCGGTGCCTCACCATCCCCTCTGCTGCCAAGGAGCACGCTGGGGAGTATGTGTGTGACACCGAGGGGGACTCCATCTTCTTTCAGCTCTCCGTCACAGGTACACGTGTGTGTACACGTGTGTGTGTGTGTGTGTGTGTGTGTGTGTACACGTGTGTATATGTGTGTAAGTATACAGAGTTCTCCACTATAATATCCAGTAAGTCTACATAGAGTTCTCCTCTTTAGTCTGCAGAGGTCTCCTCCTTAGTCTACAATAGAGTTCTCCTCTGTAGTCTGCATAGAGTTCTCCTCTTTAGTCTGCATAAAGTTCATCACTTTAGTCTACATAGAGTTCTCCTCTTTAACATCCAGTTAGTCTACATAGACTGTTTGTCTCTCTGCACCAGACCCCCCAGTGAGGATCGTCTCCCCAGACCAACCAGAGACCCTGCTGACCCGGCAGGCCGGGGAGAGGCTGGAGCTCAGGTGCCTTCTGTCTGTGGCCGACGCCCCAGTGAGGTGGTACCGAGACGGGCTGGAGGTGGAGGAGAGCCCCCTGCTGGTGCTGGAGGCTCATGGAGCGCGTTGCTCGCTGGTCCTGCCCAACCCGACAACCGACGACACCGCCGAGTACGTGTGTGACACGGAAGACGACTCTGTCGCCTGGTTGGTTAATATCACAGGTAATACAGCTCTGTCGCCTGGTTGGTCACCGTCACAGGTAATACTGCTCTGTCGCCTGGTTGGTTAATATCACAGGTAATACTGCTCTGTCGCCTGGTTGGTCACCGTCACAGGTAATACTGCCTGGTTGGTTAATATCACAGGTAAAAACGCTCTGTCACCTAGTTGGTCACTGAAGAGGCCTGTGAAGTTTTGAACGTGAATTCTCGATAAATTTCTTGTGCTTCAATTATCATCTGGTTGCCAATTAACAGAACAGAACAGAATGAACAACGACAGCTATCAAACACAACACTCAATCTGAGTGATACCACAGCAGCCAATTTGCACCAGACTTGCTCACACATATGGGACACACAGACCGACTCCAGGTGAATTGGCAGTGACTGGTCAGGGCACTGGTAGGAGAATAGAGCATGTTTTTTGATGGTGGGAGAAATGAGTACTCGGAGGAAACCAACACAAACACAGGGAGAACATGCAAACTCCACACAGAAAGGCCATTGGGTCAGGTGGGGTTTGAACCCAGGACCTTCTTGCTGTGAGGCACCAGTGCTAACCACTGAGCCACCGTGCTGCCCAAGTTTGCATATGTTCCATGTTATTTACACGTGTCCTATAGACACGGTTAATACAAAGCCAAAGTATATAATTTTAGTACGATGCGGCTCATATAGCCTAACAACAATAAATTATGTTTCATAAAAACTATATTTTACATTAGAGGTTGTTTCAATGTGGAACACAACTATTTCCTCTCCCTCTCCTTCCCATTTTCTCTTTCCTTCCTCCTCCTCCTCCTCCTCCTCCTCCTCCTCCCAGAGCCTCCAGTGCAGCTGTCCAGGCCTGGTCTGAGCTCAGCGGAGGTTCTGGAGGTCCGAGCCGGGGAGCCACTGGTTCTGGAGGTGCAGGTGTCTCGCTGCGACGCCATGGTAACCTGGAGGTCAGAGGGCAGGGAGGTGGAGGAGAGCAATGAGGTCATCACCGTCAGTCAGGAGGGACTGCTCCGCAGGCTCACCATACACAACCCCACACCGCGGCACTCTGGGAAATACACCTGTGACGCCATTGACGATCACATCCACTTCCAGGTCAAAGTATCAGGTGAATGAAACACTTCCAGGTCAAAGTGTTAGTTGAATTAAACACTTCCAGGTAAAAGTGTCAGGTGAATGAAACACTTCCTGGTTACGTTCTTGGGAAACAGGAAGCTATTCTGGTTAAAAAGATCGCCCTGCTGTAAAATAAGTAAATATCAACGGTTCCTTAATAACAAAACTAATAACTAAATATTATTTGTTATTAGTACATTTCCGAATTCTAATCCCAGTTGTTTTTAAATTTGCTCTCACATAACATATGGAAGCCTCAAGATTAATAGTACAATAGTATAGCTAAACCCTGACTGAGAGAGCTAATCTAATCCACGGTATATAGTACAGGAAACCCTATTTACTGAGAGCTAATCTAATCTACAGTATATAGTACAGGAAACCCTACTTACTGAGAGAGCTAATCTAATCTACAGTATATAGTACAGGAAACCCTACTTACTGAGAGAGCTAATCTAATCTACAGTATATAGTACAGGAAACCCTATTTACTGAGAGCTAATCTAATCTACAGTATATAGTACAGGAAACCCTACTTACTGAGAGAGCTAATCTAATCTACAGGATATATAGGTACTTACTGAGAGACCTAATCTACAGTATATAGTACAGGAAACCCTATTGAGAGAGCTAATCTAATCTACAGTATATAGTACAGGAAACCCTACTTACTGAGAGAGCTAATCTAATCTACAGTATATAGTACAGGAAACCCTACTTACTGAGAGAGAGCAGTATATAGTCAGGAAACCCTACTTACTGAGAGAGAGCTAATCTAATCTACAGTATATAGTACAGGAAACCCTACTTACTGAGAGAGCTAATCTAATCTACAGAGGCTCCGGTGCAGATCGTCCGGAGGTCGGAGGTCAAAACAGAGCTGAGGTCGCTGCTGTCCGACGACATCGTCTTGGAATGCGAGCTGTCCCGCCCTAACGCCGTGGCAACCTGGCACAGAGACGGCCGCCGTATCCAAGGTGACGATGAGCGCTTCTGCGAGGAGGAGGAAGGCGCGTTCCGTTCCCTAGTCATCCTCAACGCGGAGCTAGAGGACTCAGGAGAGTACATGCTGCAGGCGGGGGAGGACGACAGCATCTCCTTCCACGTCACTGTGACTGGTAACACAACACAACCCTAAACAACACAACACAACACTAAACAACACAACACAACACTAAACAACACAACACAACACAACACAACACAACACAACACTAAACAACACAACACAACACAACACAACACAACACAACACTACACAACACAACACAACACAACAGCATCACCTTCCACGTCACTGTGACCGGTAACACAACACAACACTAAACAACACAACACAACACAACACAAAACAACACAACACAACACAACACAACACAACACTAAACAACACAACACAACACTAAACAACACAACACAACACAACACAACACAACACTAAACAACACAACACAACACAACACTAAACAACACAACACAACACAACACTAAACAACACAACACAACACAACACAACACAACACAACAGCATCACCTTCCACGTCACTGTGACTGGTAACACAACACAACACAACGCTACACAACACAACACAATACAACACAACACAATACAACACAACACAACACAACACAACACAACACAATACAACACAACACAATGCAACACAACATATGTTGGTTTATGAAGCAGCTATGAGGTTTTTTTAAGTGGATATTTGAGGGAAATAAGGTATCAGTTACAGGTTTGTTAACAGAACAGAAATAGTTAACAGCACAGATATTGAGAAAGTTCTGTTTACCCCCCCACACACACACACTCACACACACACACACACACACACACACACACACACACACACACACACACACACACACACACACACACACACACACACACACACACACACACACACACACACACACACACACACACACACACACACACACACACGCCCACAGAGCCTCCGGTCACCATTGTGGGGAACTCTCAGGACTACCAGGACATGGTTGCCGGGGACGACCTCATCCTGGCCTGTGAGGTTTCCCGTGGCAACGCCCCGGTGCGGTGGCTGTGTAACGAGCGTGTTCTGAGCAGCGACGGGCGCACGGTGGTGGAGAGCTACGGCACGCTGAGGAAGATCATCCTGTCCCACACACAGCCCAGCGACTCAGGGAAGTACGTCTGTGACGCCGGAGACGACAAGATGGTCGTCATGGTCCGGGTTAAAGGTGAGGATGGTCCTCAATGTCCAGGTTAAAGGTGAGGATGGTCCTCAATGTCCAGGTTAAAGGTCAGGGTGGTCCTCAATGTCCAGGTTAAAGGTGAGGATGGTCCTCAATGTCCAGGTTAAAGGTCAGGGTGGTCCTCAATGTCCAGGTTAAAGGTGAGGATGGTCCTCAATGTCCAGGTTAAAGGTCAGGATGGTCCTCAATGTCCAGGTTAAAGGTCAGGGTGGTCCTCAATATCTAGGTTAAAGGTCAGGGTGGTCCTCAATATCTAGGTTAAAGGTCAGGGTGGTTGTCATTGTCAGGGTTAAAGGTCAGGATGGTCAGGGTTAAAGGTCAGGATGGTCAGGGCAATAAGTATGGCCCTACCATATAATCAATGTTGAAGGTACCAGCACACCAGAACACTCATTACTACAGTTATAGTTCATTCACATTCATGGATAACTGAAGAAGTTCTGAGCAAAGATGTGTTGAAAGTCACATCGTTAAATTGTTGGTCAAATATTTTCACATTTATTTACATTTTATTTTTAATTATTTATTTTATTTATTTAAAGTTTATTAATGAAAACCAAACAAAAGTAAAGAGAATGTGTGACTTTTGATCAATCCTTTTTTGATTCTGATCAAAGTTCAGAAATGACATGGTACGAGTGTGTATTCGTCACCATGACAACACGTGTGGATCTCCTGCCTTCCTCCTCCCTAACCATCATCACTTTCTCCAGAGACTCCTGTCACCTTCATCAACAAAGAGGAGAACACGGTTGTGATTGGCTATGAGGCGGAGGGCGTGTCCTTGATGGGCGTGGTCTCCAAGGAGAGTGCCGTGGTTCGCTGGCTGAAGGACTGGTCACCATTGGACGGGGAGCGGTTCCGTACGGGCGTTGACGGCAACACCCGCCTCCTGACCATCGAGCCCCTGAGGCGCTCCGACGCCGGAGAGTACACCTGTGACGCCGACACTGACCAGATCCACTTCAGCCTGCTGGTCAAAGGTTTGGGATTTAACAGTCATTACTGTATCTTCATTATTTCATTCAAATGTTATTTATTTAGTGTGTGTGTGTGTGTATGTGTGTGTGTGTGTGTGTGTGTGTGTGTATATCTGTGTATCTGTGTGTACTGTGTGTGTGTGTGTGTGTGTGTGTGTGTATGTGTGTGTGTGTGTGTATATATCTGTGTATCTGTGTGTATCTGTGTGTGTGTGCGTGTGTGTGTAAACGTCTCAGAGATGAGGGTGCGCTTCGTGAAGCCCCTAGCGGACACGCGGGCCCACAAGGACGGCATGGTGACTCTGCGCTGCGAGGTGTGCAAGCCCAAGGCGGACGTCCAGTGGCTGAGGGACGGCGTGGAGGTTGCCCCCAGCAGGAGGTTCACCGTGCGGGCAGACGGAGTGGAGAGGAGCCTCACCATCCATCGCCTCACCGCTGAGGACCAGGGGGAGTACGCCTGCGAGTCCAGGGACGACCGCACAGCCGCACGGCTTACTGTGGACAGTGAGTACTCAGACTGTAGAATATATAGTACTGTAGAATATACATATAGTACTGTGGACAGTGAAATTGCTATGAGAATATATAGTACTGTAGAATATATAGTACTGTAGAATATACATATAGTACTGTGGACAGTGAGTCCTCAGACTGTAGAATATATAGTACTGTAGAATATACATATAGTACTGTGGACAGTG
The DNA here is from genome assembly GCA_026901105.3 of Galaxias olidus. Classification (NCBI taxonomy): domain Eukaryota; kingdom Metazoa; phylum Chordata; class Actinopteri; order Galaxiiformes; family Galaxiidae; genus Galaxias; species Galaxias olidus. The sequence continues at coordinate 32,659 of JAPMUY010004657.1, forward strand.
AGTCCTCAGACTGTAGAATATATAGTACTGTAGAATATACATATAGTACTGTGGACAGTGAGTACTCAGACTGTAGAATATATAGTACTGTAGAATATACATATAGTACTGTGGACAGTGAGTACTCAGACTGTAGAATATATAGTACTGTAGAATATACATATAGTACTGTGGACAGTAAGTACTCAGACTGTAGAATATATAGTACTGTAGAATATACATATAGTACTGTGGACAGTAAGTACTCAGACTGTAGAATATATAGTACTGTAGAATATACATATAGTACTGTGGACAGTAAGTACTGTAGAATATATAGGCATATGGTACAGTGGACAGTATGTACTCACTGACTATAGAATATATAGGCATAGTACTGTGGACAGTATATACTCACTGACTATAGAACATATAGGCATATAGTACTGTGGACAGTATGTACTCAAACTGTAGAATATATAGCTAGTACTGTGGACAGTATGTACTCATTGTCTATAGAATATATAGGTATTTAGTACTGTGGACAGTATGTACTCAGACTGTAGAATATATTTGTATATAGTACTGTGGAGGGTGTGTACTCCTTGTAGTACTTATAGTACACAGATTATGT
>JAPMUY010004658.1:0-327507 GCA_026901105.3 Galaxias olidus
TTAAGGTAGGAAGAAGAAGACCAGGCTGGATAGAGGGAGGTAAAGAAACGAGAGAGGAGGAGGAAGAAAAAGAGTCCGGAGCGAGAAGATGGGGGGGGGGGGGGGGTTTGGAGCGATCAGCTGCTGTGTTTGGTGAATGAAATGAAAGTCTTGGCACCTGAAACACTCCTGTGTCTGCGTCCTGTCCCCCCCCCCTCTACCCCCCTCCGTTCAATTCATCAGAGCTTAACCAGACTGCTGTCTCCTTCCTCTCTTCTTTCCCTTCCTGCATCCCCCCCCCCCTTACTACCATCTTTACTCCTGTCCCTCCCCCCCTCCTCCCCCTCTCAACTCTCCTCCCGTTCAATTCATCAGGAGCCTCCACAGACTGCTACATGTTGGAGTCCGGTTACTGCACTTCTAATCCCTGGGGTTGCTCGCTCTGAAACTGTCTTCTCTCTCTCTCTCTCTCTCTCTCTCTCTCTCTCTCTCTCTCTCTCTCTCTCTCTCTCTCTCTCTCTCTCTCTCTCTCTCTCTCTCTCTCTCTCTCTCTCTCTCTCTCTCTCTCTCTCTCTCTCTCTCTCTCTCTCTCTCTCTCTCCCTCTCTCTCTCTCTCTCTCTCCCTCCCTCTCCCTCTTTCTCTCCATGCTCTTGCTCTCCACTTCTCTTCTCTCTCTTTCCTTGTTGGTTCACCTCTCCCTCCTCCCTTGGCCTCTGTAGGTCTGTTGGCCGTTCTGTGTTTCAGCGGGACATGGTTCCACTAGGAAGGGGTAGGTGTGTTGCCTAGTGGCCCCGGGGCACAGCCAAGAGAAGCGCCCTGAGCTCTGCCTGTTTCCCTCCACACGCTCTCTGCCTGTCTGAGGACACGGGCCCAAAGCCTTCTCCACTGATCAGAGGATCAGCCATGCTGCAGCCTGGTAAAGTCACTGCCACTCTATATAGTCACTGCTATACACCCATGGAAGCCCAGCACAACATAGACAGCCTAGTGGTTGGACCAGGGTCACCCTGGAAGGTCCAGTAGCCTCCGCATCAAAGGCTCTCTCCACTGAGGCATTCCCAGGACTGGCTCCATCTCTGTGCCTGTCTCTGTCTCTGTCTCCCTGTATCTGTCTCTGTCTCTGTCTCTGTCTCTGTCTCTGTCTCTGTCTCTCTCTCTCTCTCTCTCTCTCTCTCTCTCTCTCTCTCTCTCTCTCTCTCTCTCTCTCTCTCTCTCTCTCTCTCTCTGTCTCTGTCTCTGTCTCTTTCTCTGTCTCCCTGTACCTGAGGGGCTGCAGTGTGTTAGTGTGACCCCGTGTTGGAGCCCTCCTATGATGTCTCTGTCATCCCTCTGTCTCTGGTGTCCTGGCCGGGATGCTCTGGCTCTGAGGAGGATCGCTTTGCTGCCCCCAGAGATGTGCCCCTGCTAGCCCGATGTTTAAATCTGTCACAACACGTTTTCTTCAGTGTGCCTGTCACACACACACACACACACGCACACACGTTTTCCTCAGTGTGCCTGTCACATTGACAGCCGGCCGCTCACACATATGCTGGGTGTCTGTGGAGCCCCCCCCCCCCCCCCCCGGGTGGGCACGCTGTGGCTGTCGCTGTGGAAACCACACAGGCTAGCCAGCTTAGCCCGTGTGCTAGCCAGGGAGGAGACATGGTGTGATGGCGTGTGATGTGTGTGTAGGTGGTGTTTGTACCTGTGTTTGGGAACAGAAACCATCGTTTACGGGAACAGCCTCTTCACTTGGGAGCATGTGTGTGAATGTGTGTGTGTGGGGGGGGGGGGGGGGGGGGGGGACAAACACAGCGGCGCCAGTGACAGTCTTGCCAGTGATGGATGAACTGATGGGTGTGCAGTGTATCGACAAAAAGCCACCACTCTCCAGCGCTCCCTTTCTGCTGCATGTGGACACTTGTCTTTGAGATGAGAGTGTTTTATAAATAATCCCGCGGTCGATAGCCCTGTAAAAATGTTTGTGAGATCGCTGCCTGGAAAGGCTTGCTGGCTTCTCTGGTGTAACGTTGGTAAAGTGGAAATAGAGGATATTTACGCATGGCTTGACTATAATTTAACATAGAAACATTTCCATAAAGGCAACCCCCCCCCCCCCCCCCACGGGCTGTAAAAAGGACAGGCTAGAGAGATACTGTTATATATCCATATGTGTGTATTTTTGCATTGCGTTTGGTGCTGCACGTTTGTCTGTGCCTCTGTGTGTGTACAATCATTTGCATATTTGTGTCTGCAACAGTATGTGTGTGTGTGTGTGTGTGTGTGTGTGCGGAGTCGCCTCCTGTATTTGCATGTCTGGAGTAAACATCAATCCTCATCAGGAGGGAAGCAGAGACAGAGAACATTACCAACGCACTCCCCTGCTCACCGCAGCACCATCTAACAGTTCCTCCTCCCAGTACACAGCCCAGATCTCATTCATTCATTCATTCATTCATTCATTCATTCTTTCTTTCTTTCTTTTTTTCTTTCTTTCTTTCTTTCTTTCTTTCTTTCTTTCTTACTTTCTTTCTTTCTTTCTTTCTTTCTTTCTTTCTTTCTTTCCTGATTGCGGCTGTACTTCCTTCACACTTCACTCCTCGTTCACACAGACACTTCTACACGGGGAGCATTAGTGAAAAGGTTCAAACAGAATCTCAGTGTGAGAAACACTGCCGCTAACTCAAAGTCGCCCGCATGGCTTTTCCCCTCTAAAACGCTGATGGTCAGAGTGGAGCAGTCCATTTGAGGGAGGGAGCGGGGAGAGTGTTGGAAATGGTATGGCCTGATAGATAGGGGAGCCAGAGACGGAATGCGTGTCTGGAATAGTAAAAAGAGCCCCCAAGACGAAGAGGAGGAGGAGGAGGAGGAGGGGGGAGTATGGAGAGCAGGGGGGGTACGGTGAGCAGAGACTGGGAGCCAGAGGGGATGAGGAGGGAGGGAGGAGGGGGAGTAGGGGGTAGGGGGGTAGTAGTTCGCTGAGCAGAGACTGGGGTGAAGGAGGAGGAGGGGAGTACTACGGAGAGCAGAGGCTGGGGGGGGGGGGGGGGTTGAGGAGGTTATGGAGAGCAGAGGCTGGGAGCCAGAGGGAAAGAGGAGGGGGGAGGAGGGGGGAGTAGTACGGTGAGCAGAGACTGGGGGTGGGGGGGGGGTGAGAAGGGTACGGAGAGCAGAGGCTGGGAGCCAGAGGGGATGAGGAGGGGGGAGGAGGGGGGAGTAGTACGGTGAGCAGAGGCTGGGTGCTCAGTGATTAGTTTACCTCCCGGCTCTCGTTCTCTTTCCTTGGCCCTCTTCACACTCTCTCAGTCTCCCGTCTCTTTCTCCCTCTCTCTCTCTCTCTCTCTCTCTCTCTCTCTCTCTCTCTCTCTCTCTCTCTCTCTCTCTCTCTCTCTCTCTCTCTCTCTCTCTCTCTCTCTCTCTCTCTCTCTCTCTCTCTCTCTCTCTCTCTCTCTCTCTCTCTCTCTCTCTCTCTCTCTCTCTCTCTCTCCCTTCTCAATCTGATCCTCTCTCTCTGTTTTCCTTGCTTGTCCTCTGTCTCTGTACAGCACTATCACCTCTTTTTATTCACCCATTCCCTCTCTCTGACCGTCTTCTGCTCTGTCTCTGTGTGTGTGTTTGTGTGTGTGTGTGTGTGTGTGTGTGTGTGTGTGGTGACCTGGGCTCACTGTGAGACGGCTACACGTGATGCCCTCCTCCGTCCGCCAGCCAACAGGTCACCCCCCCCACCCCCACATCCTGTCATGATATCATAGAAACAATAGTCCTCCAAAGGAATGTTAAGCCATCGAGAAGAGGGCTTTGATTTCAGCCTCTAGTACAGAAATCTCGTTTAAACGGCAAGGTGCTAATTATAGTCTTAATGGCAGTAAGCTTTGACTCGGAGAAGCCTTCTCAGCGCTGCCAAAGTGCTGACACAGAGTGGGAGGTGGCCCTTGCGCTTTGTGTCTGTCCAAGCTCTTTGAAAAGAAAGTGGGTCAAGCCCTTTCTTTTTAATCCAAATGTAATCTAGGCCCTGGTCTGGCCAAAGTGCAGCCTCAAAACGCCACGCCAGAGAAAGCCTTGCAGCTCAGGAGGCACTGCCAAGAATGTTTTCTCTGCCGGGTCCTCTGAGGCTACCAGGGAGGAGAGGGAAGTGGAGGGTCGAGGCACCGATTTCAATGGTGCTCGTGACCACACAGTGTCTTCTGACACACCAGCCCATTTGTTGTAAAGTCAAACTTCAGTGTCGGAACTTGGACACAACAGCTTAATGTGTTTGTAGCTGTTTGTATTTTTCAGTCTGACTTGGCTGTTGGGAAACAAGCACAGTGATATGTACTGCAGGCATTCCAAACTGTATTGTAGAACAGTGATATGTACTGCAGGCATTCCAAACTGTATTGTAGAACAGTGATATGTACTGCAGGCATTCCAAACTGTATTGTAGAACAGTGATATGTACTGCAGGCATTCCAAGCTGTAGCGTAGCACAGTGATATGTACTGCAGGCATTCCAAACTGTATTGTAGAACAGTGATATGTACTGCAGGCATTCCAAACTGTATTGTAGAACAGTGATATGTACTGCAGGCATTCCAAACTGTATTGTAGAACAGTGATATGTACTACAGGCATTCCAAACTGTATTGTAGCACAGTGATATGTACTGCAGGAATTCCAAACTGTATTGTAGAACAGTGATATGTACTGCAGGCATTCCAAACTGTATTGTAGCACAGTGATATGTACTGCAGGAATTCCAAACTGTATTGTAGAACAGTGATATGTACTGCAGGCATTCCAAACTGTATTGTAGCACAGTGATATGTACTGCAGGAATTCCAAACTGTATTGTAGAACAGTGATATGTACTGCAGGCATTCCAAACTGTATCGTAGAACAGTGATATGTACTGCAGGTATTCCAAACTGTATCGTAGCACAGTGATATGTACTGCAGGCATTCCAAACTGTAGCGTAGCACAGTGATATGTACTGCAGGCATTCCAAACTGTATTGTCGAAGAGTGATATGTACTGCAGGCATTCCAAACTGTATTGTAGAACAGTGATATGTACTGCAGGCATTTCAAACTGTATCAAAGCACAGTGACATGTACTGCAGGCATTCCAAACTGTATTGTAGAACAGTGATATGTACTGCAGGCATTTCAAACTGTATCAAAGCACAGTGACATGTACTGCAGGCATTCCAAACTGTATTGTAGAACAGTGACATGTACTGCAGGCATTCCAAACTGTATCGTAGCACAGGCATTCTAAACTTCGTAGTTTTTGTTGCCATTTTCTTTATTATTTTTATGATCCAAATTCTGTTAGAACACCTAGGTATGTGTCTTACATTCCTGTCAACATTAGAAAAAAAGGTTCCGTGAAACTAGAGATTTAAATACATTTCTGCCTAGAGTGGAAAATCCCCAGTGCATTGGGGATGAATAGCTGTGTAGCCCAGCCAACTGTCCTAACATGTCTCAGAATATCACCGCTGCTGACACAAATACCTCCTACCCTTTAGAAAGCAGGAAAATACTATTACAGCCAGCTGTACTCATAACACAAATACCATTTGAAATAAAAGGACGAGACAGCATCTTGGTCAGCACGGTCTGTTTAGTGAGCAGGAGATGGACTCCCAACATAGACACTGCATTGTTCAGTGAATTAGGATGCTGACATTAGTCTTGTGAAACTCTTTGGTTTGTGTGTTGAAGCTGTCATGCCATACCAATACATAGATATCACAGCCTAACTATTCTTTCAGAGGGTGTTTTTAACCAATTCTGCAGGCCTATCCATTACAGTAAACCATTTCTGCACATTGTTCACCATTGACCAGATATTGTTTGATAAATTATGAGGAAAATATGTCATACTGGTTATGTGTGCGGCCATCTCTCACACACAGTAGGTGTCTTCGTAACAGAAGCCACCCTTGGCAGAGAACCCCATGGAACCACTGCTCCTGGACCGGGTAATCCATAGAAACAGTCTGTCCCCTATGGAACTACTGCTCCTGGACCAGGTAATCCATGGAAACAGTCTGACCCCCATGGAACCACTGCTACTGGACCAGGTAACCCATGCAAACAGTCTGACCCCTATGGAACCACTGCTCCTAGACCAGGTAACCCATGGGTGCCTGCTGCCCACTGAAGCTACATGCTGCTCACTGGTCACAGAAAACACACACGAATAGATGGTAATAAGTAACAGCAGCAGACTTCGACATAAGCCATGTTCCTCCCACTGGTCCAGAGGGCAGAGAGTCTGGCCACTTAATACAGGCGACTAGAATCCAGTGGAGGGAAAAGACTCATCGTCTATACAAGCTTGACTGAGTGACTATCCCTGGGCCATCCAATCGTGTGTGGGCTTCACTGCTACTCAGCGGAGGAGTTGACAGTCAGTCTGCTCTCTAAGTGCCAATTCTCCGCCTGCGACCATCTTCTATCTACGTGGCTATCTGTGATCTGCCTTTCAACAAGCTCCTCTCCTCTCTGACCAGTATCAGTCACTGAGACAGGCTGATCTGAGATCTGCCTTTCCCCACACTCATCTTCTCTCTGACCATTATCAGTTACTGAGACAGGCTGATCTGGAGACATCTGGCTCACGTCCACCTGAAGGCACTGAAGCCTGCCAGTATAATGGTGCAGTAGACTTTTTTGCTAATCCAGTTAGCTAAATATTGTATAGAAGAGTGGATTGATTATTTGTGCCTCTTTATATGCATACTCACTCAAGTGTGTAATATTACACTTTCACCAACGTTCCTACAAGTAAAAGTATCATTCATAATCTCAAACAATGGTAAACTAAAATCCCTGTGTAGTGTCGTTCTATTGAGTCCTCCACCTGCAGTCGATACAGTACGAACTGGCCTAAAATGGACTCTGTAAACGACCTCGACTGTACGTACTGCGCTCCGAGGCCAAGGACAGTGGATACATTCTGCCACGGGCAGGCTGGTAAGCAGACCCAAATGCAGGTATTGCTCAAAAATTTGGTCTTTAATGGACAAAATGCAAAAGAAAAAGCAGACTCATTGGCACGTAACATTAAACAAAGAATCCACAAGGACAAACACACAAGACAGGACTTAAATACCAAACCTAAAACACCAACAACCAATCAACGACAAGAACCCAGGTGTACACAACGACACAAACGAGGACAGGTGAAACCAATAAAGTACACAGACCCACAGAGAGAGACTTCATCGTGACAGTTTTTTATCCTGTCTAGTTGTAGTGTGCCTGCTCTGAGTCACACGCCTGACTCAGCAGCCACCCAGTGAGAAAACAGAACAGTCCCTCACCCGGTCTGTTTTTAAACCCAGAACAGTCCCTCACCCGGTCCATCTTAAACCTAGAACAGTCCCTCACCCGGTCCATCTTAAACCTAGAACAGTCCCTCACCCAGTCCATCTTAAACCCAGAACAGTCACTCACCCGGTCCATCTTAAACCCAGAACAGTCCCTCACCCGGTCCATTTTTAAACCCAGAACAGTCCCTCACCCGGTCCATCTTAAACCCAGAACAGTCACTCAACCGGTCCATCTTAAACCCAGAACAGTCAGTCACCCGGTCCATTTATCAACCCAGAACAGTCACTTACCCGGTCCATCTTAAACCCAGAACAGTCACTTACCCGGTCCATCTTAAACCCAGAACAGTCAGTCACCCGGTCCATTTATCAACCCAGAACAGTCACTTACCCGGTCCATCTTAAACCCAGAACAGTCCCTCACCAAGTCCATCTTAAACGCAGAACAGGTACTCACCCGGTCCATCTTAAACCCAGAACAGTCCCTCACCCGGTCCATCTCAAACCCAGAACAGTTTGAGGGAAGTACTTTTGCTTCTCCCTATGCATAGTAGCGCTCAAGCCTCAATAACAGCAACTTGGTGAAAGCGGCGTCCTTCAAACTTCTAACCCACAGAATAATCCAACATTCCCTGCTGACCGCAAAAAGAGAGAAATCTCTGCAGAACACACCTGATGAGGCGTCTGACTGTAAATGGCGCATAACTACTAGCCAACTGCTTTGATCTTTAATGACTCATGGCTGAGTTAAGCTACAGACTGTGTTTACATGATAGCAGTAAAAATGAACTACAGCACAAGTGCCATTTGATTGAAAAGTCGTTACATTTAAGGGCTGGGAATTACTTTGAGCTAGTTCAAAGTGTCCCTCTAACAAGATGCTTGGTGGTGCTACATATTTATTTTATTATTTAAGGGTATAACATTTTATTTTCATGTTTATTATTTGTCATATTTACAATAATTGTATATATGGCATTTGTTTCATATTCCCACAAAAGATATAGGGAAGAGCGTTTGATGATTCTACTTGAAACAGGAAAACCAATCGCCATGAAGTGAGCTGAATTGAATTGAATTGAAGTATTTGATCTCAATGTATTGCATTGCGCCACCCTGCTTGAAGACTGAACACTGCAACAAGAGTCATTAGCATATCTCTCCTTATCATCCAAATCGAAGGTCAATCTTAAAGCATCATGGTGCTAAATCCCTTCTTTTAACTAACTCTGTTAAAACAAATCACATGTGTTTAGGTTGTGAGAGGATGAGGGTGGTAGTATGGAGTGTGTTTAGGAGTGAGAGGATGAGGGTGGTAGTATGGAGTGTTTAGGAGTGAGAGGATGAGGGTGGTAGTATGGAGAGTGTTTAGGGGTGAGAGGATGAGGGTGGTAGTATGGAGTGTTTAGGAGTGAGAGGATGAGGGTGGTAGTATGGAGAGTGTTTAGGGGTGAGAGGATGAGGGTGGTAGTATGGAGAGTGTTTAGGAGTGAGAGGATGAGGGTGGCAGTATGGAGTGTTTAGGAGTGAGAGGATGAGGGTGGTAGTATGGAGAGTGTTTAGGTTGTGAGAGGATGAGGGTGGTAGTAATAATAATAATCATCATCATCATCATCGTCATCCGCTTTGTCCGGGGTCGGGTCGCGGAGGTAGCAGTTCAAGCAGGGCATCCCAAACTTCCCTTTCCCGGGCCACATTAACCAGCTCTGACTGGGGGATTCCGAGGCGTTCCCAGGCCAGTGTGGAGATATAATCCCTCCACCTGGTCCTAGGTCTGCCCGCGGCCTCCGCCCAGCTGGACGTGCCTGGAACACCTCCCTAGGGAGGCGGCCAGGTGGCATCCTTACTAGATGCCCGAACCACCTCAACTGGCTCCTTTCTACGCAAAGAAGCAGCGGCTCTACTCCGAGTCCCTCACGAATGGCTGAACTTCTCACCCTATCCCTAAGGGAGATGCCAGCCACCCTCCGGAGGAAACTCATTTCCGCCGCTTGTATCCGCGATCTCGTTCTTTCGGTCATGACCCACCCTTCATGACCATAGGTGAGAGTAGGAACAAAGATAGACCGGTAGATTGAGAGCTTTGCCTTCTGGCTCAGCTCTCTCTTTGTCACAACGGTGCGATAGAGCGACTGCAACACCGCACCCGCTGATTCTCCGGCCCATCTCTCGTTCCATTTTACCCTCACTCGAGAACAAGACCCCAAGATACTTGAACTCCTTCACTTGGGGTAAAGACTCATTCCTACCTGGAGTAGACAATCCATCGATTTCCTGCTGAGAACCATGGCCTCAGATTTGGAGGTGCTGATCCTCATCCCAGCCGCTTCACACTCGGCTGCAAACCGATCCAATGAGTGCTGCAGGTCGCAGACTGATGATGCCATCAGGACCACATCATCTGCAAAAAGCAGTGATGCAATCCTCTGCCCACCAACCCGCAGCCCCCCTCCCCCGCGGCTACGCCGTGAGATCCTGTCCATGAATACCACAAACAGGATAGGTGACAAAGGGCAGCCTTGGAGGAGGCCAACCCTCACCGGAAACGAGTCCGACTTACTGCCGCAGACCCGGACACAGCTCTCGCTTTTGGTAGTAATAATAATAATAATAATAATAATTCATTTTAAGCGCTTTTCTAGATACTCAAAGCGCTTTACACAAATTAGTCGCCAATTAATAACACAGAAGGAACCGGCAGCTATCAAACACAACACTCCGTCTGAGTGATAGCACAGCAGCCAATTTGCGCCAGACTTGCTCACCCAACATATTATGACAGACTTGCTCACACAGATAGGACACGCAGACCGACTCCAATTGACTTGGCAGTGACTGGTCATGGCACTGGTAGGAGGATGCAGCATCTTTTTTTGATGGTTGGAGGAAACTGGGGTACCCGGAGGAAACCCACACAAACACAGGGAGAACATGCAAACTCCACACAGAAAGGCCCTTGGCTGAGGTTGGGTTTGAACCCAGGATCTTCTTGCTGTGAGGCAACAGTGCTAACCACTGAGCCACACAGTATGGAGTGTTAAGGGGATGAGAGGATGAGGGTGGTAGTATGGAGTGTGTTTAGGGGGTGAGAGGATGAGGGTGGTAGTATGGAGAGTGTTTAGGGGGTGAGAGGATGAGGGTGGTAGTATGGAGTGTGTTTAGGGGGTGAGAGGATGAGGGTGGTAGTATGGAGAGTGTTTAGGGGGTGAGAGGATGAGGGTGGTAGTATGGAGAGTGTTTAGGGGGTGAGAGGATGAGGGTGGTAGTATGGAGTGTGTTTAGGGGGTGAGAGGATGAGGGTGGTAGTATGGAGTGTGTTTAGGGGGTGAGAGGATGAGGGTGGTAGTATGGAGAGTGTTTAGGGGGTGAGAGGATGAGGGTGGTAGTATGGAGTGTGTTTAGGGGTGTGAGGATGAGGGTGGTAATATGGAGAGTGTTTAGGGGTGAGAGGATGAGGGTGGTAGTATGGAGAGTGTTTAGGGGGTGAGAGGATGAGGGTGGTAGTATGGAGAGTGTTTAGGGGTGAGAGGATGAGGGTGGTAGTAGGGAGTGTGTTTTGGGGGTGAGAGGATGAGGGTGGTAGTATGGAGAGTGGTGGTAAGCTAAGCGCTAGCTGAGGGGCCAGAGGCAGCAACGCTCCTCCCAGCCTGTTCCTCCATGTCGGCTGCCTGCTCTACTACAGGCCCTTGGTCTCCTTTGAGCACCACTGGGAAGGCCTTGTACAGCTTCCTCTGTGGACATGCATCAGTATTGTTTGGACCTGATTCAATCCGTAGACCACTGTATGCTATACATGTAGGTATGGTTGTGGCTTTTAAACTATGGCCATCTGCCAACCACTGGTCAGGAAGGCCTGCCAACAGATGACACTACTGTGTATACATGATTCAAATACATGAGAAAGAAGTCCTTTGATCTCTGCATGTCTAGGCAAACACACTTGGCTAGAATGTACTGTTATGTGAATGAGGAGAGTGTGTGGGAGATTGAAGTATTGTAGTTGGTGATGTCATTGTGAGTCTGCTCATGACAAGAGAGGAGGGTTCAACCCATCCCACAGGCCTGCACTATGATAGATGTAGGCAATCCTGGCCCTATATGTGTGTGTGTGTGTGTGTGTGTGTGTGTGTGTGTGTGTGTGTGTGTGTGTGTGTGTGTGTGTGTGTGTGTGTGTGTGTGTGTGTGTGTGTGTGTGTGTGTGTGTGTGTGTGTCTGTGTGTGTGTGTGTGTGTTGCTTACCCTTGCCTCTACCCACTCAAGAGATTAGTGTAAGGGTGGCTGGATGACTCATCGCTCAGTGATTTTGGAGGAGAGAGAGCTAGAAATGTGACCAGGCAGTTACTCCCACGTAATTTAATATCTGTGTGTGTGTGTGTGAGAGAGAGCGAGCAAGTGTAGCCTCCGTAGGTCAGAGAGATAGATAGTTTAGCCTCCGTAGGTCAGAGAGAGAGAGCGAGAGGGAGCGAGAGAGAGTGTAGCCTCTGTAGGTCAGAGAGAGAGAGAGTAGCCTCTGTAGGTCAGAGAGAGAAAGAGAGAGTAGCCTCCGTAGAGAGAGAGAGAGAGAGAGAGAGAGAGAGAGAGAGAGAGAGAGAGAGAGAGAGAGAGAGAGAGAGAGAGAGAGAGAGAGAGAGAGAGAGTAGCTTCCGTAGGTCAACGAGAGAGAGAGAGCAGCCTCCGTAGGTCAGAGAGAGAGTAGCCTCCGTAGGTCAGAGAGAGAGAGAGAGAGAGTAAGTGGCAGACGGTTACCAGTGGTTACAAAGCAGAGAAGATGCTGAGGAGAATACACAGGGGGCATCAGTGACAGACGGTTACCAGCGGTTACAAAGCAGTGAAGATGCTGAGGAGAATACACAGGGAGCATCAGTGGCAGACAGTTACCAGCGGTTACAAAGCAGAGAAGATGCTGATGAGAATACACGGGGGGTGTCAGTGGCAAATGGTTAGCAGCGGTTACAAAGCAGAGAAGATGCTGAGGAGAATACACAGGGGGCATCAGTGGCAGATGGTAACCAACGGTTACAAAGCAGAGAAGATGCTGAGGAGAATACACAGGGGGCATCAGTGGCAGACGGTAACCAGCGGTTACAAAGCAGAGAAGATGCTGAGGAGAATACACAGGGGGCATCAGTGGCAGACGGTAACCAACGGTTACAAAGCAGAGAAGATGCTGAGGAGAATGCACAGGGGGCGTGCGTCAGTGGCAGACGGCAGGGTCTGGAACATGACCCAGCGCGCCGTGGAGCTCTTAGGCCACACATGCACTGCCTAACGAGGCATGAGCAGCCGCTAGGATCTGCCCACTAATAATTCATGGGGAGCCGTGTACCGGAGCACTGAAGCTAAAAGGCTTGGGAGAAGGGGAGGGCCTCGGTGGAGACACAGGTTATCTGACTAACACGCTGGGACTGGGGACACCCTCTGCAGTGACGGCTATCTGTGTGTTTATCATAGCTATCAGAGACAAGGCTGTGTGCAGGCTGGGGTTTGAAGAGATTCGGTGTGGGTTACACAACATGTGCTTTCTCTAGACTAGAGGCGAGAGGCTGGCTTGGTCACAGACTGTGTGGACCAATGAGAAGCGTCAGTGGAGCAGAGGCCATGGAGGACAAGTGAGACGGAGGGCTACTGGAGGTTTCTGTGGCATGTCATTAGTGAACAGGGGCTGCTAGGTTTCCCCTGACATTTACCACTTCCACTGAAAATGTCACGGAATGCCAAGCGCGACTTTTGGATAGGACAGCCATTCTAGCAGCCCAGAGCTATTGATCCCCAACTTTTCCTCTTCCCTTTTCCCATATCACACGGTATTCCTACTACGTTTCCCGTGTCACACAGTATTCCTACTACGTTTCCCGTGTCACACAGTATTCCTACTACGTTTCCCGTATCACACAGTATTCCTACTACGTTTCCCACGTCACACAGTATTCCTACTACGTTTCCCGTGTCACACAGTATTCCTACTACGTTTCCCGTATCACACAGTATTCCTACTACGTTTCCCACGTCACACAATATTCCTACTACGTTTCCCATGTCACACAATATTCCTACTACGTTTCCCATGTCACACAGTATTCCTACTACGTTTTCCATGTCACACAGTATTCCTACTACGTTTTCCATGTACACACACTGACAAAGCCGAACTCAAGTGCATCGAAAGCTCCAGTCCACTAGCACATACAGAAGTGTCCATTCTGATTGTGCACAATACTTGTGTTAATGAGACTGTTGTCATTGTGATGTTCTCCACCACAATAGTATCAAGACAATTGTAAGCATCACTTTTATACTGCAGTAGTGCACATCAATCAAAGACAACTTGCACTATTTTGTTGACTTTGCCACTTGTTTGGTGTTGCATCACATGTTTAGTCATCATTTTTCCAAACAACATCCAGACAATTATTTTAAACTTGGTGGTTTGTTTAAAAGTCTTATCAAAATAGGTTTCTCATAAACTATAATGAACTTTCCCAATATTATGCTGAAAATGTAACTATAGCAAAGATCATTCTGTTTTGGTAACCACCAGCGGCGATGAATGTGAAGCCAAACCTGCTCTATTTCTCTTTGACTGTGGAACCACTGATATCCATCATGTGTCCATCACTGAAAGACTGATCAACGGTTCCATAATTGATAACATATGTAAAAAAATCCTATCAATTATTTCTGATGCTTCCTTGACCTTAGGCAGGTATTCACAAGATATATTTAATATATAACAGTTTTGTTAAGAATTTAAATTAACAAAATGTTGATTGCTCAAAGAAATGTAAAAGAGGAAATAAAAGATACGAGAAAAGAATAGTGACAGTGTCAACGGAAGGTTCATTCATTTCAAAACTTTTTTTTTCTACGCATACAGGCTACTGTTCAGAATATGCACTGTATCGACTTGAATTGCTGCAAACAATGCTGTGTTCAGGCTGCAGTCTGGCTCTGTGCTGGACAATGCTTTGTTCAGGCTTAAGTCTGGCTCTGTGTTGGACAATGCAGTGTTCAGGCTGCAGTCTGGCTCTGTGTGGGACAATGCTGTGTTCCATTTAGGCTGAAGTTTGGCTCTGTGTTGGGACAATGCTGTGTTCAGGCTGAGGTCTGTCTCTGTGTTGGACAATGCTGTGTTCAGGCTGAAGTCTGGCTCTGTGTTGGACAATGCTGTGTTCAGGCTGAAGTCTGGCTCTGTGTTGGACAATGCCGTGTTCAGGCTGAAGTCTGGCTCTGTGTTGGACAATGGGGTTGTGTATGTAAGGTCCTTACGCTCATGCTAGCCATGGAAATGACCACAGGCCAGATGCTTCACATTGTGCCTAACCCTGAGCCCCATGTCCCCCACCAGTCAGACAAACCTAAACTCCTGTGGTCGTTTATTTTGACTGTCTGAGGGGCTCCTGCTCACCAGGGCGCTGCTTTAACATCAGGTGGTACATTTAGTTCGACCCTTTGCCAGCCTGGACAGGTACATCTCTCACCAATACACAATGCAACAGCTCATACCTACTGAGAGCTAGCATGGATAATATAATCAGTTTGTGCCTGAAGGGGCAAAGGGGACTTCAGAGCCTAGTCACTTCATGCATTGGCTTTTAGAAGCATGGGGGAAAGATAAGTTTTTCTCGGTCTGGGATGGGGGGCGGTTTGATGTTTGCGCAGTCCAAAAGGCCTTTAAGATGCTCTGGTCCACAGCCTCCAAGACATCACGGTGCCTTGGCTGTTTGTTCACTGCCTGCGTAATCGACGGCTTTAGTTGTGGCATTTGATTTCACAACAAGCCCATACCCAAGGATGATTAGCATCTTAATTAGCCATTTAAAAGCCCTGAGCTGGGTATTACATTTCACTCACCACTGACTGGGCCTCTATGGTCTGTCCTTTCAAAACGACTTCTACTCCTTTGATTACAGCTAGTCATATTCAATTAGCTTTCACTTCCCTGCTAAAAGATGTACTCTCTCTAGCCATAGCAGTATGATATACCTTTCATTCCAGGGCCATGGCAGCTTCTGATGCTGGGGTTATGTCACAAATTTGGCTAAGGCTATGATTGTAATGAAATACAATGGAATTCAAAAGATTAACCACAATCTCAGGAGTCCCCATTATTTCCCACAATTTAGTTAGTATGGGAAATATAATAATCATATTGTGTGTGTGTCTGATTTAATCTATTCATGTTCTTGTTATTGTATTGTTCTGAGTTGATTTGTATGAAATATCCTGGTTGTCTTTTGTTTATTCAGTCGAATAATCTCCATCTAATGAAGGTGGATCACACTGAAAGCGACTGTTTTCAGATTTGTGAGATCACGTCAAAGTAGGCCCTCTAGTGTAATTATAGCTTAATTACAGCTGGACCAGCACCTTGCTTCCATTCCTGCCGTGCCCTCTGTCCTCCCCAGACTTTTGGAATAAGGTGTGGCTTACTGTGGTATGAGAACCCTTCTCTACAAAATGTATCTGCAGCTGGCAAGGTTGCTTTGGAGGTTGTTTGCTGCTTGTCATTGTTCTGGGACATTAACCGTTGGTTCAATACAGTCCAGATTCATGTTCAGATGTTCATTCACGTCTTCAGCCATAAATCAATTAAAATGTATCTTTTTTTATTAAATATCCATAAGCAGCATGAAACTGAAAATATATTTTAGCAAACTGCCAATTCCATGACACTGGAATGAATTTACAATTACTCTCCCCTGAAGTAAATTGTAGGTTGTCACACTAACACTACATAAATGTTTTTAATACATCTGGAGTGTGATCGGGTACATAGTTAATATGAATGTTTATGCCACAGAGGGTCACTACGGTGACATTTTTTAAACTGAGTGTGTTTACACATGGTCTATGCCATAATACTAAGATCGGTAATGTTGGTCTGGCTATGCAGAAACAGCTGTTCTCCAACACTAGCATCAGTGTAAAGTCTAAAGATGTTCTGCGCACAGGGTTTACCAGGAATGCGGGACTGTGCAGGAGAACCCATCCCAGATGTTTTAATGGTGTGGGGTACACAGAATGATCACTAGGACTGTGCAGGAGAACCCATCTCACATGTTTTAATGGTGTGGTGTACACAGAATGATCACTAGGGCTGTAGGACTGTGCAGGAGAACCCATCCCAGCTGTTGCTCTCAAATTGCTGTCATAATAGTTCAGACATTGGATATAAGGATGACCTAGACCGGTGTTGTACTTCCTCTGCCGCTTTATCAAGGATCATTCACCACTGTGTGCTTTAAGAGCTTTCATACGTGCACAAACCAAACCTGGTCAAACCACCAGACTTGTCCAGACTAAGGTCTGGTGAGAGGCTCTTTTCATGCTAACACCTCTGTCCTCTGGTTGCAGGTATGTCCGCACCATGTACCTGGGCATCCAGAGCCGCAGACAGAAGGAGAGCCAGCGTCAGTTCTACTTGGCCATGATGTATGAGTACGCTGACGTCAACATGCTGCGTCTGCTGGAGACCTTCCTGGAGTCGGCCCCTCAGCTGGTGTTGCAGCTTTGCATCATGATCCAAAGCAACCGCGCTGAGAGGCTGCAGTGTAAGGGATTCCCCAAGGGTCTATACTCGGCCGGCTGGAGTTTCCATTTCCTTTGTCCATGTTGTTAATCTTTAGTGTTTATTGCCAAGCTTACCTGTTTGTTGACTGATGTATTTTTTTTTCTAGTTTATTGGAGGAGGGAAAGCAGTGTAAAATGAAGTTGATCTTATTATCTCATGTCAGTTTTTGCTGATTACTATTTCTGTATTCTTCTGCTAATTGTTGTTCAAACAAAATCAACGGGATATGTAAATTGCTAAATATTTTCTGAAGTTGGATTTGCACCTTCAAAGATTTCCTAAATCTAAATGTATTATTCAGTTAGAAGAAAATAACTGCCTGGTGCTGTGATTATTCTTTATCCCTGACCCCAACATAATGTTTTATTAATACATATCAAGTAATGAAACTCTGCAACAGCAATAAAATCGATGTTAAAGCTTCGTCTATGGGGCTTCGGTTATGTGCGTAAGGTGGATTACTGAGTGGCAGCTGTTCTGCTGTTTAATAGATAATGCTGCACATTTCTCATGTTGCAGGTGACTGTATTGACTGGTGGCTCTATCAACATGGACTACTGTCTTAAGAAAGCAGAGCTGGTTTAGTAAAAATGAACTGTAACTGCTATAACTGAATAACCCTTACTGTAATACAACATACTAGACCATTTAGTTTAACATTTACAACGCACTCAATGTAACCTATTTTTGTAAGTGCAAAACTGAGCCTGAAAACACAGAAAACGAAAAGAACCAGTCAGTCATTGCAGTAATTATTGCAAAAGACATATTAAACAAACAAGATTGATTAGGATTAGGAAAATGGAAGAAAAATAATAATATCTATCCTAACTAATGCTGTGCATTCTGAATGTGTGAATTACATTAAACAAAAATCTGACCTTTTTCCCATCCCATCTGCGCATTTGTTGTTGTTTTTTTGCATGTTTCTTATTTTATCTTATTCTTTTGCTTTAAATCTCCTTCTTTTCTATTTCTTCTTCCCATACTTTCTCTCCGACCATCCAAATGTGTCATCCTTCCCTGCCTCCAGGCGTGTCTGCCATGGCATCTCTCCTGTCCTTAGCCTGGGTGCTAGCTTCCTACCACAAGCTCCTCCGCGACTCCCGAGACGACAAGAAGAGCATGAGTTACCGAGGCGCTCTCATCCACCTCTTCTGGCGCCTCTTCACCATCTCCTCCAGGGTGCTGTCCTTTGCCCTCTTTGCCTCAGTGTTCCACCTCTACTTTGGGATCTTTGTGGTGCTACACTGGTGCGCCATGGCCTTCTGGGTCATCCACGGCGGCACCGACTTCTGCATGTCCAAGTGGGAGGAGGTGCTGTTCAACATGGTGGTGGGTGTGGTCTACGTCTTCTGCTGGTTCAACGTGCGCGAGGGCCGCAGCCGCTACCGCATGGTGGCCTACTACACGGTGGTGCTGCTGGAGAACGCCGTGCTGAGCGCCCTGTGGTACGCCTACCGCGACCCGGCCACCACCGACGCCTACGCCCACTCCGCCCTCTGCGGCGTCTTCCTGTGCTTTGCCTCGGGCGTGGCCTGCATGGTCCTCTACTACGGGGTGCTGCACCCCATGGGCCCCGGGCTGAGGGTGCTGGCCAGCTCCTGCTGTGCTCAGCTGCTGTGGGGCCTTCCTCTGCCCCCGGAGGCCGAGCCCATGGCCCCCACCCCGGGCCCTCGCGGCTCCCAGGCCACCCCCACCAGGGCCCTGGCAGGAGACTACATGGAGAGCGACGAGGCGGCCACCGACACCTGCCTGCCCGTGTTCCAGGTGAGGTCAATGGAGCCTGTGGATGCTGCTGGCAGGCCCATACGCCCCGAGGGGCCCCTGATCAAGATAGACATGCCCAGGAAGCGTTACCCGGCCTGGGACGCACACTTTGTGGACCGGCGTCTGCGACGGACCATTAACGTGCTTCAGTACATCAGCCCCAACGCTGTGGGCATCAGGTACAGGGATGGACCGCTTCTCTACGAACTCCTGCAGTACGAGTCCTCCCTGTGAAGGCATTCTCACACTATCTCTCTCTATCACACACTCACACACACTCTCTCTCTCTCTCATAGTCCTTCCTCTGGGAAGAATGATACCTCCCTGCTGGTGCTCCTCTCTTCCTCCAAGTCATTTCTCCTGCCGCCGACGAGTCACGGATATTGTCTGCTGGGAATCAAGTCAAGACAGTTCCGTCATCATTTATTTTGGGAAAACATCCAGAGAAAATATGATAGTCTAATCTATTATAGATTTACAAAATGAGATACAAACCCATTCTGCTTTTGTGGAGGGGTGGAGTCTGTGTGTGTAGATAGTGTATGAATGTGTTACTATGAAATGTCAGTGCATTCTACTGTATTGCTGATTCAGCCTGTATATACGTGTGTGAGGGCGTCCATCTGTCCCTGGGATATGGGACTGGCCTGCCTGGTGGGAATGGTGGAGGAGACACCCAGAGGTGGCCAGTCTTTGTACCCTGATATTAAACTGCCATTCTCTGTGAAAGACAAACATTTACTGCACCCTTACAATGTCAGACCAAAAAAAGAAAATTAGTGTGAGTTAAAGGCACCTCAAATTTGTGCAAAAATAGCCTTATTGAAAACCAACTATTTCGTTTTATTAATTATTTGCGGGGGGGGGGGGGGCTACTGCTAATGGCAGCCAGCCAGTGCATGATGGAGCAGAGGGACGTGTGAACAGAGAGGTTGACGACCAGAGGTACCGCTAAATTCTATGATTGTTGGCCGAGAAGAACAGCTGGTCACTGTAGGCTCCTCCGTAGGTCCTTAGAAGAACAGCTGGACACTGTAGGCTCCTCCGTAGGTTCTTAGAAGAACAGCTGGTCACTGTAGGCTCCTCCGTAGGTCCTTAGAAGAACAGCTGGTCACACAGGCTCCTGTAGGCTTAGAAGAACAGCTGGTCACGGTAGGCTCCTCCGTAGGTCCTTAGAAGAACAGCTGGTCACTGTAGGCTCCTCCGTAGGTCCTTAGAAGAACAGCTGGTCACGGTAGGCTCCTCTGCAGGTTCTTAGAAGAACAGCTGGTCACTGTAGGCTCCTCTGCAGGTCCTTAGAAGCCCAGCTGGAGAACACTGTAGAGTCAGATGTTAACGTGGCAAAATGGAGGATATTGCTCCTATATTTCCTACCATAAAGCTTAGTAAGAAAAAGCTAGAACATTTTGCATGGAATAGAAGACAGCACAACTACGTGGGATTAGTTTACTTCTCTAACACACCGAGCAGGCCAATCTTCTCTCTCAAATCCTTACTAAATCAAATGAAGCTAGAAGATCGGAAACGTTCTGCAGAACTGTGTACGCTCCACGAAAAATGTGTAGAGACAAAACATTTTGTGAATCTATAACGCACCGATGACATGCTCGTGATCCATCCGAACATGTTGAGGTGCACAATGAAGGTGTGGTACAAAGACTGCCTTACAGAAACCCTCCACCATTCCCTGCTGACACTGTCACGTGTGCATCCCCCTTTTTCGAGGTCTTAGGTTGATTGGTGCAACTACTTGCCACAGATACTTCAAATTAAGCAAAATCTTGACAAGTTTGTGTTGGTATTTATATGGTATTATATTATACAACATTGTTACTCTTTGTGCCCTTTTTGTGTGAATGACTGATGTTTTGCCAGAGTGAACAATTATTTTTCTTAAACAAAAACAAATGTTGCCGTGGTGTACCCTTCTACACAGTGTGGCCCCAAAAGAGGCTACACTTTGCAGCCGCGTGCGGGGCACCTGCTCCTGGCGCTTGTAGGGCTGAAAAAGCAAAGCCAAAATGCATGTTGTATGGTACTGTTTATCTGGTCTCCTTGCTCAAAGCATACCAAGCCCCCTCTCCACTGCTAGAGCTAACAAAGGCACAAAGGTGATCCACGTGTACGGACAGGACACGCAATAGTTCAACAGAAAGAAATGGAAGCTGGTCCTCCACAGCTGGATGTAAGGTGCCTGTAAATCCCCACTGAGAAAACAGGCCCCTATGCTGAAGGAGCTTATAACCAATATCCAGAGAGGGCTAATGCACAAGTAATGAGAAAAAGTGAATGCATTTCATACTCCAGTTCTATCTATTACTTGACAAGTCATCTGAATATTCAGTGTGTTTTCTACATTGTAGTGTGTGGCATGACTTTAGTATTATACATTAGTACAAAGACACCTAAAAAGGGATACCTTGGAGCTCGCCCCATGGCAGAGGTCTATCTGCTGCCTGCTTACATGGTACTGTGACAGGTAGAGGTCTGTCTGCCTGCTGGCATGCTACTGTGACAGGTAGAGGTCTGTCTGTCTGCCTGCTAACATGCTACTGTAACAAGTAGAGGCATGTCTGCCTGCTAACATGGTACAGTGACAGGTAGAGGTCTGTCTGTCTGCCTGCTAACATGCTACTGTAACAAGTAGAGGCCTGTCTGCCTGCTAACATGGTACTGTGACAGGCAGAGGCTACCTGGTTCCAAACATCTGGGGTGAGGGTGTTCTTGCCTGGGCTGGAAATGACCATGAGGACAGACTATGAAAGGGATGGGTGTGATGTATGCATATAAAGCAATGTGTGTGTGTGTGTGTGTGCGTGTGTGCGTGTGTGCGTGCGTGCGTGTGTGCGTGCGTGCGTGCGTGCGTGCGTGTCTCCATGTGTGGGTGTGTGTGTGTGTGTGTGTCTGTGTGTGTTTCCATGTGCGTGTGCTCTGTTCTCTTTCATATGGTCTGACTCCACCCCTGGTTGCTGCTCCACCCCCACCCCCTCCTTCCCACCAGTTTGCTGGGCTTGAGTGTAATCCCATAGAAATGATCACTTCCTGGTGGCTGAACAACTGGAGATCCCAACATGAGAACATGCACTGAGGTGCACTGCCATAATAACCAAGAGCTTCAGCATCACATTGTACCTGCCCTTCAGTTGAACATGTGCAGTCCTGACTTACTCAGAACTGTTGGATTAGCTTAGGTGGAACACCACACATTTTGTATAGATGTACTGTATATGTCAGTATGCAACTTCTTCATTGTTTACCGTAGTGATAAGTTCTCTGTCATTCTGAACAGCTGCGCTAGTAGATTAAAAAACAACAACCATTCAAACAAAAAGCGAAATATAACAGCCAACCAGGGGTTCCTCAGGACCAAGGACTAAGACCACTGAACCAGCTGACTCAGGGGGATCTCACTGCAGTTTCTATCTCCAAGCAGGGTCTCTATTTTCTCCCAACCATAATACATTCTGGTTCCCTGTTATCTGCTGGGATATCGCCAAATGTATCTTTTTCTTCTGTGAGAGACTATTCTTCTAATATGAATCATGGTGAGGGAGTTGGCTGTCTGGCAATCCGTGGTGCGTCCTCTCCAAACTCCGCTGACCTCTTTAGACAGGGACACATTTCAAAATCAGGTGCAGATACACTGTGATTCATTCATACTGTCTTTGAGCCATGATGCCATTTGCAAAAACAATCATTTGTTAAACTGGGATTCAGAAATTGAGATCACAGTTTTACCGCAACACTAAATGATTTAAACCATTTATTTGACCACTCACAAGTCTAGATGTTATAGTTGTCCATGAATCCCACCAATAGTGTTGGTCAACATTACAGAGCCTTATCACAACCCCACACTGGGAAAGGAAGTCCTGTGAAGGTCACTAGCAGTCCTGCGCCCCCGGACGGCCATGCCACTCAGCAGCACACCCTGTTGTAGTGCCTTGTTTCTGTGGTGCTTCTCTCCTACCATGGGCAGCCAGGTCCACTAATAACAACGCCAGTGTCTTTCTTTACGTCTTTCCTGTGTCAGCGCAGTAATTGGGATGACATCACTTAGCATCAATCATTACCCTTCAGACAGGTCAAGGAACGTTTTACACCACATATTTGACATGGTCTATGGCCTACTAAGTCTTGACTAAGATTGACTAAGACTAAGATTTGAGAAAAACATGCAACACGAGTTCCCACGTGGAGACAAAATGTATTCACTTTAGTTCTAATCTTAAAGATGATTCAAGAGTGTGAGAAGAATTGCTGGTGAATGTCTCTCTGGACAAACCATCATTTGAAAGGGGGTACAGTAAAAGTAATAATGAACATCATATGTGTTTCATTTTATCATGTCATTTTTTCATTTGTTGTCTCAAGACAACAAAACACAGTTTTATAGAGCTTTTTTGGGATAAGTTAGTGAGAATGTTCTCCCAATCATTGGATTTTTTTTTGTGAAGGTTTTGACAGCTGATAGCCCCTATTCTGTCAAACAATTTGGTCTATGATTGTTATATACTTCTGTCTATGCCTTCTTTTGTCTTGCAAGATGACTAATTTGTAGTGCCAACATGTAAATCTTCTGTGTGGTTTGTCTTGTGAACAAAATGTCTAGCCAAATGGGAAAAATGCCTGCAACCCTATAGTGGGAAGAGACACAAGGAAAGTCAATGTTGATGAAAATGTGTTTTATTACTTCCTCCTCAAGTGAAATAGAGATTCTAAATGGTTAATTCAAAAAAGGCTTACTCATGCCAAATCCCTCTCTGACCATGTCACTACCTGGTTTTTCCACCATCTCCCAGCATGCCTTTGGAGCTGCTTCCTCAACATTTATTAGCATGTTAGTGCTCTTTACTGTACAAATCCCTCTGGGTTTCTTGGAATGCATTGATGTGTAGCAGCTGACCACAAGTATTGAATTGGGGAATGTGTTTGGGTTGGGTCATGGCCTGATGTTTGACCAATAGAGCTATATGCCCAGATGATCAAAGGTGCATAGTTTTTATTTCTTAACTTGGTGCTTTAAAAAAAAAAATCTAAGGGTGCTATCACAATTAGTGGACTGTTGAGTCTGCTTTGTTGCTTTCTAAGAGCATGGCCTCCCAGTTATCGGAAGGGCCGGCTTCCAAAACCTACAGACGCTCAATGCTCGACAAAATAGCATCTAAGAACTACACAGTTTACAGCTACTCTCAAATGGTGCCACAAATACGTTTTCAAACTGCATACAAGACTGTCCAATGTCAATGAGTTGTTGATAATTTTGTTTTAAACTCTAAATGTTTGATTTCTTTTGCTTAAAAAAAAAATGGAAAAACAGACAAATTATGAAACGTATCATCTAAGCAGACACCCAGAAGCAGACAATTTAGGGGGGAAATGACATTTTGGTCAAAGTAACGAAGGTTATATCAGTGTTGTAAATTACTGTCATCTCTATGTCCTAAACCTGAGTGTATCTGTTTTTGTTGTTGCTGTAGAATTGGCTGTAATATTTTGTTAAAAAAATGGATTTGATATTCCAGTGAAGCGGCCATTGTTCCCCTATAATTGGCTGCAGATTTTTAAAGCAAGGGTGTTGGGGAATATTAATTTGTTAGATATTCAATCAATTTATAGATTGTGTTAGATTATTGATGTATTTCTTACTTCCATTAGACTAATTATATTTGATTTACCTGGGGTATACAAAAAGGTTGGCTCAATGTTAGAAAGAAACTAGGCCAACTTGCTACAATAATGTAGTATTTTCATGAAAGTGTGCTCATACAACATGTGTCGAGATTAAGAACGCAGAAAGATTGATTGCTTTGTCGTTAATTATAAAATGTAACTAAATAGTTTAATGGAACCTCCATTCTTAAAAAAAAACGGATGTCCTGTATTGTACCTACCACCCTATTTTGGGGAACAATATGAATATAATGGATTAATATATGGTGCTAAAGTTCTTTTTGTATGTTTTGGTTTTTAGATGAAAAGAGAAATATTATGCCGAAAATGTAATGTCAAGCCTTACTGTAGATTATTATATCAGACTGTTCATCAGAGAAGATAAAAATAAATATAGTATTTGAAAGTGAAAACAAAGTTACCAGGCATTGTATACTCTATTCACTTGACAGTTAAGGAGGGACTGTGCTGTCAAAATCATGTTTTTTTTTTATTAAATAAGGTTATATTTGGAGTTGAATTATTATAATTGGGAATGGTGTAGTGTGGAAAATGGTCAATGCTTTGACAAAATTAAAAGCAAAGGTTATTTACTTTTCCACTTCACTACACATTTTAAATGAGAAATAGGACCTAATTGGATCGACATGGGTGTAATAATTCTGCATTAATGCCATCAGGATTGCAACAAGTAGAAGATGATCGAAATTCATCAAGATTCTACTTTAGTCCAAATAAAATGGCCTTATTACAACCTGTAAAAGTACTATATTGTTAAAACAATATACAACAAACAATGTAGAGTTAAGAGTTAACCACCTCCATAGTGGTAGTCGAAAAATTTGAAGGTGGACAAAATAACTGAAAGGCCGCTTAAAATAAATTTGATTAGCATGGGCCAGCCATGTGAAAATCTAAAATCTAATTTATTAGTATAGCACATTTAATATACAAAGGTAATTCAATGTGCTTTACACAAGGCAAGAAGGTGAGAAGAAGGTGATGCTAACTGTAAGGACTAAACTGACCATATCAAGTTGATAGCATAAAAGCAACGTTGAATTCACATACTTTACACTAAATTGTGTGGAGAAAGAAAGGTTACGGAATAGGGCTAGAGAGGCTGGACAGAAAGGAGATAGCCTGGCCCTATGACTAGAAACATGATGAATGAAAGATAAGTAGTGACCAATGTTTGATTATTTTTAATATTAAGGTTATTAATATGCTTGACTTATAATTACTCCGATACAGTTGGAGGCAGAATGCTTCCTACAAATATGGATTCAATCCCCCAGAAAATCAGAGAAGAAGAAGAAGTAGTAGAGTTCAACGCCCAAAATGGCGGCATGATTGAAAAGTTGGACTATTTTGCTAGAGTTTGTTTTCCTTAAAAGTTAATGTATTGATACCTTATGTTCCGTAAAGGCTGTATTTACGCTAGAAAGTCGATAGATGCTTCCAAATAGCTATGTAATACTTTAAAGACACCTACACCGTTATTTAGCGTTAGTTTTTTTAATGGACCCATGTATGGCATGTAATCTGTCAGCTAGCGAATGCTAGCCCTACTACTAGCCAACAAAAGCATCTTTCTTGAAGTCGACAGAACACATTAGGGTTGAAGATGGCCCTGAAATTTCAGCACCACTTGCGACGTCTTTGAGCTGCCGAAGAAAGCACACGTTGGACTGAATATGAAGAAAAAGATCTGCTCATAAAATGGAGGATGATGTAAAAAAAGTTAAAAAGGTAATGTTAACTAAGTTGGGCAACTTTGTAACGTTAGCGTCAACGAGTTAATGTTAGTGATAGGTAACCACATCATGCGTTTATTATAGCACTATTAATACTGTGTAGTGTAAAAAAAATCTAGTCCCGTTCACTCCTCATTTCAGCCAGCATTGTTACACCGCGTCTCCAAGACCAAGGCCAGGGTCTATCCAAAAAACGGAGCTTTTCATTCCCCAAACTAGTTATTAGCGGGAGATATTTTTTACAGTCCATACAATGGTGTTTTATGTTTCACAGCATACAACATGAAATGACAAAGATTTTAATTAGTTGTATTCATAATAAGCTGTTTGCAGAAGTCCACTCGCTACACAGTTTGGGCAGACGAAACAAGACATGATTGATTCATGCGGCACGCCAAAGCCAGGACTCAGGATAAGTTCCGCCACACCCCGTCACTGTGATGTTCAGTATTTCTCCACCGTTATTATGGCTGCGCTTGATTATAAGTAGACAGTAGACAGTCTTTAAAAAAACTTTAAATAATTAAACCCAACCTAGTTTGTTTAGATTATGATGAGACGTGGTAGGCCCATATGAAATAAATAGTGCCACAGACACTGTTGTAAGACACATTAATATTTGAGCTAGAACCAAATGCAAAAATATAGTTAACTAGTCAAGTCAGGTGGTGAATGTACGCTTGGAAAACTGTAATCGTTGACATACTTGACACGGCAAAGCCTAATATTATAAAAATTTCAATAAATTTTTCTGCATTTAAAATTGTCTTCGCAAGAGCTTTAGATCCAGGTCTATGGATTATCAGCGAACAAGCTGTATTTACTTGGTCTTGGCTCAGCCTTGTGAGTACGTGGCAAGTATAGTCATTGGCTTAGCTTGCATGTTTATTTTTGTTTATTTTCCCTATTTTTGAGGTGTACAATTTGCCGATTTTAAATTTTCAAAGGAGACATTTTTCCTAAATTCTAGTCTAGGTTTAGATTTATGATAATAGTAATAATTATTATTATTATTTATGTTTATTATTTAAACGTGACTTATTCAGACCCACTCCAGAAATATGTTTGTTTTTTAAAGCGGCTATGCAACGTTTTTATATTAACGGATTATCAATATCGTTCTACAGTTCGCACACTGTAATGTCCATGGGAGAATGAAAAAATCGAGAATAAGTCCTCTTGAAGTCTCAATATATGACACTCATTTTGTCTGCCACCGTTACGATTTCCTGTGAAACTCTGACAAATTGCTTTTTGGCACAAGGAAGTGCGTCACTAAATCAGGAAGAGAATCTCATACTTGGAATATTGTCGCTGATCATGCTAGTGACATGCAGTGACCACAAGCATTCTGCATGTCTTCTTTGCGATGGTTAGGTAAAAAAATGACACTAAGCAAACTGTAGGGGTTCCCAAAACCAGAAACTACATACAGCCGTTTTAACTTGACATCATGCTGACAGAGGGCGCTCTGGAAGATTATTCAATATCATTGGTTGCAATGGGGACTCTTATTTCTAAGACCAAAGCATTAAGAAGTATTATTTGTTTCCTACTTGATTTCAATAGTTACCACTTTTTACTGTTAGATAGGGCTCATTATCAGCTAGATGTAGCTACTAAGATGTGTGCTGCCACCAGTTACATTAAGCCTCATCCTCCCACTGGCTGAACAAAGGAATAGAGAAAAGAGGCCTAATGGAAATTGATGTACCTATTAGAGACCCTTAGTAAGTAGCCTTGACCAATCATATCATATTTGCTTTGTATCAGTCTAAAATAGTAAAATCAACTTGCAAAGGACATATTTAGCAAGTAGGACTTCAGCCTAAACCCAAGACAATTTGAGGGATCACCCTGCTAAAGTTGGATTCTGTTATACCCCTTTCACACCGGGTTATTCTCAGGTCAACTGTTGGTGAGATAGGGTCGACCCGGCTTTTTCAGGTTATTCCCGGGTCGGAATCCGCTTGCATTTGGTGTGAAAGGGCTACTCGACCTGGGTTATGATCAAGAAACCTCATTGGTTTAGGATTGGCGCACCACTATTTAACAAACGTGTAAAATGTGACAAGAAGCAACGATGTCAGGCATATGGCTAGCTAAGGTCAATGTAATTTCTCTTTAATAAACTACGCCGTCGTCCATAATTATTTTCAACCACCATCATCGCAGAACAAAGGACGTGGTTGAAGTGAATTTGTTCTGCTGTAAGTTGACCCTGGAGGAATCATTTTATTAACCAGTAAGTGGGTATGCTGCAACTGTGTGAAAGGGGTAATTTTCTGGCAGATTTTGCGGTTGCAATTTTATTAGCGATAGATATATTTTTTAAGTAAAGCTTCAGTTCAATACTCACTGTGTAATATATTTGAAACGTGATGGAGCATTACCACCTGAGATACCATCAAACTATTAGGCTACCTGCACTATATTTTAGTGCAAGGATGAGAAATGAAAAGATATGAATTGATTTCAACAATGAATAAGTCTTTTTTTTAAATATTGGCAAAGAACGTAGAACAATCAAGAACATTAGAACAATTATCTCAAAAACTGTCACTGTTAAATAAGTTAAATAAAGTAATAAAACAAATCTAGAAAATAGGACCTTTCTGTAAACGATTTCCTGCCTGAAACACTGGCTGCTTGTGCACGGTGTAAGAGAGGGAGGGAAGGAGAGAGCTACCCGCTCTAACCTGCGATTACTCTGAGCAGAATGCATGGGAATAAATGAATTCATATTGATTTCTCACGTTTTCCTTGATGGTCGGAATAGGTAGCTAGATTTGTTGCTATATGTAGGCTAGACAACTCCAACCGCTACAATGTTGTCTTAACGGGACAATTCACGCAGCGGCGACTAAAATCGTGCTGTGTAGCGTTTTGAAACTGTTTGAATCACCACAAATATAACATTTTTGTTGGTCTGAGCCTATTCAGTGATTAAAATGTAAACCTCGTTTCACAACATATACGTGTCAACATCGATACAGCTCTTGCTAATTCACATTTAGCTTTCAAAGTGCACAGGTTTTGTTCTTGCATGAACAAATCCTTAAATTTAAGCAGTTTGATCAAAAAATGTATGCTTTATTTAATATCAAACCACTGATGTACTGATTTAAGCATTTATTCTTAAATCATGGACAATTCAATCTTTCCATATACTTACTGTTAATAACATCATATTGTAATTTCAAAACTCGCCTCTGCGTGGTGCTCGACGGTGAACTTTGTTCGAAATGCTTTACTTTGGTAGAAAACGGGCACCGATTTTGCCGGGCACCGATTTTGCCGCACACCAAGTCTTGAGGTCTTCTTGCCTACCTGTTCCCATACTTTTTCACAGTCAAACTTTGATTCATTTTGACGTAAAGCCCTGTACCTACATGACCTTAAGTGGAATAAGCAATCAGTCAACAAATAGTTATTTAAAATACGGGCTATATACTTCACTTGTGTTGCTACTAACTTAAATTTAATCCGTCGGTCGAGGCCTTTCATCTCTGAGTAGTCCAAGGCCTTTGAAAGATTCTCAGAAAGAAAAAAAAACGATCCTAGGCAGAAGAAGAACAGCTCTCTCAAAGTTTTCCGTGCCTTCACTTCTTCAGGACAGCTCAAACAAACGCCATTCTCCACTATACTAGTATTTGAGTCGCTACTAACTTAAATTAAATCCGTCGGTCGGGGCCTTTCAACTCTGAGTAGTCCAAGGCCTTTGAAAGATTCTCAGAAAAAATGTAAAAAATCGATCCTAGGCAGAGGAAGAACTGCTCACGCAAAGTTTTCCGCGCCTTCACTTCTCCAGGACAGCGGTAAAACACACGTCATTTTCCACTATAGCTTGCTAGATAGTTTGTTTTGATTTAGAAATCAGTCGCGTGATTTGGAATCCATAAAGCAAGACCTATTTTCATTGTTTTATGTAAGCTTATGGTAATGTCAATCGGTTTGGCTACTAGTACATAGGCCTATAACACATTGAATTTTAACTTTAGCTATGCTGATTGATTGTGAATGTAAGTGATGCTCATCGGTAACGTTATCTGTACCAAGATAAAAGGCGACCTAGTTGTTGCATTCTTGAGCGGGGTAATTTTAAGTAGGCCTATCAAGGCAGTTAAGAATATATTAATGATCAGCGGATATGAAAAACTTCGTATTTAAAATACTTCTGCTTATGAAGAACTATGCGTGATAAGAGTTTGAGGTAGCATATCAATTGCCGTGAGAAAATCGGGACCTTTACTTTCATCTTTTGTTTTCCTCTATGTCCACCATCAGTTGGTTTCCTTAAAGATCGCGTTGAGTGGCATGATCAGTTGTGACCACGGATGCGTGCCTGAAAAATCAGTGCATTAAGAAAACAAGAAAACCTATTTATTAGTCAGATGGTTTATTGCCTTAAGGTTTGCAGAGCAGACTGCAGATATTAGCAGATCGGCTACTCGCAGACAGCTAAAAATACAAGATAAATACAATACAAGATCATCATCGTAATGATAAATGAAATATAGGCTATAATGTAGGGGTTTGTTGGGCAGAGAGCTTTGACTTTTGCAAGATCGATTGGGCGGGAACTGTGGGGGGAGGCAGGGAAAACGATAGTATTTCAACGAGAGAATATGCCTGTTTATTACCACTTTATAGGCTAAATAAGCAGATATGTACAAATAATACTGAGCAATGATCTTGCAATGGGATCTACATTTTACTGAGATGTTTTGAAATGCGTTTTCGACCGGTGATTATCTGGCACTGATGAGTGTACAAACGCAATTGCAAGCAGTACCTTGGCAAACTGTCGTTCGAAGCCTAGAATTGTTGTTGACTAGGGCCGCGTCATAAAAAAGCTAAGTTGTTTGACACGTTTGCGGATTTCAGCATACACGTATTTAATATTTTAGCCTTAATTTAGGTAAACGACCATGTAACTGTAAAGGCGGTTAGTTTTTCTAAGTATCTGTAGCAACATATACATTGTTTTCCCCAGACAAAGAAGTTAACTAATGTCAAAGTTGACCATAGGAGGTTTGAGCTCTTAGAAGACACCGCTTGGCTACACCAAAGTATCAACACGGTAAATGAAAAACCTTTTTTCGACACAAACTGTCACTTTTAGATCAACTGAAAATGTATGAATTTGTTTTTATTAATAAACGTTTTGTAAGTAACACAAATTTGGAGCATTCACTGTTTAATCACTTGATTTAAAAACTGAAAACACGTTTGTCCTGTCTACTATATGCCTTTTAGAAATAAAGACAGTTGGAGGGCCTGAAAAATCACTAAATGTAGCGAAAGACGCAAAATTGACAACACCCCCCCTTGGGTTTTGTGTCCTTGTTGGTGGGCGTATACTTAGTCGCAT
Source organism: Galaxias olidus (assembly GCA_026901105.3). Taxonomy (NCBI): domain Eukaryota; kingdom Metazoa; phylum Chordata; class Actinopteri; order Galaxiiformes; family Galaxiidae; genus Galaxias; species Galaxias olidus. The sequence continues at coordinate 31,433 of JAPMUY010004658.1, forward strand.
TAGGACACTTCTGATTGGTGAGCATGACTTGTACATGAACAGCACGGCACTTCTGATTGGTGAGCATGACTGACACGAGGATGGCATGCGTTTGTGTAAGCATTGACCGTTTAAACCCTGATTAGACGAGCTAACTTAAATCGCAGCCTTTGCGATTCGCTAATTGCATTGTCTCAAGTCGCGATTTCGATTTGGAATCGATTAATCCTTCAGCCCTAGCTATTAGTTTAAAATGCATGCATGGATGGATGGTAAACGTCCCTATTAAAGGTGCAGTATGTAGTTCTAGAGAATTGGGGAAAAAATAGCAAGAATTTGAATCACAACACTCAAAAAGGCCAACCTCCTGAGTCTTTGGTCCCTCGTATCCCTCAATGGCCCATCCCACATATGCCCGTGCGCGCTCTGACTTGAGTTATGGAGCCTGAACAAGATAGTGTTTCATGAATCGTGTATGTTGTGCATATTTTTAGAAACAAAAGAATCCCGAACGTCTAACCGTAAAGGCTCTAAAACTGAGTGGTTCACACCAAAGCAACGAGCACAGACACAAATGACCGTTTCCATAGTAACGACAACGTTAACGTTAACGTTGTTAAGCTAACGTTAACAAAATCTATTTCATAATTTGATTCCCCTATTAGTATGAGCTAGTGCATGACAATCGTTTTTATTTACCTGCGATTTGCACCATAGCTACTATGTTGCCGAGTGTATCCAACATATAAATGTAAACAAATAATGCCTTTTTGACATAAATCTGGCGGGATACTTCCTAACGTTCTAAAACTGCACTTGGCGATTTGACAGGCCAAGTCTTTTGCGACGACATGCAACTACTTCAACCGCCTTGCAACTAGTTATGTGATGCATCATCAGACTAACATCATACTGTTACCGGAAAGTCGTCGTCTTCTTCTTCTTCTTCTTCTTCTTCTTCTTCTTCTTCTTCTTATTCTTATTCTTATTATTATTATGTGATGCATCGTGAGATGCAGCACATACTGTTACCGGAAAGTCTTATTATTATTATTATTATTATTATTAAACCTATTTTAGCACGCCTATCTATGCCCGCAGTTTTGACCCAATCGATTCCATTCCAGTGCCCACATGGCTTGGTTATTGGAGTCCGTTGAAATAACATACAGCTAACTGATCAGTTAACGTTTTATATTTTTAATTATTATTTTTAATCGGTTTTTGGCCCCATTGAAATGAATGGGGAGAGAGTTTTCACGGTCTTTTTACGCCATCTAGCGTCGATGTTATGTAATTGCAAGTTATTATGTTAAGCTATACTGACTGTCTTGGCTTGCGGCATTGGCTTGCAGCAATGACTGACTCCGTCTGGTTATTATGTGATTGCCTCGTAAGACGCAATACTGTTATCCTTAAGTTTCGTAATTATTATTATTATAATAATATTATTAACCCCATTTTCCGGCACCTAAACACCTGCATTTCGCTTCCTTTGCAATGCCAAAATGTCAGTTTGAATGCCACGGACTCAGTGTTAATTTTGACAAGCATTTTTCATTTTGTTTTCGTCTTCGTCCTTACTGAAAATTGTAGTTGCTTTTAAGTCAAATTTTGGTCATTTTGTTTCGTTATAGTTAAGATTTAGTCTGTTAGTAAGTTTTCGTTTTAGTCAAATCTTCGTCAATGTTTTAGTCCTGACTCCTAAGGGGAATTAACATTAATGGCTCTGGTTTATATGCACACTTCACCACATAATTAAGAAACCACTTGAGCAGTAGGCTAAACGCGGCGCCCGGCCTACGCAACAAGAAGGCAATGGCTGATGTTAACCGTAACTAGCTTATGATGATGATTGATTCAACTTTATTGTCATTGCACAGAGTACACGTACTGAGACAACGAAATGCAGTTAGCATTTAACCAGAAGTGCAAAAGAAGCAGTAAAATGCAGTAAAGTGTATGTACATAAGTGAATAAATATGAATACAATAGATAAATATGAATACAATGCCATGAGGTATAAACAGTGTAGACATTGGATCGGTATAAACAGAATAAAAGTATATAGTATAAGTATATTATTAGCAAGGTGCAGCAGTGCATGGTTAAGTCATTTGAGTAGGTTGAGTGGGGGGGGGGGGGGGTCCAGGTGGGGGTATCTGGGGTGGGGGTGGGGGGGGGGGCTGTCACCGTGGTGCAGAGTTCAGCAAGGTGACAGCTGAGGGGAAAAAGCTGTTCCTGAACCTGCTGGTCCTGGAACGGAGGCTCCTGTAGCGCCTCCCAGAGGGAAGGAGGGCAAACAGTCTGTGGCTGGGGTGGGAGGTGTCCCTGGCGATGCTGCGTGCCTTCCACAGACAGCGCTTGTGCTGAACAGTCTGAATTGCTGGGAGTGGAGTGCTGGTGATGCGTTGGGCGGTTTTCACCACCTTCTGAAGTGTTTTCCGGTCCGAGGCAGAACAGCTGCCGTTCCAAACTGTGATGCAGTTGGTGAGGAAGCTTTCAATTGTGCAGCGGTAGAAGTTCACCAGAATCTGAGGAGACAGATGGGCTTTCCTAAGTCTCCTCAGGAAGAAGAGTCGCTGGTGAGCCTTCTTGACCAGGGTGGAAGTGTTGAGGGCCCAGGAGAGGTCCTCGGAGATGTGGACGCCCAGAAACTTGAAGCTGGTGACATGCTCAACCTCAGTCCCATCAATGCAGATAGGGGTGTGCGTGCCTCCTTTGGTCTTTCTGAAGTCCACAATGAGCTCCTTGGTCTTCTTGGTGTTGAGGGCCAGATTGTTGTCGGCGCACCACGCCGTCAGGTGCTGGACCTCCTCCCTGTAGGCTGTCTCGTCGTTGTTATTTATGAGACCAACCACTGTTGTGTCGTCTGCAAACTTGATAATGGTATTGGAGCCATGTACAGGAGTGCAGTCATGGGTGAAGAGGGAGTATAGGAGAGGACTCAGCACACAGCCTTGTGGGACGCCGGTGCTCAGGATGAGGGTTGAGGAGGTGAGGTTGTCTAACCTAACATACTGAGGTCTGTTGGTTAGGAAGTCTAATATCCAGTTGCAGAGGGAGGGGTTGATACCAAGGTCACCAAGTTTGGTGATCAGTTTGGAGGGGATGATGGTGTTGAATGCTGAACTAAAGTCAATGAACAGCATTCTTACATAGGTGTTGTTGTTGTCCAAGTGGGAGAGAGCGGAGTGTAGCGCTGTGGAGATGGCGTCCTCCGTACTCCTTTTCTGACGGTAGGCGAATTGGAAGGGGTCCAGTGTGGGTGGTAGGCAGGATTTTAGATGAGCCAGGACCAGCCTCTCGAAGCACTTCATGATAGTGGAGGTGAGTGCAACAGGGCGGAAGTCATTTAGGTTCGCTGCAGAGGAGTGTTTCGGCACCGGCACGATGGAGGTGGATTTGAAGCACGTGGGGACAGCAGCTTGGGCCAGTGACAGGTTGAAGTTGTCAGTCAGGACCTCAGTCAGCTGCCCAGCGCAATGCAATGCAGTCTAGCTAAACTGAATGATGAAGTTAGCAGCACCGCTCTGAGGTGAGTGTCACTGCTTCCAAAGCGAGAGCAGGCACTATGACACGTAACGTTAAGTTTTCCTAATGCAATCGAATCAATCATATAGCCTAATATATATTTACCGTTACCTTGGCAGATTTGGAGCTCTCACAAGGTTACGCGTTAGCTTGTTCAAATTATACTGCATTTGCTTCAAATTGCGCGGACATACACATACCCAGAGCAGGAAAAAATCAACATCAAATAAGAAAGATGCAAGAAGGCAAGGGGAATTTGTATTAAGTGAATCGTTAAAAAGTAAAACAATCAATGGCTTGAGACGGCAACTTCCATCCATCTATCTATTAGCTATACCGCTTATCCTTGACAGGTCGCCGGAGCCTATCCCAACCGACACAGGGCGAAAGGCGGGATACACCCTGGACAGGTCGCCAGTCTATCACAGGGCCGACACATAGGGACAAACAACAACTCACTCACATTCACACTCTCGGGCAATTCAGAGTTACCAATTAACCTGCATGTTTTTGGACTGCGGGAGGAAACCGGAGTACGCGGAGGAAACCCACGCAAACACGGGGAGAACATGCAAACTCCACACAGAAAGGCCCTTGGGCCAGGTGGGGATTGAACCCAGGACGTTCTTGCTGTGAGGCAACAGTGCTGACCACTGAGCCACCGTGCTGAGACAGCATAGGTGGGCTTCCCTGTAGCACATATCAAATACAACGGAAAGTTGTGCCTCCCCTCCAAATGGGCTACCTCAATTGAAAAGTATGAGGTAGCCCATTTTGACAGGGAGAAATCACTGCCTCGGAGGTCTACAGACAATTCCTTGGACTTCATAACTTGGTTTGTGCTCTGACATGCACTGTCAACTGTGGGACCTTTATATAAACAGGTGTGTGCTTTTCCAAATCATGTCCAATCAATTGAATTGACCACAGGTGGACTCCAATCAAGTTGTAGAAACATCTCAAGGATGATCAGTGGAAACGGGATGCACCTGAGCTCAATTTTGAGTGTCACAGCAAACGGTGTGAATACTTATGTACATGTGATATTTTATTTTTTTATTTTTAATACATTTGAACAAATTCAAAAAAACATTTTTCACATGGTCATTATGCGGTATTGTATGTAGAATGTTGAGAATTTTTTTTATTTAATCCATTTTGGAATTAGGCTGTAACATAATAAAAAGTGAAGGGGTATGAATACTTTTCGGATGCACTGTATATCATTGTGTCAGTCTGTGCTTTGTCTTTCCTACTAGTCTAGCTATAAGGCTGCTAGAATCATTCTTTATTGACCCGGCTGGCTTATTAAACAACAAGTGCAATGTCCACATTTACATCGATAATTTTTCTCTGAGACAAGTCAGACAGTGCTGTTTCTCCCCAATTAATTCAGGGGGAAGCTACTGTCAAAGTGTTTGTACCTGGTTAAACAGTTAATTTACTCTCCAGTTGACCTGCTGTTCACTGGCATCCTGCCCACCTCCACCTCACCATATCTCCAGTGGGAGAGCTGCCAGAAGTGTTGTTGCTGTCTGTGCCTTATTCAAAGATGACTGTACTCGACCAAACCAAATGCAGTTAGAGAAAGATCAAGATGTTTTCATTTTTTCTCGTGTGTGGGTGTCTGTCTGTGTGTCTGTCTGTCTAGTCCTCTAGTGGTCACGTGGCCTTGATGTTGTGGTTAGGTGTGGGTGTCAGTGCTCTCTGGCTCAGCAGTCATTGGCCAGGCTTATCAGCTACACTCCTAGCAGTGGGGTTTAGTGCACAGGTCCTCTGAGACAGAGGAACCACCCTGATCCTATTTGTCATTTTTAAAAGAGGAGGGTTTTCTTCTCTCTCAGATCTAAGGTTAGGTTGCAATGTTCAGATAGTGGAGAAAGAAGGACAGGGTTTTGTGCATGAAGCCATACAGGATTTACTGTTTTCTGGCCTCACTGACACACCGCCTCTTTTTATTCTGCATACAACTAAGTAAATATTTACTGAAGCTGCACATTTTCTCAATATAGGGAGAAGGCTTTGGCTTAATGGTTTTATAAAAGTGAAGGTAAGCATCCAGTGAGTCCCAACATCAGCGCTGAGCCGGGACGACAGCGTGTAGGAAAGGTGTTGCAGCCCTCCAGAGTTACCACCAGATGGAGCTGTGATCTCCATTTGGCTCACTCAAAGCAGGCTGGTGTGTTTGAAATGGAATAACCAGTATAGTTTTCAATAAATTGGAAAAAGCTTATAGCTGGTGGGAGACTTTGAAATAATATGTTTGGACTAGTTAAGGTTGAAGTATTTTTCTCCCATTGTAACTGTATCTCCATGGTTTTAGTCTCTACTTTTTCCAAATACACAAGCCGATAGTTTCTGTTATGCCATAATCCAAGGCGAGCACCTCAGAGGAGCAGTGTTTGAACGCTCATAAGGAATGGAGAGCATGTGTCATTGAAAAAATCAAACGAAGGTACCTGCCTCCCTGGATGTTTGGTTCCACTTAGCTCACAAAATATCTAAAAGGCTGAACAATTGGCACTGATGTCTTTATTTGGCTTTGTGTGATATATATGAACGATCGTTGAGGTTGAAATGCTCTGCCCCAGCGGCTGCAAAGCAAAGATGTTCACTTTACTAGCTAATAGAGTCATGTGTGAAGAGAGAGAGTCAGACACAACCTTCTGGCTTGGCTGGCGATGGTGCACTCGTCCCTTCCATTGAAATTACTATTAGGAGTCATCTTTACCATTGGTGTTACCATCACTATTTAGCCTTTGTCTTTGGACACAGCCTTAAAGCTGCATCCCCTACATTTCCCTGGTGGTTAATCACTGGGATCTCAAGAGGTCTCACATTACACCTAGGACCATGCATTGTTAATGCCCCACTTGAAAGGAATGGATGTATGCAATATGAACACTGTCTGTTAAATAATGCACTGTCCCAACAAGCATTGCGGGACACCTTGAGCCATGCAGATGCAATGCTTTTTTAAAACAACTCGTGTACAAAGTATTGGAATCCCACAACACAACATTTAGCAACTTACTTCCGTTTTGCATCCCAAGCCTTGAGATTAGATCCTGTTTCTCCACCGTCTTTACCAGTAAATAAAAAAAGCCCTTTCTCCTGCGTAACACCTGAACATCATGAAAGATTCAATAGAATATGCCACTTTGATGACTTCTTTGGAAACCAACGTGGTTCAGTATATTCTTCATCATAACCAAAACTCTGTAGTCCACCTGTGGTTTACAGAGGTTGTCATATATGCTATTTGTGTGGTGGCTAAAACTGCTAATATTAACCAAAGCTGCAAGATTGGCTGGCGTCTTTGTGGGAACTAAAAAAGTAAAGTAGTTTAAGAGCATTCTGGATCTCAGACAGCTAACACTGCAGTCACGGGGAGCGTTTCCTAGAGATACTGTTTGTAGCCAGCTACCCTTCCTAAGCAGAGTGACAGACTAGCTGTAGATCACCTGTTAGGAGGCACTTCACTCAGCATAATGAGGAAGTTTGCTTTCACCAACCGCAACACTGAGCAAAAGCCTGTTTCATCACAGGAAGTCAACTGGTGATGTCGTTCCTGTCTGTGTGTGTGTGCATAGAAAGGCAGAGACACTCCTCTTCCTTTGTGGTATAACACCGCCCCCACACACACAGTGTTTCAACCTGGGTGTCAGTTGTCAGTCAGCCACTGTGACCTGGCAGTGCAGAAGGCAGTGGCAGATAGGCGTAGTATACTGCAGGTGTCTGTGAAGTCAGTCCTTCGAGTGCAGACGGCTCTTCTTGAGCTTCGATGGAAAACGAGGTATGGCGCTCCTGTGTGCAACTACAATGTGTTGATTAAGGCTCCCCTGTACATTTTGCTTGAGTACCAAAATATTTATTTATCAAGGTTTCTGCTTGCTAGCTAGAAATGATTTGTTAAATATAGGATGCAATGGCTAAAGCCCAAAGCCCTGCCTCTTCTTAGCGGTCTAGCTTACAGCAGCAGCATGTTGCCCAATTTGGTTTTGTCTCTAAGAAACCAAGTTACTACAGTAAATAAAATCAGATTGGCTCCCTCATTGACATAAATGGAATAATGATTAATGAAATATGTTTTTTCTCTGCTAGTTATCTCTTCAAAGTTAGTGGTGCTCCCTCTGATTGTGGCACTGTGGTAGTTTCATTCAACTGGATAGAACGTGGGCCCGTCTCGAGTTTTTCTAGGAGTGCGTTTTCAAAAGTTTCCTGCCATTCTGTGTTGTTGGACAGTGGTGCACTTTGCTTAGCCTCCTGAGGTCCACACATTATTTCAGCCATTTTAATGCAGGCCGGTTTAATCAGTGTTTCACCAATGTTATGTGGCTTTTTGGCTTGCGCAATAGGGAAACGACACTCAAACGAAGCAACAGAGGCGTGCATTTGGTCGCTCCCAGCCCTGGCAAAACGTTCCGTAATGTTCGGGGGCCTGTTTGTCACCACAAGTTGCTTTTTTTGGAGGATAAACTACTTTCACCATCTCAGGGTGTTTAGTAGCCTCGTGTCACTTCATTTTGCAGGGTTTCATACTTTAATTCACCAATTTCACTCTGCATATGACACATTCACTTCTAAAAGTGTCCATTGCCTCTATGAAGCCAAACTCAATATTAGGAAATGCTCTTTTTTCAGCATTCTCTTCTCCCTGATGCTTGGCCGTTTTTCCAGCCTTTTGTTTTTACCATGTACTTCTGTAATACAGGAGAAGGTCATTTAGCCTGCTATCTCTGTTAGCTTAGCTGTGTTAATACCGCTGGTGTACATGCCTACATGCGCGCTTATCTGTTCAAAGTTTATATCTTAATAAAAAAAAAAACTCAATAACTGAACAGATAAACTTCTAAAAATAACCAATCAATTTAGTTTTCTTCACTGAAATGAATTAAATACTGCGATATCATCATCATCTTCATCCGCTTTGTCCGGGGTCGGGTTGCGGAGGTAGCAGTTCCAGCAGGGCATCCCAAACTTCCCTTCCCCGGGCCACATTAACCAGCTCTGACTGGGGGATTCCAAGGCGTTCCCAGGCCAGTGTGGAGATATAATCCCTCCACCTGGTCCTAGGTCTGCCCCTCGGCCGCCCAGCTGGACGTGCCTGGAACACCTCCCTAGGGAGGCGGCCAGGTGGCATCCTTACTAGATGCCCGAACCACCTCAACTGGCTCCTTTCTACGCAAAGAAGCAGCGGCTCTACTCCGAGTCCCACATGAATGGCTGAACTTCTCACCCTATCCCTAAGGGAGATGCCAGCCACCCTCCGGAGGAAACTCATTTCTGCCGCTTGTATCCGCGATCTCGTTCTTTTGGTCATGACCCACCCTTCATGACCATAGGTGAGAGTAGGAACGAAGATAGACCGGTAGATTGAGAGCTTTGCCTTCTGGCTCTGCTCTCTCTTCGTCACAACAGTGCGATAAAGCGACTGCAATACCGCACCCGCTGCTCCAATTCTCCGGCCCATCTCTCGTTCCATTTTCCCCTCACTCGAGAACAAGACCCCGAGATACTTGAACTCCTTCACTTGGGGTAAAGACTCATTCCCTACTTGGAGTAGACAATCCATCGGTTTCCTGCTGAGAACCATGGCCTCAGATTTGGAGGTGCTGATCCTCATCCCAGCCGCTTCACACTCGGCTGCGAACCGATCCAATGAGTGCTGCAGGTCGCAGACCGATGATGCCATCAGGACCACATCATCTGCAAAAAGCGGTGATACAATCCTCTGCCCACCAACCCGCAGACCCCCTCCCCTCCCTACGCCGTGAGATCCTGTCCATGAATATCACAAACAGGATAGGTGACAAAGCGCAGCCTTGGAGGAGGCCAACCCTCACCTGAAACGAGTCCGACTTACTGCCGAGGACCCGGACACAGCTCTCGCTTTGGGAGTACAGAGATTGGATGGCCCTGAGTAGAGACCCCCTCACCCCATACTCTCGCAGAACCTCCCACAGTATCTCCCGGGGAACCCGATCATACGCCTTCTCCAAATCCACAAAACACGTGTAGACCGGATTGGCATACTCCCATTCCCCCTCAAAGATCCTCACGAGGGTAAAAAGCTGGTCCGTTGTTCCACGACCAGGCCGGAAACCGCATTGTTCCTCCTCAATCCGAGGTTCGACTATCGGTCGAACCCTCCTTTCCAGCACCCTGGAGTATACTTTCCCGGGGAGGCTGAGTAATGTGATGCCTCTGTAGTTGGCACACCCTCTCCGGTCCCCCTTTTTGAACAGGGGAACCACCACCCCGGTCTGCCACTCCTTAGGTACTGTCCCCGACTTCCACGCAATGTTGATAAGACGTGTCATCCATGACAGTCCCTCAACACCCAGAGCCTTCAGCATTTCTGGGCGGATCTCATCAACCCCTGGGGCTTTGCCACTGTGGAGTTGTTTGACTACCTTAGTGACCTCCGCCAGGGAGATTGATGCTGATCCCCCATCATCCTCCAGCTCTGCCTCTACTATAGAAGGTGGGTTTGTTCCTCAAAGTGTTCCTTCCACCTCCCAATCACCTTGTCAGTTGAGGTCAACAGCGTCCCATCCTTACTGTATACAGCTTGGATGGTTCCCTGCTTTCCCCTCCTGAGGTGTCGGATGGTCTTCCAGAACCGCTTTGGTGCCAACCGAAAGTCCTTCTCCATGGTTTCTCTGAACTCCTCCCACACCCGCTGCTTTGCCTCTGCCATGGCCGAGGCTGCAGTCCTTCGGGCCTGTCGGTACCTTGCAACTGCCTCCGGATTCTCCCGGGATAGCATATCCCGGAAGGCCTCCTTCTTCAATCGGACGGCTCCCCTGACCACCGGTGTCCACCAGGATGTTCGAGGGTTACCGCCCCTTGAGGCACCTAAGACCTTGAGACCACAGCTCTCAGACGCAGCTTTAGCAATGGAGGCTTTGAACATCGCCCACTCCGGTTCAATGCCCCCAGCCTCCACAGGGATGCCAGAGAAGCCCCGCCGGGGGTATGAGTTGAAGGCCTCCCGGACCGGGGACTCTTCCAGACGTTCCCAGTTCACCCGCACTACACGTTTGGGCTTACCAGGTCTGTCCAGAGGCTTTCCCCGCCACCTGACCCAACTCACCACCAGATGGTGATCAGTTGACAGCTCTGCCCTCCTCTTCACCCGAGTGTCCAAAACATATTGCCTCAGGTCCGATGATACGATAACAAAATCGATCATCGACCTTCTGCCTAGGGTGCTCTGGTACCAGGTACACTTATGAGCATCCTTATGTTTGAACATGGTGTTTGTTATGGCCATTCCATGACTAGCACAGAAGTCCAATAACAAGCCACCACTCAGGTTCAGATCAGGGAGGCCGTTCCTCCCAATCACGCCTCTTCAAGTGTCTCCATCATTGCCCACATGTGCGTTGAAGTCCCCCAGCAAGACTACAGAGTCCCCCTCAGGAGCCCCATACAAGGCTCCATCCAGGGTCTCCAAAAGGCCGAATACTCCGAACTGCTGTTCGGTGCATAGGCACAGACAACAGTCAGAGTTCCCCCCCCCATGACCCGCAGGCGTAGGGAGGCGACCCGCTCGTCCACAGGGGTGAACTCCAACATAGAGATACTCTCCAAATACTGAGATATTTATATTTTAAATAGGATACAAATTCTTACACAGTCTGTGGTATCTGTCAACGCTGACTCTGTGTGTCCCTCCAGCCTGGTAGCTGACTGACTGTGTGTCCCTCTAGCCTGGTAGCTGACTGACTGTGTGTCCCTCTAGCCTGGTATCTGACTGACTGTGTGTCCCTCTAGCCTGGTAGCTGACTGACTGTGTGTCCCTCTAGCCTGGTAGCTGACTGACTGTGTGTCCCTCTAGCCTGGTAGCTGACTGACTGTGTGTCCCTCTAGCCTGGTAGCTGACTGACTGTGTGTCCCTCTAGCCTGGTAGCTGACTGACTGTGTGTCCTTCTAGCCTGGTAGCTGACTGACTGTGTGTCCTTCTAGCCTGGTATCTGACTGACTGTGTGTCCCTCTAGCCTGGTATCTGACTGACTGTGTGTCCCTGTAGCCTGGGATCTGACTGACTGTGTGTGCCTCTAGCCTGGGATCGTGTCTCCGTTCAAGCGGGTGTTCCTGAAGGGGGAGAAGGGCCGGGATAAGAAGGCCCAGGAGAAGGCGGCAGAGCGCCGGGCCCTCCACACCTACTCCCTCTCCATGCCAGAGCAGCGCATCGACCCCGACATCCTGCTCAACGACTACATCGAGAAGGAGGTCAAGGTGAGCCTCTGACCCCTGACCTCTGGAAACACAACTCATTCGATTAAGATATCTGAAGAAGATTGATGCTTTCTGTGAAAGAAAAAGTGTATCACATCGTGCTTGTAAAACTGTTAAATATATGGTAGCGATTAATATGGTTAATCCTGCAGTAGTGGGATTTGATGTAGAACAGTGAAGGTAGTTGACCTGCCTGGGGTTTGTGCGTGCTAGTATTTAGGGCAGCTGACTTCAGTGCCAGGATACCTGAACCCCTCCAGTCGGACAGAAGTCCTGCAGCTCATTGACAACGCCAGGGTAAGCCCTTTAGGCCTTCTCTTTGCTGCTCCTCTTAAGCTTTTTACAGTCCACAGCCCTCTGTCAGCCAGGCCAAGCACAGTTTCCATGAGATGGTGGCATGTGGTTCAAAGTGTCCGTGCCTCCTCAGAAGTGTCACCAGCTGGCGGCGGGGCTGAGCGTAGAACAGGACGCGCTGGTGAGTTTGTCGGCCTACAACGTCAAGCTGCTGCGGCGCGATGGAGAGGACATCATCCTGCGCCTGCCCATCCACGACATAGCGGCCGTGTCCTACATCCGAGACGACTCCCTCCACCTGGTGGTGCTCAAGACAGGTGTTCTGTCTCCACAGCCTGACACGCAGCGTTTATTCTGCTGGATGGCACACGTGATTTCAATAGAAAGCTGAGGTGTGTGTGTGTGTGTGTGTGTGTGTGTGTGTGTGTAGCCCAGGAGGGTGGAGGCTCCCCCTGTCCCAGCTCCTGTCCAGAGCTCTCTAAGTCCCAGACCTTTGGCTCCCTGTCCGAGAGTGGAGCTGTCCTCCTGGAGGTCTGCTGCCTGCTCGTGCTGGCCGTCGAGAACCAGGTGGGGCCTCAACACACACACACACACACACACACACACACACACACACACACACACACACACACACAGTTCCTGCTATAGCGTTGTCCCACCCAGCAGTTAGTTTTGGTATGTACTGCAGCAGCATCCAGTTGATTTAGAATGCGACAGGCGGATGACAGAAGGGGTGTCCCGTACTGAGTGGGGTGTAGATCTCTGTCCCTGGGAGGCTGGGTCCTAAAGGCCGTGTGTTCTGGGGTGGGGCAGGCTGCAGCAGAGGAGCTGTGTCTGCTGCTCAGCCAGGTCTTCCAGATCGTCTACACAGAGTCCACCATCGACTTCCTGGACCGCGCCATCTTTGACGGAGCCACCACTCCTACCAGACACCTGTCCCTCTACAGCGGTAAGAGCCCAACAGAGGACTGTTACACTGTGTTCAATAGGAGAACAGCCATAGGACTATTACACTGTGTTCTAATGGAGAACAACCATAGGACTGTTACACTGTGTTCTAATGGAGAACAACCATAGGACTATTACACTGTGTTCAATAGGAGAACAACCATAGGACTATTATACTGTGTTCAATAGGAGAACAACCATAGGACTATTATACTGTGTTCAATAGGAGAACAACCATAGGACTATTACACTGTGTTCTAATGGAGAACAACCATAGGACTATTACACTGTGTTCTAATGGAGAACAACCATAGGACTGTTACACTGTGTTCTAATGGAGAACAGCCATAGGACTGTTACACTGTGTTCTAATGGAGAACAACCATAGGACTATTACACTGTGTTCTATAAGAGCACAACCAGAGGACTATTATTACACTGTTCTAATGGAGAACAACCATAGGACTATTATTACACTGTTCTAATGGAGAACAACCATAGGACTATCACACTGTTCTAATGGAGAGCAACCAGAGGACTATTATTACACTGTTCTGTAGGAGAACAACCAGAGGTCTATTATTACACTGTTCTAATGGAGAACAACCATAGGACTATTATTACACTGTTCTGTAGGAGAACAACCATAGGACAATTACACTATGTTCTATAAGAGAACAACCATAGGACTATTATTACACTGTTCTAAATCCATCACAGCCCTTTTTAGGTGTTTTCTTCCTACTTTTGTGCCAAAAATTGTATAAACAATAACATTGAAACCTAGCCCAGACGCAATTAAATAGTTGTGTGGTCTGTCTCTTGCTGACCAACTAAACAGTGTGAAGTGTGATTATTTTGGTCTGGTAGCAGTGTGGAGGAGAGGAGGTTGTTTTGGTCTGGTAGCAGTGTGGAGGAGAGGAGGTTGTTTTGGTCTGGTAGCAGTGTGGAGGAGAGGAGGTTGTTTTGGTCTGGTAGCAGTGTGGAGGAGAGGAGGTTGTTTTGGTCTGGTAGCAGTGTGGAGGAGAGGAGGTTGTTTTGGTCTGGTAGCAGTGTGGAGGAGAGGAGGTTGTTTTGGTCTGGTAGCAGTGTGGAGGAGAGGAGGTTGTGCGAGGGCTTTGGAAAGCTCTTTCCTGTTTGGCCCATATAAACATGAACAACAGAGACCAACTAATGCTTCTAGAGCGTTGCTATGGCAACATAAATGCTCTGCTCATACGAACACTTTAAAGAAGATGCATTCATACCTAAATATCACCACTTCAGTTTTAGTACACTTACTTATATTTGTGTGCAGCCTGAAGCCTAATATGTGCTCCTCTCTGATTTGTGCAGATGACTCTTCAAGCAAAGTGGACATCAAAGGGGCATTTGACCCAGAGCCCAATTCATCGTAAGCAGTCAGTCTGTAGGAGAACGATAGAGCACATGTTATCTGGTCTCCGCTGCTGTGTGGTTAATCGTGGCTCCTGTGGGTCAGTTCCTTCCAGAGTTCTCTGGAGGCCGGGGGGGACTCCCTGTCCTCTCTGTCCACGCCGGCCTCTCCTCAGACCAAGGCGCCCAGCGAGGGGGAGCTGAGCACCACGGCCGCAGAGCTGCTGCAGGACTACATGACCACGGTGTGTGTTTGTGTGTCTGTCTGTGTCTGTCTGTGTCTGTCTGTGTCTGTCTGTGTCTGTCTGTGTCTGTCTGTCTGTCTGTCTGTGTCTGTCTGTCTGTCTGTCTAGTGCTGTGCTCCTCTCAGTCAGTCAGTAACATGTGCTGTCTACCTGCTCTGTTCTTCAGCTGCGCACCAAGCTGTCCTCCCAGGAGATCCAGCAGTTTGCCACTCTGCTCCACGAGTATCGCAACGGCGCCTCCATTCACGAGTTCTGCATCAACCTGCGGCAGCTGTATGGAGACAGCAGGAAGTTCCTCCTACTGGGTCGGTACTTATTCCTGTTTTATCATCTCCACAATGTTTTGCTTATGCAGTCTAGCCTGGGTTGCCGTGTAAGGAGGCCTCCACACCTAGGACCACCACGTAACATAACGGAGTCTAGCTCCACTAGCGGGCCCATCCCACAGCAGTCTTATTAGCGAGTGATGTGAAGGCTTTCTTTATGTCACTCAACCTTAGGTGTCATGGACATGTAGGCCTAAGAAAAGTATTTGAATCACCTGCTGCTTTTATATTGTGTGAAAAGAGTTTGTGATTTTAACATGGTTAGTAATGCAATGCACTCCGTATTATTGAAAGCCAGCTGCCATGTATTACATAGAGTTCCCATGTAGAACGTATTTTTGATTGGTTGTCAACAGTTTATCATCCCTGGGACATGTCATTCTAAGTTAGATTGTTGTAGTGTGAACAGACTCTACTAAGTTATATTGTAGTGTGTGAACAGACTCTATTAAGTTATATTGTAGTGTGTGAACAGACTCTATTAAGTTATATTGTAGTGTGAACAGACTCTATTAAGTTATATTGTAGACTCTATTAAGTTATATTGTAGTGTGAACAGACTCCAAGTTATATTGTTGTAGTGTGAACAGACTCTAAGTTATATTGTAGTGTGAACAGACTCCAAGTTATATTGTTGTAGTGTGAACAGACTCTAAGTTATATTGTAGTGTGAACAGACTCCAAGTTATATTGTTGTAGTGTGAACAGACTAAGTTATATTGTTGTAGTGTGAACAGACTAAGTTATATTGTTGTAGTGTGAACAGACTCTACTAAGTTATATTGTAGTGTGAACAGACTCTACTAAGTTCTGGTGTCGTTGTAGTGTGAACAGACTCCTTCATCTGGTTTGGAACTCTTTTATATTTGAATTGTTATGGTTGTCGTCCTGGGTGGGAAGGCCGCCTAAGTCCTCTAACGGTAGAGCAGTGAATACTGCTTCTTCTTATTTTGTTGGTTAACTTCTGATCCTTTCTGTCCCTGAGTCCAAGTAGAGAGGGATATATGACTGTATACATATATGGAGGCATGATGTCAGAAGTCCCGTTTGTCCCGAGTCTAGGTAGAGTATATATGACTGTATACATATATGGAGGCATGGCGTCAGCAGTCTGTTTGTCCCCCAGGCTTGCGGCCCTTTATCCCTGAGAAGGACAGTCAGCACTTTGAGAACTTCCTGGAGACCATCGGCGTGAAGGACGGCCGTGGCATCATCACCGACAGCTTCGGTCGCTACCGCCGCACGGCCAGCGTCGCCTCCGACACCGCCGCCAACGGCAACGGAGCGGGCGGGGCCGCCCAGGAGCACAGCGGCGAGGAGGAGGAAGGCCGGGCCTCCTCTGAGGGAGACGAGTGGGACCGCATGATCTCAGATATAAGCAGCGACATCGAGGCCCTGGGCTGCAGCATGGACCAGGACGACACACTCAGGAGCTGAGGAGGACACACTCAGCTTAGGCCGGTCCTACTGCCTACTAGATCAGATAGCGAGAGAAATAGATAGATATATACAGACTTTACAAGCCCGAGTTGACAGCTTGCTGTTTCATTGGGTTTGGCATCTTAGTTGGCAGTATCTGCCATGACTTTGAAGGATGTAGCTAAATTACTATAACATTTCATATCAAATACTTCAATGGGCTCTGGAGTCTGAATGATACTCAGATGTTGATCTTTGATATTATTATATAAAAAGACTGAGGCTGTACTGTAGTATGTTTTTGTTTCACTGGGTCAATCAATAACTTCATACACCAAGTGAACCTTCTATCTGGGTTATGTGTGTTTGCTTATAGGTGTGAGTGTGAGTGTATATGTACGTGCGCGTATGTAATATTATTCTTTCTTTGTTTTACACCAGTGTTTACCATTTTTTATCCATTTGTGTTTTGTGTGTGTGAAATTGTTCATTCGATTGGAGCAAATTGGATGGAGGCATATTTGAAAAAGCCAGGTTGTTAATGGCTGATAAAGATTTGAATATCTTTGCTAATTAAGATCCCTATTTCATTTAAATTACTGCTTATTTTTGAATGACCAGTCTTTGTGCCTTTACATGCAGCTCTGCTGTCAAGTGTCTCATCCAACAGAGAGATTTAAATTCAAATTGTAGCTCAACTGTTAATAAGAAATCAGTTGTTATCATGGTTATTAAATAACATATATGAAAAGAAAATGTGTTTGCCTAGTCTTGTCAACTTAATGCCATTAGCTCCTGGTAAGGGGGAACTCCTTTAAAGCATTTAGGCCACACTTCTGCCACTTTGATCCAGAAACAGCAGTATTAGTGATCTGTAGCGCCCTGTTGAGTCAGACATGGGTATTACTCACTAAAATAAGTGACGTCATTTTACTTGGAACAGCCTGTCAGGTTCACTAACATTTACTTACCAAACTAGCACTTTGACAACTCCTTACAAATTAGTAAAAAATAAATAAATCCAGAAGAAAAAAATGTAATTCATTTGATTACATTTAAAATATATATGTATATAATTTAATGCAAAAACAACCATTAAGTTGAATTATTTTTGTTAGAGGCAGATCAACGGCACAGGTCCCTAATTTGAGGCCTACTATGGAGTCCTGAATAGACGACACTGGATCAAAAGTCATACATTTGACATATTTGAATTGGCCTACTACCTTTTGTTGCATAGATTTTGGGAAAGAATAGTTGCACTGTAGTGTGTAGGTGTTCAGACATATCAGACCAAATGTGAGTTACTATATAAATATTTTTCAACTGAGGTCAGCAGTAAGTCCACGTTTGTTGGCACTCTATAGTACACCGGTTAATCCAGTCTCAGCAGGAACACTCCTATGCTCCATCTTTAAAGAGAAATCTGTTTATTTTACGTAAGCACACCATATACTGAGATCCTACAAAGAGAGGGCAATGTGTGTTTGGTGCAGGCATTGTTGTGGTACCCAATAAAGTGGGCACACGCTTTTATTGTTTTGATTGTAATACTGTTCAGACTTTCTGTGACTGTGATATGTACAGTACATCTCCAGACACGGAGGAGGGCATATTCTGTATTGTAATACTGTTCATATTTTCTGTGGCCGTGTGAGATGTATATCTCCAGACTCAGAGGACTGCATAGTCTGTGCCTGCATACACCTTACGGGTCATGAAGTATGTGGCACTGATTACTAAAAATCATGAAAGCGCAACAAATACATTTATTAAGCCATAACCAATTTCTTGACCGTCAGAATTATATTGGCCAACCAACAATAAAACAAAAGCTGGTTTGGGGTAACTTTAATCAAGATAGAGATTCAGGTATACAGTTTCGATAACATTCCCATTATGTTTCCTTTGACTATCTACAGTACACAAATATCTTCCTAATATTGTATCATAGGAAATTATGAATTCTGATCCTACTATTGGAAGAGAACATACGGGGTACATTCTCTATAACCCTAGCCCTCACAATCCAAACTCCTGGTCATAGCCGCTCGCCTGTCTGCACATACTCCACCAAACTGTTACTGCTTGGTTGTTGACATGGACCATACAGCTTACAGTGGGGTGGGTGTAATGTGTGCGGATGGCTGCTTTGAGAGAAAGAAACGGCGTCATGGTAGTATGTATTGAGGGGCCCATTTGAAGCAGAGAGCTGAGAGTTTAGTGAAGCAGCAGTACTGCGAAAGAGAATGAACCTCAGTTCACATATTACCATAGTGTTCTCCTTAGTCCATTGAGAGGTATTCTATAGCAGGATTAGTATTGTAAGAACTAAAGGTGATGGATGTGAATGGGGGTATGTCACTGGAGTTGTCTGACATTGTACGTTGGTGTAACCAGACAACGTCTTGGCGTTGTATCAGGCACGTAAACCGGTCTGAACCAGCCCTCCTCCTGTTGTTCTGCTGGGTATAGAAGTGGTCCGCTCAGCTATTGTTTAGTACAAATCCTACTTTCAAGTGTAGTTTGAGTGGAAGAACTTGAATAACAATGGCATGAAGTGCTTTGGGTGTTTGGTCATAAAAGGCCAGGTTTTGGTTATATTTTATAATATATGGATAATGTAGGTGGGCTGCAATGTAAGTCTCAGTGTAAGAGAAAAGGTCAACATTGGAAGAATGTGTGTGTGTGAAAATTTCACATAATGTCTTGTCTATTTAAATAGCATCTCCATTTTCCATCTAACAATGCAAAATGCTTTAACTTCCTGTTTTTCAAGAACAATTGAATGCAACCACCAACAAATAAATACGTTACTTTTCAGTTCAGATCTGTGAGAAACAGATTGTTGGTATCCCAATCCCAGAGACAGTACACAGGAACAGACTCAATAATCCACAAGCTATTCCCTTCAAACAGGCAGGCAATACGATTTAACTGAGCAAGAAGTATGACGTTTGGATCTGTCACCCATGGCTGCACCTATCAGCCATCATCAAGAGTGGGCTGGGAGCGCTGCCTGCCCCGTGACAACGCTCTGCCTTCTTCACGTTTTTATGACATTTGGGACAATGAAGCTGGGACTCGATCAGCCGAAGCGTCCCCTGGCAACAGACACCACCACCGACCTGGGTAAGAGTCCACTGAACAACCTTGGTATGGTCCTCCCCACGGTGGCAGTCTACCTCAGACCAGAGCCAGGTCCTCCAGACACAGGGCCCATAGGCTCTGAGCATGGCTGTAGACCAGGGCCAGGTCCTCCAGGCACAGGGCCCATAGGCTCTGAGCGTGGCTGTAGACCAGGGCCAGGTCCTCCAGGCACAGGGCCCATAGGCTCTGAGCAGGCTGTAGACCAGGGCCAGGTCCTCCAGGCACAGGGCCCATAGGCTCTGAGCATGGCTGTAGACCAGGGCCAGGTCCTCCAGACACAGGGCCCATAGGCTCTGAGCGTGGCTGTAGACCAGAGACCAGCCACTGTCTAGATGAACATAATGGTTTGCTTTGTTTAAATTACATTGTTGGTTGTGTCCTTCAAATATTTCCCTTTATGGTCCCTCGTAACGGGAACCATAGTAAAACATAACATAATTATTCTCACATGCTACTGATTTTTTTATAATAATTCAGCTATCAATGCTGAATGTATGGAAATATTGAGTGAGAACATAGTTTTGCATACAAATCAGATTATACCCAGAAGTACAAGTACAACAATGATAGCTACAGTGCTGTGCAAAAGTATTTGCCCCCTTACAGATTTCTTCTGTTTTTGCTTTTTTGTCACACTTAAATGTTTCAGATCATCAAACAAATTTTAATATCAGACAAAGATAACCTGAGTCAATACAAAAAGCTGTTTTTAAATGATGATTTCATTTACTAACGGAAAAAAGCTATCCAAACCAACCTGGCCCTATGTGAAAAATTAATTGCCCCCCTTTGTTAAATCATGAATTAACTGTGATTAACCATATTTTTTTGGAAGCTGAGTTCAATTTCACTAGCCACACCCAGGCCTGATTACTGTCAGAGCAGTAGAATCAAGAAATCACTTAAATAGAACCTGTCGGACAACATGAAGTAGGCTAAAAGATCTCAAAAAGCAACACATCATGCCCCGATCTGAAGAAATTCAAGAACAGATGAGAAACAAAGTCATTGACATCTATCAGTCTGGAAAAGGTTACAAAGTCATTTCTAAGGCTTTGGGACTGCAGCGAACCACATTGAGAGCCATTGTCCACAAATTGAGAAAACATGGAACAGTGGTGAACCTTCCCAGGAGTGGCCGGCCTACCAAAATTACTCCAAGAGTGCATTGACTCATCCAGGAGGTCACAAAAGAACCCAGAACAACATCTAAAGCACCGCAGCCCTCACTTGCCTCAGTTAAGGTCAGTGTTCATGATTCAACAATAAGAAAGAGACTGGGCAAACATGGTATCCATGGGAGAGTTCCAAGGTGAAAACCACTGCTGACCAAAAAGAACTCAAAGGCCCGTCTCACATTTGCCAAAAAACATCTTGATGATCCCCAAGACTTGGGAAAATATTCTGTGGACTGACGAGACAAAAGTGGAACTTTTTGGAAGGTGTGCGTCCCATTACGTCTGGTGTAAAACTAACACAGCATTTCAGGAAAAGAACATCATACCGACAGTCAAACATGGTGGTGGTAGTGTGATGGTCTGGGGCTGCTTTGCTGCTTCAGAACCTGGGCGACTTGCCGTAATTGATGGAACCATGAATTCTGCTCTCTACCAGAAAATCCTGAAGGAGAATGTCTGGCCATCAATTCGTAACTTTAAGCTCGAGCGCACTTGGGTTATGCAGCAGGACAATGATCCGAAGCACACCAGCAAGTCCACCTCTGGCTGGTGGAATGGCTCAAAAAAACCAAAATGAAGGTTTTGGAGTGGCCTAGTCAAAGTCCGGACTTAAATCCAATTGAGATGCTGTGGCATGACCTTAAACAGGCCGTTCATGCTCGAAAACCCTCCAATGTGGCTGAATTAAAACAATTCTGCAAAGAAGAGTGGGCCAAAATTCCTCCACAGCGATGTGAAAGACTCATTACCAGTTATCGCAAACGCTTGATTGCAGTTGTTGCCGCCAAGGGTGGCACAACCAGTTATTAGGTTTAGGGGGCAATTACTTTTTCACATAGGGCCAGGTTGGTTTGGATAGCTTTTATTCCCTTAATAAATGAAATCATCATTTAAAAACTGCATTTTGTATTCCCTCAGGTTGTCTTTGTCTGATATAAATATTTGTTTGATGATCTGAAAAATGTAAGTGTGACAAAGAAGCAAAAACAGAAGAAATCTGTAAGGGGGCAAATACTTTTGCACAGCACTGTATGTATTACTGAGTTTAGTTAAGGAATGCAGAGACATGGACATTAGCACGAGACGACCACAGAAAGAAAAAGCTTTAGTTTAACATCTGAACGGCCATCAGCATAAGGATGAGTGGCTGCCATGGCTTCCCATGACATTTATTATGGAGCATGAAGTGACTCTGCTCTGTCTATATCTGCTTAATCCTTTATCAGACAGCAGAGGCTCTTACCTTTCCTAAACCTCAGGATACTAATGTCTGTTCTATTTGACTTCAGTTATTCCATGTAGTACTGCTGAGACCTAAATGTACCATACTCTTCACTCTCAGCAGGACATTTTGGTGGTTGAAACTTCATTTGTATGATTTTGACTTTTAAGCATTTTGGTGCTGAACATTACCTGACATAGTGCCGTTTAAACTAGACCTTATGGGAGCTTGTAGCACACACTGTAAATCAACTTAACAAGTTAAAAGCAAGCTTACATTTACTGTCATGGGCTGTTTCCATGATCATGAAAACACAGTGAAATACCGCTGCGTCCATGCTTGGTTTGGTTAAGCTTGAAGAAATGCTGTATGTCTCATTTAGATTGACACACTTCTAGTTAGCCTCATTAATCATTAGTGTATTATCTTTGCACATTCACAAGGGGATGAGCGTCTACTAGCTTGAGTTTTTGCATTGTCTCCAGGGGTTTAAAATACTAGACGAAAATCTAACTAGTTTGAGCTTTTTGCTGTTACTACTTTCACTAGCCAACTTGTGCAAAATGTTAAGTATAGTAAAATCACCTAAATCAACCTACGTAAGATTCAAGATATGACAATACACCAAATGATAAGCTGGGTTGTGCACCCTGAGGTGTCTGATGTCCCTGTGTAAATGTAGTCTACTTAAGGCAGACAATGTGCTCTTTGTGTCCCTTGTTGAATGAGGCGACGCCTCGGCAGATCGACAGACAACAGCTATTTTCTGCGTCACACCAGTTAACCATTCACATACCCCACTGGCATAACGCGGCCATTTTAAACCACAGCGTCACGCTCAGCTTTTCTCCATTTCGCTGCTGTGCCGCTGCTCACCCACCTCCACCCCAGCCTCCACCTATTTTGGTGTCTGTCATTTTAAGAGCAATAAACTGTAAAAAATATTCTGAAAATGTCCTGACCGAAGTATTATTGTAATTTAACCAGAACACATTGTTGTGCATTATATCCTATTGCGTGTATTTTTCCATTATAGAAAGATCATGAAAAATCTACTTACATTTTACGATATTTATCAACCCTGTAAGATAAACACAAGAGAGGGCATGTCTGCAAAGCTTATTGACATATGAACTGGTACAGGCTCACACAAGGCTGCGTTAAAATGTCTGGCACATTTTGGCTGATTCTCATGATTCTATGGAGAAGGGACTTTTTTTCCCTCTTAATCTGCTTGACACATAAATGTCCTGCTAACCCAGTACCATACCATGACCCTGCCTGAGCTTTCACTAGCAGAGTGAGAAGCGGCGGGTGTTGATGTTCATTTTGGTGACACCTATGAGCCGTAACGGGGCTGAGAGTCCAAAGCCCGGGGTGACAGGACCGTCACACAGCAGGTCCGACAGCTCGTCGCGCTCCTCCAGGCCAAAGGTGGCGTCGTTGAGCATGCGGCGGTGCATGTGGCAAGTCTGCTCGATCTTCAGCTTGTTGATGTCACTCCGGAGACGCATGAGCTGTCTGGCAAGCTGCTGGTCCTGCTGACGCATCTCCATCTGCCAATCACAGGTCAGATTAGTGCTGGTCATAGTCATAAGAAATGAATGAAAAAGACAAGCTCTTCATTTCAGATCATTTTGTAAACATTTTAAGACAGTTGGCTGGACCTTTAGGAAGTAGTGTTTTCTTTCCATTTTGCCTGTTTTTAAAGTAATCAGAATGATTCAAATAATATTTTACTATTGATATTTAGTCCTTAGTGTGGACAAAAAGTGAAAACATAATTACCAGCATGATATCCACAAACCAGTGACCCCATCCTAAAGACTCTCCCTCATTGTTCTGTCGTCAAAGGTCTTTATGCAAATGTTTGTGCAAAGAGTTTGGGAGAACATGAGCCTACTTTCAACCATTCTGAAAGGCGCCTCATTGCGTGCTTGGTACAATTGGACCAACAATGTGTGCAGTTGAATGGGCTACATAATTGAGCAGGGTAAAACATGATTACACTTGCTGAAATGGTCTACAAAGTGACCGAGTGATCAAACCATGCTAACGCACCCCCTCCTACCTTCATCAGTTTAACACAATTCACTTTCACAAAAGGTGTAGTAATGTGGCAATAGAGCTTTGGACATTGTGCCTATTGTTAAGCACTTATTAGCTACTTCTTATATAAACACACTTAAACTTCACTTAAAATGAACTTATTTATAGATATCAATGGGTAGATTCCTTAAACCTGTGGACAGCCTCTGAACATGCATTACCAAACAACAGGCGTTGATGTTTCTTGATGACTTACAAGTTCCTTCCTTAGCCAGACGAGAGCTGTGTCGATGTTCCCAAATCCTTTCAGCACTTCAGAGGGTACATGGTGCTGGAGAAGACCTGAGCTCCTAACGGTCTCAATGGACTCCCTCTCCACCTGGCCTGGCTGGAGCTGCTCTTCCTCGGCCTCGGAGTCTGTGAAGTTGTGGGTCTCTAACTGGGCTTTCCACTCTGAGTATGAAGGCCTTCTCGTCTCCAGCCTTAGCTTTTGAGTCAGAGCCTTGAGGGTCCTCAGATGGTCGTCTGCAGCCAATCCCACATCTTCGTGGTCTGCCTCTTCGCAGTGCCTGTCCGCGTTTATCTGAGGGGTTGAATGGACATCCATTGCCGAGCTATTGAAATAATAACACTTCCAGCAGATTATAGATGTCAATGACGAGTGGTAAAATAGCTTTTTTCATTAGAGTCTCGGTCCCATAATCTTTTTTGCAAGGTCATCTTTTGCATTGGCGAGTTCTTCTGACCCTTTCCTGTGGAGGGAGGATGAAACAGACATGTTATACAATGTTTTTACATTAGCTTGTCAAACTAGCATAGAGTCAGTACCAGTGCGTCATCGTTGGAAAAGCTCTGGACCACCAGCTGCGTATTTTTGTTTTGCTCATCAGTTTTTCAATGATGCAACAGCTGTCAGTGGCCAATGATAGATTTTTGCCGATGGCAGGCTTTCTTAGGAAAAGATTGTTCTAATGAATGCAAAGCAGGAAAACATTCATATTTACCCATTTAAATGTGCGTAACATATTCTGATACATTAATATTTGGGTAAATAAGCCTATCTCAATAACTATTACTATAGTATAGTAAGCTTTTTTGAAAATCATATTACAAGCTTCGGCCCCACTGCAGTGAGAAAGTGAGTGGCACCCTAAAACTGTAAGGTTGCCTCTGACTGCCCCTTCACTTATCTAAAGGCATTCTCTTTAAGGACAAGTCACCGGATACAACCTGACACATGGCTAAAAAGCTGAGCCCAAGCTCTGCACCTCTGCTTGTTGACATGTTAGTTTTATGGAAGGCCACTGTGTGGAACAGTAGAATACAGGATAGATTTTTCTGAGACTCCACACTAAAGATAGTATGTCACAATTTGCCCACAATTTGTATCCATCTAGGACAGTTTCATTAAGCTAATTAAATCTATTATCATTCTGGGTTCACCGTCTATCATTTTATGTCAAACAAGAATTGTCTTGGAAATACACTTCTAATTCCAGCAGATTCTGACACTGTGACGACATGATGTTTCTATGGCAACAGAACACTGGGCATGAGCCAGCACTTTTGCTGTCTCTCTTCCTTAGGACTGATCTCTATAAACCTGACGGTGTCTACCAGTCAGCTGCCTCCTTTTCCTCCAGTGTCATTTAGTTCTATTGTTAAACCGGTGGACACAGCCTTAGACAATAACATTTGACAATACTCTTCTACAAGCTCTGACTATTCACTGCTGTACAGACTTTCAAAGTAATATTACACTATTTCAATTCAATACTATTCCATGTTATTATAAATGCGTACAGTAGGAATTTAATCTTAGGTATTTTAGTGTAGAATAGATTTGATGGAGCAATGGCATGGTTTAAAATCAGTTACATCATGGTTCCATAGCTTCTATTCCATCTTTAGATGCAGCACTAGACAGAAATGTACTACCAGCATCTACAGTATGCAAATGTAAAAGTGCTTTTCAGAGGTCCAACTCTCATTACTACAGGTTGTGAAACGTAATCTTGTCTCTTCAGTGTAACAGGCCCAAAGATAATGTTGATCGGGGATCTTGTTCAAAAAAGCTTGTAATGAAAACATTACATTGAGAAATGATCAGTGCTTGATAAGCTTGACTGCTCAGTAAAAAGAACAGATATCTTGCTTTGCATAGGTTTCAAAACCAGATGACGTTCAGGAGAAGGCTACTGAACGGGCATCAATATAAGATGCATCATTGTTAAGTAGTATATTAAGGGCACATTCATGCAGCCGTTCATTTTGAAAGCCTTCAAAAACCCAAAATATTGTTTGGTAATGTGTTTAGGTCAATTTGTATATTTTTCTGTTGAGATTAGGTCAATGAATGGCTTCCAGGGACACTTCAGGACACTGAGGAGAATGTTCTGAGCTCTGCATCCTGAATATCACTTATGGTGGTCTAAAGTGAATAATGGCTCCAGCAAGACAAAGAGGACCCTCTCTCCATTATCTACACTTCCAAACTGACCTCCCAGATCACCCAGACATGAGTTACTAGCCATGGCATTCTTCTACATTACATTCCTGGGTCTCATTGCAACTGAAAGACCAGAACCAGGTTACTTGGTGAGGTTCAGCACTGTGTTTGCTACACCGATAAAACTGATTAGGGTACATGCTGCTCTGAAACATAACTCTGATGATGATTGTCTGGCTAAAAGGATAGGATCTAATTCCATCAAAGAAAGTCACTGTCTACATAGGCAAACATCACAAGTACACTGCTGGTACTACAGTGCACTCAAGCTCAACCTTATTTATGTGCATGCATAAAAGGGAAATACTGGAGTGGTTCTTTGTGTTTTGTATGTGTCTACCAGAGGGCAGAGAGACAAACGATAAGAAGAACAGTGAATTTGAGATCTTTAAAAACATTTTATGGTCAACAATAGAAGTAAGGGGCACTGGTCATGTAAACATCATATCCTCTAGTCTGTCAAGATCTAATAATCTTAGTTGTGTGCAAACTTTTCAAAAGGCTTTGGGCTGTTTCCCTAACAAAACTTTAATTAAATCAGTCAGGATACTCTACAACTTAACTTTACAAAGATAAAAATAATATGGTCCACAAATTGCCAAACTGTATTTGTTGTCCTATAGAATATAATTAGTTACTTTTTTCTGTTAAGATACTAGTGGATAAAACATATTTGCTGTAGTATAACACCTTAGGTGTAAGAACAGATTCGCAGCAAAAAACTAGGCTACATAGCTCTCAACTGCGCCTGGCGTTACCGTACGTCGCGTCTGTCGCGCAACAATATATGTCGCATGCGATGGTTTAAAATAATATTCTAGCCCTACCTAAAATACTGTTTAAAAGCCACAGTTACAAACATGAACTGAGTAAATACCTGAGTTATCACCTTGATGTGCAACCAAATCCCTCTGATTTATGCCTTTAACTTCATCCGCGAGGAAAGTGCGTGCACTTGCACACTCTTGAGGTGCGAGTGCATCAATACCATACGTCAGAATTACATATCCTGCAGCTAACCATTCCACTTGTTTGAATAGTGACTGAGAGACCCAGGAGAGGGGGAGCGAGTAATACGTCAGGGTTTGGGTCAGGTTTTGTTGCTTGGAAACACCCAACGGAGTTCCAGTTAACCTAAAATCAGGGCTACTTGCGCCATGGTCTCTGAAACACAAAACATTCACTTTAGTCAAACTCAAGGAAAGGTCAACATAAAGTTGCCACAAGCACACAAGTGATAATAGATTTCCCCCAAAAGGATATTTTATTGTCTAATGGTGCGTTCAGGTAGCTGGGAATTGGGGAAGTTCCTATTAGAACCGTGATTTACCATTTGGAAGAAAACATATTCAGGATACAATTATGATTCATTGGGCAAAGTGCAGTGCTGTAATTTGAGAGCGGAGCAAGTGCATTTCAAAAAAAATAACAACGCTTCCTTTCACCGCAAACGCTGCCATGTCGAGTGGCGTCAAACCTACTTTTAGGACCTCTCAAAAACCTCCCACTTTCCGAGTGGGATGTTCCTATTTCGCCAGGCGTTCAGGTGTATTCTCTGACTCGGAGGTTTGAACTTTCCCACTTGCTCCCAGTTGCTCATGAACGCACCATAAATCAGCCTTGGCTCGGATTTAATTTAGGCCTATTTCATAAACAAACAAGCTACTGTTTACAGTTTGGAAGAATAGTTAAAAACAATTTGTAAGCATTGTAAGCATATTTGTGTATGAAAAGTAACATTTTACTTGGGGTTATGTTTATTTGTCCAATTACTTTTGAGCCCCCAAAATCGTTTGTATAAAAATAGCCAATTCCTACATGTTTAATCATATATTTTTGTTCAACCCCTTGACCTTAAAGTCTGCACTAACTCATTTCAGCGCCACTGTAACGGACGTTGATTTCTATCAATTAATAAAATTCCAAGTGAGTAAAAAGAGAATCTTTATCAAAATAATTATTGGTGTGACCACCCTTTCCCTTCAAAACAACAGCCCCTGCCTAAACTTATGCACAGTAGTAGTAGTAGGCCTACTGTAGTTTCTATTGTCAAACCTGAAAACATTGTCTGGAACCATATAGAAACCATAGAAACAGTGTCTGATTAAAGATAATATTCAGTATTACTTCCATAGATAATATGGTTCATGTTCCACTGTATGGTGTCAACGGATGTCCTTGCCCTTGTTAAGATTTAACCATTTAGTTAAATGTATTATATGCTGTGTATTAAACCATTTAGTTACATGTATTATATGCTGTATATTAGACCATATAGTTACATGTATATGGTCCTGTCTTAAGACCACGTAATTCCATATATAGTATGCTGTGTCTTAGCAGTGCCATCCTACACATTCCGATCTGTTTGTTTAAGCCAATGTGAAAATAATAAATCACAGTTATTGCACTGTACATTATGCTTTTCATTCCTTAGTAACATATTACTATTATCCATATTCTCAAATGCATAATGGTTTCAGGGAGGAAATGAGCGTTTTTGGATTGTGGCTCTTGCAAAAATATATTTTCGTCAATGTGGTTCCTGATTAGGACAAGGTTGAGTACCACTGGTTTAAGGTCTTCTTGCACTCCCTGCTCTGTCAATGGTCATTGTTACTATCTCTGTAAACTCGCTTACAGCGCACTCATGTATTTGATACAACGACACAATGGCAGAGGCGTGCCTAGAGGCTTAGGACTGAGCCTGCGCACCAACAAGGGAGGGTCTGAAGTCTAAACCAATGACTTCTCTCCATCTAGTTGACATATGATCTTGTATTCTACTACTGTATAAAAAGAGGGCGCACCCCTCCCAATGGGTGGCATTCGGTATACTGGGGCGGTGTGTGTGTGTGCCACCCGATGATATCTTCTGATATCATCGTATTTTGTCATCATTTGATATCATTATATTCTGGACATTATTATTCTGTATTGATTACTTCATTGATTAAAGCTTGCTATTACTTATACCTCTAGTCCTGTCGTCTCTCAGAACTGCGGGACACGACACCCTGGAACTATGATCTAAACATGGAATATTGTTTATCAGTTTCCACAAAGCTTTGCATAGGATTACTGTAACCGTTACAGCAGTTATATTATTTGATAGAAGTATTGAATGAAACGAAATGAAAAGGAAGTAATTTCATGTTATGTGTGAATTGTGTGACACGTGCCTCAAAAAGGTGAGGATCAGACTTAGTATAGAATAAGGTCATGCTTTTCACTTGAAAAAAGAAAGACTTGTAAAATCTACTCTCTTGTCAATCATGCATTATGGTGATATTGTGTATATGCATGCAGCCCCAGCTATTTCAAAGTCCCTTGATGCAGTTTACCACAGTGCTTTGCATTCTGTAACTGGGGATAGTTTTAGAACTCATTGTACACTGTATACAAAAGTAGGATGGTGCTCTCTTAGTGATAGGGGAGAAAAACATTGTCTATTTTTTGTTTACAAGGCATTGCTGGGCAAGTTACCTTTTTACCTTACTTCGTTATTAAAACACAAATCCAGTAGTCAGAGAACACGCTCACAGGACTATATCACCATTGAAAGCCACAAAGTGAACACAGAACTTGGTAAATCAGCTTTCAGTTTTTTTGCCTCGGATAAAGGGAACAAGAGTCAACAGGAATTGAAATTAGAGCAGTTTGTTTCTGTTGATCAATATAAACTTTTACTGTAGGATTTGGGAGTTGAAGAGTGTTCTTGTTTTGGTTGAAACTTGTTCCAAAAATGCATATTGAAGATGGTGGTCACACCATAGTTCTGCATCACATATCTCCTCAATATTGAGTATTATATTATTGGTATATTAAAAAAAAATAATTCTAGAGACCGAAATAGAGAACATGCCTTGAAAAACACAATGTTAATTTAACAATTGGCTTTAACAAGTGTTGGCTTGCAATTTTCTGAAAGGAAATTCTTTGAACGAAAATTAATTTGCTTAGCTCTTAAAACAAATGTTTATTATTGTTTATGGTTGATTGTGTGATTTACATTGCAATCACAACTTCAGCAGCTTCTCGGTGTCTAATATAACATAATTCTGACATCTTAAGTTTGAATTCTGAACATGATCAACTTTTATTCCATAGTAATATTTTTATCATTTGACAGAGTTGTACTTTGTTTTGGCCACAGTTTCTGAGATTGGGAGTTGTTAGGCCTTAAGAAATGTTCTTCTTTTCATCCTAAAGATTACAAGGCAAAAACCCTGTCTCTGACCACAAATCAAAACCAATGCTGGACAAGATATTATGACAAAAGTATTAAAAATAGTGCAAGAAAACTGTCATCGCAAATACATTCTTAAAATTGTTGAAGAATATCATGATTCTGAAGCATTGAGATTCCAACAGATTCACAGGAATTTCAATCAACATCAAGAATAGCATTCTATTATGACTCAAAACACTAGACACAAACTATTTGGAACAATTATAACAATACATTATAAAATCAGTGATAGAAGCACTGACCCCTCCAACCAAACACTTAGAGACTGTGCTGGCAAACTAAGTAATAAGTGGATTAACAGTCGAGCGCTATATGTGTAACCACCACATCTGAACACAATGATAAAGTAAACAAAAATGGTACCAGGATGGTAGGATTTAAAGGGATAGTTTATTTGGCTGTAAATAATAATTAAAATTGTATCCTATCATTTAGGAGCATTATAACAGAAAACATCTGGCTAGCATAACTTGGGTAAGAAAAACACTCCAGAATGTATATAACTACTTGATTATCTATGCCAAGTCTAGGAGGACCTTAAGTGGCTGATTGGATTGTTATTGCAATGTTTGGAAGCCTTTTTGATGTGTTTTTCTCACTCAAGTTATGACATCTGGAGACATCTCCAGGGAACACTATCTGATAAAGTATCCTGAACAAGTTTTTGCAATGCAACCTTTTTACTATTTTGACAAGATCTTTAAAAAATCTGAAAAATAAAACTACAGAGAATATTATCCAAAACCAGAGATGTTATATAATCAAAGATGCAATATATTTAGCAAAATACCTAATCTACTACTATAGTATGAAGATGGCCGATACACATTTTACAATCATTCTTTTCTCTGTCTCAGATGTCAAGGCATGTTACCTAACATCACTCAACATTCCACATCCATCTTAATGTATTCAATGCAACTAGTCGTAGTTTTGTTTTTTAATTTAAAGCATTTTCAAATGGCAGCAGTTTTTTTTTGTTTTTTTTTTACACATGCGTTTCCCACAATACTTACTCGTCCCTGTGTGATGATGTCCCGCAGATATGATGTCACCCAATGTGTATTGTTTCTCTTTATCTTTTCATTCCAACAGTCACCTCTAAACCAACCTTCATCACTTTTGAGATACTTGGATTCTAGGGGATGACTTAGATTGGGCACGCTTCCGATGTTTCTGACTACATTGAAATATCAAAAAGAAAAAGTGAAAATCGATTGAAATTCCACATTGTTGAATCCTGTATGCCCTTGGGGTTCTATAATGCCTGTCAAAGCTCCATTAATTTACTCTCACACTAGTTCATTGTAACTATTGGCAAATAAAACCGAATTACAAAAGCCAAGGAAGATCCCAGTAACACCATGATTAGCAAGAGATTGTTAGCTAGCTCAGTCTAAGAACGAGCGCTCTGGCATGAACCTTCTAGAGCAACCTGGGAGAGTAAGGCAGAAGGTAAACGTTGTTTTACAACTCCATTCATCTAGCAGTAAAAACTACACGTTACACACCGATGGACAGAATTATTTGGAAATTAGCTCTTGGAGGTATCTACAATCATTAGGAGATAGTTTGTCTGACAGCTGACCACTATTGGCCAGCTCAAATAAGTCAGTATGAAGCAGGAATTTTGCAATCCTAACTGCTTACTCACAACTTGACTAAGCAACTTCAGAAGCACAAATATACTTACAAAATCACCGCATGGATGTCTCAGCTAGTTTTCCAGAGATGAATACATTATTAAAATGTAATTTGAACTGTATTACCTGTTAGATTACATTAAGAGCTCAACAATTACACAATATCAAAATGGAAGCTTTGTGTAAACATTTCCTAATCCTATCGTACACACACCTGAATTACCACACAGTGCTGAAAAAATCAATAGATAAATTAATAATAATTAATAATAATTAATATAAAATATAATTAAATACGAAAATTTAAGTCCAGGGAAAAATCCAAGGTTTCCTGTAAATAACTTAACACCAGTGAAAGCGTGCCTATTTTTCACTTTCTTAACATTACAAAATAACGCTTTTGGACACTGGATTAGGTAGCCATTGTTAGATGTCATTTAGGATTTTGGTAATTAATGTGCCTTTGTGTCACAAACAACTAACAAACAATCTCTAGTTTCAGCTCTAAAATAAACACTACATTAGTCATGTCACCTGAGTTAACATTTGCATAAGCTTGTTAATATTTAGATGTATATGCCACAGTGGGAAAATATAAAAATGGTGTTGATCACGAGTGTACAACAAATGTTAGTAGGCCTAGATCCATAGTTAGGTTTTTAGACAATCAGTTCATGGTGCAAAGATTACGAGAGATTAATGAAGTCGTGATTAGAACAAAAATCAGTTTGCCACTGACTAGTCCAAGCAGCACTGATTTATCTGATACAACAACCCAACTCCTTCCAAAGTGCTTTTCTTCTGGAAATTACCATCAGCTCCTTCACGTTGCAACTGACAAGTGGAAATTAAAAACCTAAGACGACCCAATCAGAGGGTGAGTTCCTCGATGTCGTCGTCAAAGGAGGGCATGGCCCGGACAGCAGGTTTACTCTCCACCACGTGGAGAGTGCTCAGGATAGGGACTGACGGGGCGCTGTGCTCAGGGTCAAAGCTCAATAACCCCTCCCTTTTGGAGCGTCCGCCGTTGGGAGCGGGGGGGCTACGCAGCACTTCCATGGTGGAGGTCACAGTGCTGCTCGCTGGAGGGGTGGCCGGGGCTCCAAACAACTGCTGCATCAGACTGGACTTCCTCTCCTTTCCAGGGCCCGTCCCACTGCTCTGGGAGTCCTCTAGGGCTGGGGGAGGGGGGACGCCGGAGGCACCCCGTGCTGCCGGCCGTCCAAAGGAGGGGGCATAGCTGCCGAATGCCAGGTCCTCACTGGACATTTGCGTCCGCATCCCTCTCCTTCCCATTCCAGTGCCTGTTCCCCCCTCGAGACCTCCACTCCTCCTGCCCACATCTCTGCTCCCAGCACCCGCACGCAAACCCCCCACCTGCTGTGGTTCTGTGAAACTGAAGAAAGAGGGGGTGTGGTTGGTGGACTCGGGGAGGTCTTGAGAGGGCTGGTTGGTGGGGCTGCCGTTGTGGGCTTCAGAGAACATGGAGGAGTCCTGTGGGGGTTCATTCTGCCGATCGATCTCCTGCAGCTTGGCTAACAGCTGGGCTTTCCTCCGCTGCTCCTCCTCTGCCACTCGCTGAATCACCAGAGCTTCCTGGCCCCGCCTCTCCACCTCGTCCTGCACCTGGCCCCGCCTACTCCCGTTCTGTTCCTCCTTTTGACTGATGCTGTGGCTCTGGCTTCCAACCTCTTGCTCCTTATCCTTCTCCCAACCTGTTGATCACAATAGAGAGTTTAGCCATAAACATTTTATGGAAGAAAAACGTATATGATGTTTTTTTGTTTTTTTTTACAAAATCTGTTGGATTTAATGAATATGGGAATAGTGATGCGAGCTAGATGCAAACAATTATCACATACTTTCAACATAAAGTATACAGAATAGTTAATGTTTTCAAAAAAAGAGAACTTCTGGATGTTGTGTTAATTGCCATTTGCTTTCCAGGGGCTTAATTATCATTAAACCACCACTACAATTAAAGTGCAAAAAACAATACGTTTTCAACAGTCCTTACCAAAACAAATGAAAGGAGTTAAAGCTAAACCTAAACGTTGCTTAACACAACACTCAAAGCTACTGTTCCTGTAATTAGTGCTAACTAAGACTGGTTGGTAGTGTTTTAGTAAACCGTTGCCTTGAAGAGGGGCTGATATCCCCTATGTTTGGATTGATCACATCATAATCTGAAAGCTAGTGAACTATTTGATCCCAGTTTGGGGTTAGAGTTGAACAGATTGCAGTATTCCCTTAGGGTTTTATCATAGCGGTGCTGCCTGTGCCTGCTGACATGTACATTTTAGCTCATTTACAATGAGATTACAGGGGCTGCCCCCCTGGAGTCACTCAGGTTTAGGTGCATTGCTCAAGGACACAGTGGTGGTGGTGTTCCCAGGTGGAATGTGTTGAATATTGGGGGGACTTATAAGGCATTTATTAGATGAATAGCAATCAAAATGAGTGTATTTGAACCTTGAGATTCCTTGTTTCCTTCCCCCATAGCCTATCTATAGTTTTAGGGTGTTTGGTTTAAGAATCTGTCAAAAGAATTCATGCCTACCGTATTTGCGCGTGCATAAGTCGAGAACTGTTCATAAAAATATAAACTTCAAAGTTAGGGAGTCGACTTATACTCGGGGTAGACCAATACATCACATTTTGTTTGTCTGTGGTAAGTGATGTTGACGAAAATAGACACCCTTCGTAGTCTGCAATCACACTCTGATCGAGTTAACGGCTCAAGCGCTATAGACAGCGTAGAGAAGGGCCTTATTTACCATATATTCAATTCTAAACTCTCAATTCAATTCTTAAACTCACATTTGCACTGATATTTAAATATTTTTATTCAACTTGCATTAAATATCGGTCTATTCCGCCCGTTATACAGCTTCGAGTGATTCACCATGGCGAGAGCCATGTTGTTAGTCACATGATACATCAGCTGACAATACCCATGAGGTGAAGTTCTTAGAGAGACTTCCATCTAGGCCTACACAATGAAAATACGGCAAAAACTATTTGTCCCTAATTTTTATGGCCAAAGTCAGGGGTCGACTTATGCACGAGGTCGACTTGTACAAGCACAAATGCGGTATATCTTATTAGTTAGTAACATCCCTCATACGTCAGCTGACAATACCAAAGTGAAGTTCTAGAAAGAGAGAGACTCCCGTCTAGGGACCATAAAACAGAAAACCATAAAAACATTTTCATCCCTAATATTTATTGCCGAAGTCAGGGGTCAACTTATACACAAGATCGACTTGTACACGCACAAATACGATATTTCACTAAAGGATCAAATCCTCGTCATAAAGCATAGCCTTGATATGCATTTGCACGTTTCCAAAGTTAGAGCTAAGGTTATGATTCTTACCATCTCTCAGTATTTTAGCTTTCTGCTCCAGAGCATTCAGTTGCTGCTCCAGCCTTAGTTTCCCATCCCACTCCTGCTCTTTCTTTTTCATCTCTCTCTCCTTCACTTCCTCTCTCCTTGTCTCTTGCTCCATCCTGTCTTCTGTTTGTGTCCGTTTTCTATCGCTTTTGCCAAGCTCCTTTCGAGAGGTGAAAAATAAAATGCAGAGAGGCACAGATGGTGAAACACATAAAAAAGAGAAATGTGATATTTGACTGAAGATGGTAAAATGGTGACATTGCTTACCTTCAGTGAGAGGTAATCACCTGGCCCCCGTGGACTGTCCTCGATGGCTAGCGTGATGGCTGGGGGAGGGGAGGGGAAGTCTAGACTCAACACCCGCTCGTCTGTCTGCACCGCCTTAGTGCTGCTTCTGCTAGGGGCTGGAGAGCACGCACGCACACGCACGCGCATGCACGCACGCACGCACGCACGCACGCACACACACACACCTTCAAGTCTCGGACCCTTGTAAACACCATCCCATCGACGGTGAAGAATATTTGTGGAACCACTGAGTTACAAGCCATACCTTTATTCTTGATGCTGACGTCAGTGTCCTTTCTAGCCGAAGGTCTGAACATGCGGTTGGCATAGATGTTCCTAGTATCCAGTTCCCTTTCCTTCTCCTAGAAAGGATCGTTTGTGAATACAAAACTGAATCACTTTATATTCACTGAGAGCTTACTTTCTATCATGAAGTCAGATCAATGCGTATCTGTACGTGTGTATCCGTGTGTGTGTGTGTGTGTGTGTTTGGGTCTGTGTCTCCATGTGTGTGTGTGAGTAAGTGTGTGTGTGTGTTTGGGTCTGTGTCTCCATGTGTGTGTGTGAGTAAGTGTGTGTGTTTGTGTGTGTTGAAGATACCTTCAACTTGTTGCTGAGGCGCTCCATCTCGTCCTG
This sequence comes from Galaxias olidus, assembly GCA_026901105.3. Lineage (NCBI taxonomy): Eukaryota > Metazoa > Chordata > Actinopteri > Galaxiiformes > Galaxiidae > Galaxias > Galaxias olidus. The sequence goes on from JAPMUY010004658.1 coordinate 68,123, forward strand.
CAGAGCCCTGACCTCCTCCTGGGCACTGATGGTCTTCCTCCTCTCTCCAGCCAGCTGCCTCTGGAAGCTCCCACTGCTCAGCTCCATGCTGCGCTCCAGCTCCTGCACACACGTGTCATCTTTGGTTGATAGTTTGTATTTTATTGTGGCCACTTTTGTTACTGCTTAAGTGCACTTCGTAATTTTAGAAAAGAAAACTATCTAAATGTTTGAAATAGTTTGTAACGAGCGAGGAAACCCTTACCACTCTAGCAGTTCTGGTTAGCCTCTCTAATGGCTGTTTAGTCGGGTAGATCAGATTCTAAAGCACAGAGGTCATGTTGCATCCCCAGAACTGTGGTCTTTTTTTTCTAGGCTAGGTGGAAGCTGTCACCTTAATCCTGCGCTCCCCCTCCTGTGCCCTGCTGCTCTCCTGCTCCAGTCTGTGGCTGAGCTCCTCGCGGGGCCCCAGCTCCTGCTGGTCGGCCAGCTTCCTCAGCCGGCTCAGGGCGGCCTGGCTCCTCTGAAGCTGCTCCTGGCTGTCCTTCAGCCGGCGCTCGGCTGCCCGCTCCCTCTCCTGGGCGCGCCGCAGACGCTCCCGCAGCGACTGGGTCTCGTTGGCGTGGCGGGACAACAGCTGGGCGATCTCGCTCTCCGTGTCGTCGTAGCGCTGGAGGGCCTTCTCCTGCCGCAGCTGGAGCTGGAACCACAATGTCCAAGAGCGTCTTCACTCTACATCACAGAGGGTCTTTACTCTAGTTACAGTTAGGCCCAAAAATATTTGGACAGTGACACAATCTTCATGATTTGGGCTCTGCATGCCACCACATTGGATTTGAAATGAAACAACTACAATGGAATTGAAGTGCAGACTTTAAGGTTTAATTCAAGGGGTTGAACAAAAATATATGATTAAACATGTAGGAATTGTAGCTATTTCTATACAAACGCTCCTCATTTCAGGGGCTCAAAAGTAATTGGACAAATAAACATAACCCCAAGTAAAATGTTACTTTTCAATATTTTGTTGAGAATCCTTTGCAGGCAATGACTGCCTGAAGTCTGGAACCCATGGACATCACCAAACGCTGGGTTTCCTCCTTTGTGATGCTTTGCCAGGCCTTTACTGCAGCGGTCTTCAGTTGTTGCTCGTTTGTGGGTCTTTCTGCCTTAAGTTTTGTCTTGAGCAAGTGAAATGCATGCTCGATTGGGTTGAGATCTGGTGATTGCAGAATATTCCACTTCTTTGCTTTATAAAACTCCTGGGTTGCTTTTGCAGTGTGTTTTGGGTCATTGTCCATCTGTACTGTGAAGCGCCGTCCAATCAACTTTGCTGCATTTGGCTGAATCTGAGCAGAAAGAATATTCCTATGCACTTCAGAATTCATCCGGCTGCTTCTGTCTCTTGTCACATCATCAATAAACACAAGTGACCCAGTGCCATTGGAAGCCATGCATGCCCATGCCATCACACTGCCTCCACCATGTTTTACAGAAGATGTGGTGTGCTTTGGATCATGAGCTGTTCCAATTCTCCTCCAAACTTTCTTCTTCCCATCATTCTGGTACAGTCTCATCTGTCCAAAGAATGCTGTTCCAGAACTGGGTTGGCTTCTTCAGGTGTTTTTTGGCAAAGTCAATTCTGGCCTTTTTATTTTTGAGGCTGATTAATGATTTGCACCTTGTGGTGAATCCTTTGTATTTACTCTCATGAAGTCTTCTCTATGGTAGACTTAGATACTGATACACCTACTTCCTGGAGAGTGTTCTTCACTTGAGTGGATATTGTGAAGGGGTTTTTCTTCACCATGGAAAGGATTCTGCGATCATCCACCACTGTTGTCTTCCGTGGACGTCCAGGCCTTTTTGAGTTCCCAAGCTCACCAGTGCACTCTTTTTTTCTCAGAATGTACCAAACTGTTGATTTGGCCACTCCTAAAATTTCTGCTACCTCTCTGATGAATTTCTTCTTTTTTTTTCAGCCTCAGGATGGTCTGTTTCACTCCATTGAGAGTTGACCGCATGTTGTGTGTTCACAGCAACAGTCTGGAATTCCAGACCTTTTAACTGCTTAATTGATGACAGGTTAATGAGGGAAGAGCCCATGCACATCACATATTAAAGAGAGATGTGAATACTCTCAAATTACAGCTGAGAGTCTGCACTTTAAGCCGATATTGATTATATAAGTGAATATCGTAAACAGCTAAAATAACAAAACTTGTGTCACTGTCCAAATATTTTTGGCCCTAACTGTATATCACAGAGTCTTCACTATAGTCACATCACTGAGGGTCTTTACTCTAGTAATATCCCAGTGGGTCTTTACTCTACAAACGTCACAGAGGGTCTTTACTCTAGTCACATCACAGAGGATCTTTACTCCAGTCACATCACAGAGTCTTTACTCTAATAACATCACAGAGGGTCTTTAGTTACATCATAGAGGATCTTTACTCTAGTCACATCACAGAGGGTCTTTAGTTCCATCATAGAGGATCTTTACTCTAGTCACATCACAGAGGGTCTTTAGTTACATCACAGAGGGTCTTTACTCTAGTTACATCACAGAAGGCCTTTACTCTAGTCACATCACAGAGGGTCTTTAGTTACATCACAGAGAGTCTCTACTCTAGTCACATCACAGAGGGTATTTACTCTAGTCACATCACAGAGGATCTTTACTCTAGTTACATCACAGAAGATCTTTACTCTAGTCACATCACAGAGGGTATTTACTCTAGTCACATCACAGAAGGTCTTTACTCTAGTCACATCCCAGAGGGTCTTTAGTTACATCACAGAGGGTCTCTACTCTAGTCACATCACAGAGGGTATTTACTCTAGTCACATCACAGAAGGTCTTTACTCTAATTATATCACAGAGGATCTTTACTCTAGTCACATCACAGAGGGTCATTAGTTACATCACAGAGTCTTTACTCTAGTCACATCACAGAGGGTCTTTAGTTACATCACAGTCTTTACTCCAGTTACATCACAGAGGGTCTTTACTCCAGTTACATCACAGAGGGTCTTTAATTACATCATAGAGGATCTTTACACTAGTCACAACACAGAGGGTCTTTAGTTACATCACAGTCTTTACCCCAGTTACATCACAGAGGGTCTTTACTCCAGTCACATCACAGAGGGTATTTAGTCACATCACATAGGGTCTTTACTAGATACATTAGTATGAGGGTCTTTACTAGATACATTAGTATGAGGGTCTTTACTAGATACATTAGTATGTTTTTACTAAAATAATCGGATCGGATTGGATGCAAATATCAATGGGCTCTGGATCAAGTGAAGGATGATTAGAATCAAATCCCATCGTAAAAACTTTCTGGAAACACACTGGACTTTAGTTTGTTAAACCACCGAAACCCATAAAAAATTTTCCAAAGCCTACACAACATTAACGTTTCAAATCAGAAATACTTAAAACATTGCATAAATGACTTGGCCACCGACCTGCCGGAGGACGCGGTTCTCCTTTTGCAGCTGGTCCGTCCGCTGCTGCAGCTCAGCCAGGGCGTTGCGCAGCTCGTTGATCTTCAGCAGACGGGCCGACAGCATGCGCTTTGTCACCAGGTCCAGATCTTTGGGGGGAGCTGTGGAGTCCTTGCTGTGTGATCGCACCCCCAGACGCTGCTGCTGCTGCTGCCGGTGGGGCCGCGGCGCACCCCGACGGACCCCCGCAGGGTGGGCTGCTAGATCAGAGGGAGCGCTCAATATCAATGACTGAAGAACACAGTTATAATGACACACACAGAGACAGACAGACAGACACACAAGAAGGGACGAAAAGGTGGAAGAAAACATAGATCTGGAAAAATGGGCAGAATATCAAACTGTTTAACAACTATCACATCACTACACTGGCCTCTAATGGCCAGCCTAGCACATAAACTGTTTAACTACTATCACATCACTACACTGGTCTCAAATGGGCACTGCAATAATCTCACAAACATTTGATTCATTACGAGTCTTGCAATCATGTTGTGATGTAAAACTGAAATTATACTTTTGATTGGTAGAATCCATATTATCCATAAATCCATATAGAATCTAGATTTTGATACGTACATAATTGCTTTTTGTTTCAGCTGTGGCTCAGAATGGAGATTTGGTTAAGTGGAGCTATCTACAGGGGAAATGTGAGGATCTCAGAAGAGGGTGTTCATTTGGTTTTCCAAAAGAAGAGCAAGAATGTGACAACCATGATTCCTGTAGCCATGTTCACTGGTAACAAATGGTAGAAATTAGGGGTGGGCATTTTAGGCCATATCACTATTCGAATATTCTATCAAAAATATTTTTGGTTAATCGATTAACCGAAACAAAAAAGATTATATGAAAAAAAAGAAAAACCTTTTTTTTTTTGCGCTATAGCTCACTTGTAATACTATAGCACACTTGTAACTTGTAAATTAGCCTGAAGGGCTTCCGTGATCTGGCCTTCGCTAAATAAACATATTCCTTTTCCAATTTCTGAACATTTCTTACTCTAACACATTTGGACAGATTTTCTCTGATCTCTGAGCGGAGAGTCGGCATGCGTTTGTATCGGTATCACACTAGCATAGAGTGCTCTCGTGCCTTCAGTTGGCGCGCTGCCTTCAAGTTTAAACTACTTGTGTGGAAAGAAGGGAAAATGTACCTAATGCACTGAAATTGTGCTTTTTCTTTCTACTTTTTACATATTTCAATGGCATTAGTGTACACGTTATAAACAGTATGTAATCAAAATCGCTAATGAATAATATTTAAATTAACTTTAGGCAAAAATATAAATAAATAACTGCAGCTATATTCAAATACCCACATGAATTCGAATAATCGTGCCCATCCCTAGTAGAAATACATGTAGGAATAAGTTTTATTTGACCCATTTAATTGGTGAATGTTAAGTAAACGAATAATGGGTTTAAAAACGAATGAATAACAATAGGCAACACTGTGGCTCGGTGGTTAGCACTGTTGCCTCACAGCACGAAGGTCCTGGGTTCAATCCCCACCTGACCCAAGGGCGTTTCTGTGTGGAGTTTCAATGTTCTCCCCGTGTTTGCGTGGGTACTCCGGTTTCCTCCCACAGTCCAAAAACATGCTGGTTAATTGGTGACTCTAAATTGCCCGTAGGTGTGAATGTGAGTGTGAGTTGTTGTCTGTCCCTATATGTCGGCCCTGTGATAGACTGGCGACCTGTCCAGGGTGTACCCCGCCTCTCGCCCTGTGTCCGCTGGGATAGGCTCCAGCCCCCCCCCCCCCGTGACCCTGTACAGGATAAGCGGTAAAGTTAATGGATGGATGGGATGAATAACAATCGATAAGCGGAGTCGTCTGGCACGATTTGTAATTCCTATAAAAGGCCACTGATGATATAAACTGAAAGAGCAGAACGTTTTCCAAAGCTGATCCCCTGTGAAAAATGTCAATATGTGTTTGTGTGTGACTAGTCTACCTTTCTTATAAAAGGGGCTGCCAGATACCCTCTTGGCACACACACCTTTCCGAAGGCTGGGCGATGGTGTCCGAGAGCGAGAGTAGGAAGACAGAGAGCGCTCGGAGGGCGACGCGTTATCGTAGTCCTCTGAGTGGAACGAGCCGCTGCTTCTCCGCTGCCTCTCCCCGTCGGACATCCGGTCCCGGTCCGGATCGGGATTCCGGACACGAGTTCTTGCCCGATCTCCAGCACTTATATCCTTGTCTTCAACATCCTTGCTCTTATCCCGTTTAGGAGTTAGGAAGGACACCTGGGACTCTTTGCCCGTACTCCGGAGAGACTGGCGACTCCGCTCGGTTTCCCTGTTGTCCTCATAAGGGTCCAGCACTTTGTCAGAGTCCATGTTAGTGCTGTATGCATGGATGCAAGAAACAAGTCATTAGCTCTTATAAAGGGGTGATCATTTCAACACTTACTTCTTACTCTGAAAAGTGGACACAATCGGAGCAGTGCCTGAATTGCTCGAATGCCATATCATACAAGACTAAACTAAATTGATCTAATAGTCATTGTACAAATGACCAGACCAAATAGACACATGTAGAACAGAATAGTAAGATTGGCTGAATATCCCCAAGCCCGCTAGTCCACTCAGACAAATGTAGAGTGCTCCTCTAAGACTGGTGAATCTTTGTCACCAAGCGACTGGACAAACAGAGGTTACTACACACTACCACACTTCCACCGTCATTGACTACACAAACACTCCCGTTGCTCTGTTATCTACTTCAGAGCCGTCACTAACATATGTAGAACAGAAGAAAAAAAAAAAAAACCCACAGGCAGCATAGCTCCTTCTCCACTTGTCACTTGACAGCGTCTCTCCACACTCCTGGTCACCATGACAGCATTATACACTCTTAGCAACATCACATTTTTTTTTTAAGTCATAACTGCATCAGGGACTACATAACACGACCACACTACAATTTCCCCCAGGATCAATAAAGTATTTTCCATTCCATGTAACCAAAATGTCAAAAACATGTTACATTTCCACTTGTGTGCATTGCAAAACAACATGTGTAGTTGTACTGCTCATAGTGTTACAAATTTGGTAATGCTAGAGTTCCTACTTCTAAAAAGATAATGGCTTAATATATTATTTAAAAAAAACTGACATGAGGTCTTGAAAATGTTTCAGTTCAAGTGGAAATCTTAAAATGTATTTTAAATCGTGCTAGAGTATATATTGTGGCTGGGGTCTAAGCCTGCCTCAAGCTTGCATCAAGTTAGATATTGTTAGGGAAAAAAAGGTACATCTATCGTGGTTTGAATGACCGAGCTAGATTGGGTTTACAATGTATAGTATCATCCAAGTTACAAACATCATACCTTTCTTCCAGATTTTTGTACTTTCATTTCTTTGTGTCAGGTACAGCTAATTATGTCCACCATTTGAAAAGCTGGACTTCAATCAACTCGTCCTAGCCTAGTGTTCTTGTACAGTTTGTACCTAGCCAGTGGTATACCAAACGGAGTCGGTTGGCTACACTGGGCCGAAGTTTATGCAGCCTGAGGCACACTGGCATGTGCACTAAACAGTATAAGAGACTAGGCCAGGTCTAAACAAATTACTTTCATCCAAAATGGAATCCCTTCATCACACCGCGGGTCACTCAAGTCCAGCTCAATTTAACCACACACCCACTCAAGCTTAACGTTAGCTACCGTTATACATTGCAGGGTGTAGTGACTGTAAAGTTAAATGCCAACGATATTTTTCTACGAAGCCTCTAAAATGTGAACTCCCTTTAACAAAAATCATTGATACAACTTGAGGTGTCAGTCTTGATAGGTAACCCGCAAGTAGGCTGGTACGATAGGCTAACGACACTTAAGATATACAATGTATCTACTTTAGTAGATCTTAGATAAAGTAAAGTTAATAAAAGTCAACACAGGTAATTTTTTTATGTTAATAAAACAAAAGGAGTTAAGAACTCTCAATTCATTGGGCTACCCATTACGGTCAGAACGTGTGACATAACCAGCTAACTAGCAGACAGTATTGTTTCCTAATGAGGCATATCAACAGATGGATATATATCAGTTGAAATCGTCTAGATCGTAGATGATTAAGTAAACTTACCAGTCTGTCAGTCACCCTCTTAATTTGCAAGTATTGTGACGTTTACTATCGTTATGTCTGGGAAGTGAACCGTTATCGCGTTTGCTAATTAAGCTACCGTTACTTAGCTAATGTTTGTTAGCCATATTAACGTGTCAGCTAGCTAGCTAATATTTTATTTAAGATCCTCCTCCTCTTTCTTTGATTTTATATGTCCTAGCTAAGTTACCTCACTGGCTCGCAAACTATAAGGTACTACCGCTAGAAACATTATCTTGGTTATTTTTAAAACAAACGTACCTTAGCTTGAACAACACGTTAACGTTGTTGTAGCTATGTTATCGTTGTTTGAGTTTGCTGTATTTTACTCTTCCTTTGCGCCAGACTACAGCCATGACTGTTAGTGTTAGTTCAGTATATCAATGATGGCGAAAATTATCCTAAACAGTAGCTGTAGCCAGCCAGAATTACAACGACAGTCAGTTTTTTTTTCTGTTCCATAACACGCCTAACTTAATTCACTAGCCCTTCACTTCTGTAGCTGTGTGACGCCGCACCATGGCAACCAAATCCACTAGGTCTTTTATTATGCCACGTTTCACCGGCTAGTGGTGCTGTAGTCCAGTCTGTCTGTGTGCTTGTATTTGTTTCAGGTTAGGTTCGAGTTAATTTACTGTTGTTAAAATACTTTATCCGAAAAATGTATGTACATATAGGTTAGAAATAATAATAAAAAATAACATTACATATTTGTCTCACGTCATGTATACTTTCCAAAGTTACAAATTAAGCGATAGTGTGAGTGCAACTTCTACAAAAAGGCCTAAAAATGTGGTCAGGCAGACATAAATTATAATTGGCACCTAGGCTATATTGCCTATGTACTATGCAAATGTCAATTAACATGGCCATACAAATTCTTTAAAAAAAAAAAGTAGGTTTAATGATTAAATGTCTATCCTTTTTATTAAATAATCTAAACCATCTCTCAACTGGATCCTGGGTGACCCAAATCCCAGCAGAAACTTCTCCCAGTGGTTGTTTTTAATTGGTATGCCAAACCAAAGCAAATACTGCATAATGACATTTGCATTTTAGTTATATTGAATAAAACAAAATAATTTGTGACGTTTTTGTAAATTCATCAATTTTTACTGATTGTCTTTTTTATATTCAAGGTCAGCTGTGCAGAAATGTCAGGGCAAAGCAAATGATGGCCAAATTGCATGCAATCGCTCAATATGTGGCAGGTTATTGTTAGTCAGTGGGACAGCGCTCATCACAAGCAACAAGCATTTACAATTCTAATGCAATATGCCACAGTCGGTAGGTTGAGGTTAATTACACTAGAAATATTCACAATTCTCATGGCTAATTCTCATATCTAGCCACACGAACTAAGGAGCAAACACAACTGTCTTAGTGAAGAGCAGAAAGGGATGGGCTATTGATTTGTTTTTACTACTTTGTTCTGCTTTACTTTTTTTCTTCTTGGTTGGGTCACGCTGACATGCAGTGCTATGATGTCACCCCTGGGTGGGGTTAACTCTTATAGCTACTAATAACTTTGTGTTTTTTTATTTTATAGAGCTCTACTAATAGCTCTTAGAGCCGTCTTGTAGCCTTTTACACGCCAAGACTACAAGACTCCTCTCCAATGCGTGATGAATTTAGAAAAACATGAATTAACCATCAAAGCTGTATCTCTTACTCATCTCATTTATCCAAAGCTTTAGTAAATTAAAAGTAGACTACTTGGAGGTTACAATCCATCAGACAAATGTTCCAGAAACAACTGAAGGTCTGACCATCAGTTGTTTTAAGGTTTAAAAACTTAAAGAGCTTTTAAACTTGAGATATTAAACTAAATTTTGAACTCTTGATTCAAAGTTGTAAGTCTCAACAACAATTTAAAAACAATAGTTCCTGGCTTGATACATTACAACCCAACAAAACGTATAAAGGGTTAACTTGTGGGGTTCTCTCTCTGGACATAGAGAAAACATTTGACGTGCCGGAGATGATGGGTAGTTTATGGGTAGTTCTGAGGTACATTGGTTTCAACAATCGGTTTATATATAGATATTTTTTATGTGATACAAACAATGTCACATTATTTCTAATAACTTGGTAGGGGTACAAGTCAGGGTTGTCCTCCATCTCCAATTCTGTTCACAATATTAAGAGCCTCTTTTTCAGGCAGGCAGTCTTTTAATCGGCAATCCAATCAGCATCAGTGACACACGTCACCGCATCTCCTTATATGTATATTACATTATCCTTTGTAGTTCCGTCACTCATTCCCTTACATTATTCAACAAATTTCACATCAGGAGATAAATTGGTCAGAGCATTCATGCACTATCACCTTCTTATTTTATTCAAACCTGCAAACCTCAGCCACATTACCATGTTCCAACCATAGTTGTGCTTGCCACAAAAATTGTACAACATTTCCAATTCAGTAGCAGACGTGCTCTAACTAGCCCTCTCTGGCAGCTTTGAATCAGGTGGTACACAATTATCAAAATCACAAGAAAACTGCAAAATCACTCTTTTTGTTTATTTTTCTTTGTTCCAAATTCTTTATTTTCACAGAACTTCTACCCCTGGTTTTGTCGATCTTATCACAATTGCTGTCTTTAAATAATTTGCGTAATGCCATCGTTCCTCTTGACCTAAGCGGCAGTATAGAACTTTCGTCCCAACCACCTGCAAATTAATATACAAAGCCAATCATCCCTGTCATTACAGTCTCATCAGAGTCGGATAGAGAAATTGTGAGAATGAGCTAAAGAGAGATTGTGAGAGGGAAAGGAAATAGACAAGAGAGCGGGAGTGCAAAGCCACCCAATTTGCATCAAGTGATCTCTTTATCATTATCTCCAACCAAGTATTTTCAATATGCAATATGAAATGGAAAGGAACAGGATAAAAAGGATCAGAGGGTTACAGGGAATATAGATAGATATTTGGTGGAAAGACAAGAGAATATATAGCGAAATCCTGAAGAATAGCTTGATTTTTTTTAAAGCAGCAGATTGAAATTCATATTTTCTAATCAGGCTATGCTGTGCCTCTGATCCAGACACACACAGAGACACACACACGCATGTAAAACATTCAGCTAGAAATTCTCATGGTAGGCAGGTCAAATTTGATTGTATACACAGCGACGCGGAGAGAAGTAACCCTCCAAGGTCCAGGTTCCAGTCCAAGTCCCTGGCTGTGCCTCTGTCTCCAGTGCAGGTTCATCTGTCTGAAGAGGGCGTCCTCCTGTCTCCAGTGCAGCTTCGTCTGCCTGAAGATGGTGCCCTCCTGTCTCCAGTGCAGCTTCGTCTGCCTGAAGAGGGCGTCGTCCTGTCCCCAGTGCTGCTTTGTCTGTCTGAAGGGGGCGCCCTCCTGTCCCCAGTGCAGCTTTGTCTGTCTGAAGAGGGCGTCCTCCTGTCTCCAGTGCAGCTTCGTCTGTCTGAAGAGGGCGTCCTCCTGAAGGGAGCCTAGTGTGATTCCCTCCCTCTCTCCCACTGATTCATTTTGACTTCAGGAGCCGCAGCTTTTAAAAGGAGGACGGGGGTCCTGACATAGTTTGACTGGCCTTGGCCTGTCTTTCTTGGGGGAAATTTATATTTTCTGGTTTTGGCCACTACTTATGTGTGGAACAGGGTCCCATGAAATTGCGTCTCGCAAGGTAGGAGTGCTTTTGGATCTTGGCCAAGCGCGGAACATCCAGTTCTATCTTTCACAAGAAAGCAGAAGCTTTTCAATCAAGTGTCTCACTCTTTGGCGATACAGTATATGTGTGTATAAAGCATATCGGGTGATATATCATGTTAAGTTCTTCTGCCTGAGGCTCCATGGCGAAGTCTGCACTTAATGCATGTGTGTGCATGCACTGCCACAGCTGGACCCCTGTCACTTCTCGTGAAATATTAACTATACTAATACATCCATATACCCTCGCTACTGAAGTGAAATTATCAGGTTTAGCTGCCATAACTAAAGAGCTGTTTGTTTACTTGCTGTCTGCCAGCCAGTCCTTTTCATACCAACCCCAATTAACCCTAGGGTGGCACTGAGCAGGGGCGTGCGTGTGTGTGCGTGCGTGCGTGCGTGCGTGCGTGCGTGTGTGTGTGTGTGTGTGTGTGCGTTTGCAACATGTTTCTCTGACTATTATGACAGATTAAATGGGGGGGCTTATGTGTTTGCGTCGACAAATCCTTTGAGGGGCTGTTAGTGGGTCAGAAATAGTCCTGTGGCCTATTCTCTCTTTTCCCATTCTCGTTTTAATGCACCTGAGGAGTCAGATAGAGGATCATTGTGAAGAAGAAAGATGGGCGGACATGTTGAAATATTCATGGGCCTAGGGGACCAGAAATCTTTTTCTCATAATTATTAAGGAACAGCTGGTGGAAAGAGAAACGGATGGGGACAAGAAAGTTGGATATGGGCTGAAGGCACATATTGTCAAATTAAGAATATAGCATCCCTATAGCAAACATTAATTTCAGTCCAATTGAATAATTCATTGTTGTAAAGATAGTGGATTTTTAGTGGATAGTTAATTTAAGGACAAACTGGTTCAGAGTGATTCTCTACAAGATCAATGCATTTGCTTGCAGTGAATTTATTCTACGCTAACCAACTGAGCTAAAGTGAGTATGCCAAAATTGTAGAATGAAAGTGCCTCAAGATCGTGCAAACAACCATTTATGTCAATGCAGATCGAACATCTGTGAAACTGATGATCTGTGAGACTTGAAAAGAAACTGAAATGTGACTTCAATACGAATCAAGCAGTATGGTCCTATAATCTCAATCCTTTCCCTATGTTGTTGTTTTCTTCACAGTCCTAAATCACACCTGCACGCTAATCAATGGTCTGCCATTTTCATTCTAATCTGCCATCTAACCTGTCTACGATTATTGCATGATACCCTAAACTCCATTTTAGTTCAAATCAACTCCTCTATTTGGTGGACACCTCTCTGGTCAAGGGCTCCATGCTGAATCTTATCATGCCCTGTGACCCGTAGGAACAAGGAATACTGAGCTAGTGAAGCAGTAACTGCACACACACACACACACACACACACACACACACACACACACACACACACACACACACACACACACACACACACACACACACACACACACACACCCCTAGGACCACACCTCCACTCTTCGGCTTATGTAAGATCCAGTTCTTCCTTAAGGATCCATCTTTGGCTGCACTCAGCTGGAAGGAACCACCGGGTTTGACATTTCCACTGCAAATATCAGCCTGCACCACCCTGTGACAGCTGGCAGGCTGGCGGGGGATGCTGGTGAACTTTGACTCAGCGTGTGTCTTCTGGTCCCTGTGGTTCATTAAAACACCCTCCTCATACACTTAGGGCACACATTTAAATAGACACATGTTTATGGCTGCTTGCTGAAAGCATGAGAAGTATGCACCAGCAGCACGGAGACACAGACAGCCTCTCCTGTATGGGAATGGTGTCCAGCATGTTGAAGAACAAACTGTAGGACATTCTCCTGATGTGGGCTGTTACCTCTACAGGAGATATGGTGCCGTGCATTGGTGGACAACAGGAGAAATCTGTTCTAAAACAGTTGAGTCTCAAATTGGTTTGTCTAATAAGCTCTTCTTATATTTATATGTTCTTAAAGGAATCAATGATAATTTAGACATCTTGTATTTTGAAGATATGACTGCAGAAATGATAAATAAATGATAACAATGAGACAGCCTAACGTCCAAATGAAGAACATCTCATAGTGATTTATTTCAGGTGACAGTGGCCGCCGCTCTCCCCTGCTCACACAAGGCTTCAGGACATCGGTGCAGAGCAGTTCTTTGAAGGGCCCGGTGGACTTGCCCTTCCCACAGGCTTTGATGAGCTATCTATAGACGATCTATGACAAAGCCAAACTTGGGCTTTTGTGAACCCCCTGAGTGGTTAGCTGACATCTGTGGTCTGGCCTATCAAATCGGTGTTTCGTTTAGACCTACTTCTTAAACTGGAATTCTTACTATGATGTATTCCTTGTAACTAAAGCAAAATCTGCAGTTAAAATACATGCTTCTGTGCCACTAATTTAAGATTTCAGGATTTTTAAGATTGATGTGCCATCTTGGAATGAACATTGTTTTGTGCACTAGTAACTATTGTTCTACGTTTAAATCAGCATGACCTTTTGTGGATTTACAGTATGAGATTGATTGATTGTATTTCCCTCAGTTCTGAGAATACATTTAGAAAAATGTATAAATTGTAGAAGTACCGTGAAGCAGCTTTTGGGTGATATTGACTGCAAATAATTGCCTTCAACTTTTTTGGCTAAACCAGATAAAATGACAGCTTTTGACAGGGAATCTCTTAGCCCCAGTCATGAATATCCTTGCACAGGTTTCCTATGTGTACTGTGTACATGGAATAGTCATGCATACAGTACGTGAGCTTAGTTATAAGGTTCCATAACTTTGATCCTCAAGATCTCTAAAGTAGCCTAAACGGAGATGGAACCTTATAACTCACGATTAGTCTTCTCAGTGTGGCTGTGTACAGAGAATAGCTCATCAACCCAACAGTATATGAACCCCAGCTTCTCCACTATTCTTTGCCAGATTATTGTTTCAACCCCATACCTGTCCTTGGCTCCTCATGATTTTACATTTTCTTGAAAGAAGAGTTATTTTTGCTTGTTGCCTTACCTTGTCTCCTTGTGCCGTAGGATCACTACCTACCAGTCAACCTGCTTGCCTCACTGCCTGCTTCCCGACCTGCTGCTCTGCCTGCATCTCCCGGACTATCCCTGCAATCTACGCTCAAGTTCTCTCCCCCCCCCCCCCCCCCCCCCCCCTATTCTATTATTACTATACTCCATCTCAGTGTCTGTGTCCAGCGCTTGGGTCCCCCTTGCAACATCGTAACACATGTGCATATTAGTCTTCTCACTGTGGCTATGTACATGGAATAGTCATGTATATATTAGTATTCTCAGTGTGGCTATGTACAGGGAATAGTCATTTATATTGGTCTTCTCACTGTGGCTGGAATAGTTGTGTATATATTAGACTTCTCAGTGTGGATAGAACAGTCATGTATATATCAGTTTTCTCAATGTGTGTGCACAGGGAATACTCATGCATGTATTAGTCTTCTAAGTGTGGACTGTGTACATAGTAATCATGATACTGCCAATGTTATGTGCATTTCCTCAGCAGAACGTGGAGCTCTGTCTGGGAAGTATGAGCCACACAGGGTCGGTGGGAATGAAATGAGGCGAATAGTTATTTCACACCTCAGCAGCTCCTCACAAGTGCAGAGAAAATATATTTGTCTGATTTCACTCATAAATAGCTCGTCACTTCTGAACACCCCCCCCCCCTTTTATTTCTCCCTCTTTCACTCTATCTTTCAATCTTTCTCCTTTCTATTTCTCTTCCCTCATTTAACCTCCTTTCTTCTCTACCTTGTGGCACATTTCAAGTCGTCTGCAGGGCTTTAGAAGCTGATGAAAATTGTCTCAAATTGTGGCTCAAGAAGGCGTTCAGGCAAAAGCAGGGGATGTCATTATGTCCTAATGGAGCCCAAATAGCTCAAATACAAAGTAGGAGGCTGAACTCAGCACTCATGTACTTTTCTGTTGGAATTTGCATGTGAGAAAAAAAAGTGGTATTTTTATGTCACTGCTTTAAAAAACATGAATTTTAATATTAAATAAATGAGTTTATATCACAGCACACTGACAGCCATAATGACATAAATGTATTTGTTATTGTGGTATCATATTGTTTCACCAACACTGATGTGCTTTACCATGCCAGCGAGATAACATTTAAAAATATATACATCAGGGCTACTAAAAGAATCACAGAATCTAGAATATGTTGAGAAGAGCATCTTAGAGAAGAACACACAGGAGGAGACTGTTCCGCTTGTTGATATAATCTAATGTATGGTAATGATACGTGTCGGGAAAGCACCAAAACCAACTGTTGATGATGGTGATTAGAAGAGGGACTAACCCTGTTGCATGCAAATCACAGGCAGGCCCTACTTGTATTTTTCATTAATAAGATCCATCATGTTTTGCAGTGAAAGCTTAACCTCCTAGCATATTATAGCAGCAATATAACAAGACAAGTGCCAATCTGGAAGAGCTATGAAATATTTCCATCTATAAACATCTGGGAGACTTTAGCTTAAAGTGTCTACAGTAAAGAGGCAATTGTCGAGTTATTGTACCCGAACAAACGGCTACTTTTATTGTTTGCAAACCTTCCAACTGATTTATTTGGCTCTGGGCTCAACATGGTGCCAGGTTTGCCAAACTCTGTGTGTAGACCACTAAGGATTTGGTCACTTTCAAAAGGTAGATTATTAGGGACAAATCCACTCATAAATAAAGATAGCTATCAGTGAGTATGGACCCCAAAAAATGGACAGCATCGCTTAAAGATACAAAATAAAAAATGTATTCCCATCCCTTATTGCCCACCCCAGCTTCACCTGTAGCAACCTAACATGGCTCACCACGATTTGTCCAACTGTAATAATAATAAAAGAAAAGCTCCACTAAATAAGACATGCAGCTTAATGTTATTTTAATTTGTCAAACTGGAGTTAGAACGGAAACAAGTAGTGTGGTGTGAAATGTTGAGGGGTGAGGGCGGGTTTTAACACTGACGCCTGTGTGTCAGCCCTGTTGCCATGGCGACCCCCAGCAGCTGACGTGAGGATGGCGGAGGAGAAGCGACAGCACCAGAAGGGCCCTCTAACAGACAAAGGTAGAGGAGCTGAGGGGGTGAAAGACAGAGCGCTGGCTGGAGAAAGAAAAAGAGAGACGGTAAAAGAGGGAATACTGAATCATTAAAGTGAAGGATCAGATTGTGACAAAGCTCGCACTGGCCAGGTTGAATGGAGAAGTGGGTTTCATATTTGTTACCCAAGTGAGAATCCTCCTTGTTTCCTTTTTCCTTGACAAACTTGTATTAATGCAGAATATGAATAGACAGTCAAACCAGCTCAGTTAAGTTCTGTTAAATTCACTCACATTTGTAGATTACTGCACCACATTTGTATTTACTGCAACACATTTGAGGTGACTTATGTTTCAGAACCCATCTAGTGCGCGTTAGCCTTCTCGGATAAGACTTTTATATAACAGTTCATGTAATAATAATTATGAATATCATAATGATAAATACAGGATGAATGATTGCTAAAACCATCTGCAAAAGAGAAGCTGTAAAGTAACCGTGGGTAAACGTTCAGCAATTTTGGCCCAGATATGGAGTACCTATGAGCTATGACTTATCACAGAGAGAAAAGAGTTGATTGATATATGGTAATGATGATGCAGTGCCACTCAGGTGGCAGCTGCCTTGTGACATCACAAGCTTTCTTAATAACTTCTGGGGTACCAAAGTTAACAGCACAACATCAATCCTTTCCACCAAATCTACCAAAAACAAAGAAGACTGTCAGGGGAGCTATGAGGACTAGGATTAGAAAGGCAGTGTTCTCTTCAATAATTCATAACGTGGGAAGGTTTGAAGATGGACCATGGTGGGGACAGGATGTGATGATACATGGCTTGTAGGGATGAAAATGTGAGAGTGGTCATACCTGGAAAGAGCAGGTGGGACCAGAAAGAAGCATGAGGAAAAGAAACACAAGAACAACTGATGTACTTATTCCACTGTATTTATTATAAATAGCTTGGTAAGGAATCTGACAGCAATATGTTTACACACTAATGGTATTTCCCTTTGCTTCACTAACTGGAATTCATTATGAATGAAAAATGGCCCAAGCACATAATACACATAGGTCAATAGGGCACTGTCAACATTTTACATTTACCATGACATAAAATTGCTTATGAAGAAGACCAATTAATAAAATACAATTGTAATAACAAATTCAACAAATATTGTTACGACTAAAGTTCTATTATTTTGTTATATGGTGCAATGTTCAGTGATGTTACGCTAAAATTCTAAACTATTCAGAAGAAACAAGGAAGCATATAGGGGCAAAGTGGTTTCTTAGCATTTAATGTATACTTACATGGAAAGCCACTTCAACTTAATGCACAGAAAGCACTGCTCCTATTGGAACATAGGTACGTTCTATTGGTTCAAACATAAATGTCACACCTCATAATAATATTGTCAATTGTAGTTATAGTTTAATTGAAAACTCTGTTATGCTGAAGTCACAGCATGCCTTGCAGGCATAGAAATAGAGTTTTGAAAGGCTTGACCTTTTTGAGGTTGAATATAGCCAAATGTCTATCACATCTAGAGCATGGAGCTATAATAACAGACCGAATAATGTGCTTGAGTGCCCATGCTGGGTCAAGTTATTATCCCACACACGTCTTTGTGCTGCAGAATGAGAGTGGGATAATGAATAGGTTTCAAAAACTTGGAAATAGTTCCAGTATATGATGTTGTACTGAAGATCAAATCAGAAATAAATATGGATAAATGTATAAATAAATATGACATAAATATGATAAAAAAGATGCCACATTTTCTAGTACTTCGGTTTTGACAATTTTCCAGGAAATAACCTTTTCTTATTACTTTTAAATAAGAATTACAGGGAAGAATGTGACCGATCTCAGGGGAAATTATTTCCAAACTGAATAATTCACAGGATTTCGCTTATAATGGTTGTTTTCAGATGTACCATAGTTTATGTATTGTGTTGAATTGTCTGTTACTGAATTTTATTGAAACTTGCAATGTACTTGAAAAGAACCAATATGCCCTAAAATATGAACTGGAATGTAGAACCTATCAATGGTAGAACAAGAAGAGTGTGACAGCATGTCTAATTTCATCATAACTGTGAACTTCAAAAATAAGCATCAAACTAAAACAAAACAAATCCTTGAACAAAACAAAACAATGTTAACGAACTTAAGTGAGTCCAAATCCCGAAAATAACCACAATATGTGCATTTTAATAGCATTAACATGTATTTGTGCTAAAGCAGTAGTTGAAACACAGACACACACACACACACACACACACACACACACACACACACACACACACACACACACACACACACACACACACACACACACACACACACACACACACAAGCTAAACAGTATAAGACACCCTGGGTCCTCTACATACCACACCTTCTCTGTAAATATATATGTCTACACAATGCTGATCTCTGAGCATTGAAACAATGTTAAAACCTTTGGTCTAAGGCAGCTATATTAACTAAATCAGTACAAGAAGTAAGCTAGGCTTCTCTGAACCTTGTGGATCTAACTTTAGACGGGTACACGGGTACCATATGTTGATGGGAAACCTCTAATAAAGTTTTAACAAGAAACACCTTAATCTATAGTAGCAAATTACCAACTTGGGTTTGGCACGTATGAGTTATTTAAGACAGTCATACAAAACTTGGCCACGCTGCTGCGTGGAGGTCTACCAACGGGTTGCGTTTCTAGTCGGTAAGGGGGACGAGCCCATGTACGTGTCCATGGAGGAGAGCCTTCACAGTGAAGGCCTGGGTGGTAGCAGCACTGTCAGTTAGTTTGAAACTCCACCCATGGTCCTCTCCCTCTGCTCGTCCTCCGTTGAGGGCTCCTCATCTGAACACACACACAAACATTAACATTAACCAGGCTCTGCAACCACACAATGTTGCATTATTTGCATACATCTTTACAAAAAATCCGAAGTGTTAAAACACACCATTACTAGCTTCAGGTCTTTAAAATACCTATACACATCTGCCTCATGTAATCTAAAATCCTGGAAGCTTCAACTTTGTTAACGACACTAATAGTTATGTTAAAAAATTGGCAGCGCTAATTGATGCGTAAGAGTTTCATTTTGACTCTTGTTGAAAAAGAAGTGAGTCATTGTTCTGCCGCTGGAGAGACAGAGGGTCCTTACCCTCAGTGTGAGCCGGGGCCTCCCCAGGTGCCTGGGAGGAGGCAGCGAGGTCGTCGTCATCATCAGGGGGCCAGCGGAGCTCTCCACTCTCCACCTCACCACTCTCTGTGGGCTCCACCACGATGGACGGCAGACGCTTGGACAGCTTAGGGAAGCGCTCCTGGGAATCTGGAAAGATCTGCTGAGAAACACCCCACACAATCCCACACGGGCCAGGTCACTACAGAGGATACGGGCCAGGTCACTACAGAGGATACGGGCCAGGTCACTACAGAGGATACGGGTCAGGTCACTGCAGAGGATACGGGCCAGGTCACTACAGAGGATACGAGCCAGGTCACTACAGAGGATACGGGCCAGGTCACTACAGAGGATATGGGCCAGGTCACTACAGAGGAGGATACGGGCCAGGTCACTACAGAGGATACGGGCCAGGTCACTACAGAGGATACGGGCCAGGTCACTACAGAGGAGGATACGGGCCAGGTCACTACAGAGGATACGGGCCAGGTCACTACAGAGGATACGGGCCAGGTCACTACAGAGGATACGGGCCAGGTCACTACAGAGGATACGGGCCAGGTCACTACAGAGGAGGATACGGGCCAGGTCACTACAGAGGAGGATACGGGCCAGGTCACTACAGAGGATACGGGCCAGGTCACTACAGAGGATACGGGTCAGGTCACTACAGAGGAAGATCTAAATCATGCTTCACATTACAAACTTGAAATAAACTCAACTTAGTAATATAATAGACCAAGCTATGTTATCTGTGTTGTGCAGGTAAGTCCATTAAATAAATCAAAGTTACAGTGGATCAGAGGTTATGCAGAGCACGTTACAGATGCAGACAGCACGAGTGTTCTCCCCCACTGAGGAAAGGTGGAGTGTGTAGCCTCTCAGCCAGCGAGTGCCATGAATGGCAAATAGCTCATTAAATACATAAACAACTGCTTTCCTACTTGTCCCCAGCAGTACTCATCCTCTGTGGAACCAAATGGATTTTTATGGTGAAATATAGATGAAGGGCAATCTGCAGAAAACTCCTCAAAAGGACAGCTTTTCTCGGCCTGATGACCTTGGTGAGAACAGGTGAAGTGTGTCAGCGTGTGGACAGGCTATGGGCTTTGCTAAACTGGACTCTGTTTAGCCAACTCATTGAAACCTTCCCGCGCTACGAGTACTCACTAAATAATACTCATTTTCTCGGCATGTTGTGAGCTCTACTCAGAAGTTAAGTAGGTGCAACTAGTTCTCTTGGAGGGATATGAATTTGTAGTCTTGACAAGTAAACACGAATCAAACAGGCTTTGTTAGGGAGGATTGGGAGGGAGGGGAGAAGCAGTCAAAAAGAGTTTTAGCCTGTCAGCTTAGAGCTAGGAAGAGTTATTTTTACCTGCCACAGGGAGAGTAGAGGCGACAAGTGAGATGCAAACTTTTAGAAAATAGAAATTGTCAGTAAACTTATGTCTATGTGTGTTTTTTATTTGTGTGTGTCGGCTCCTGTTAGTCTCACCTCAAATGATATACTCTCGTCTCCACTGGCCCCACCCACACCGAAGTCTCCGACCGAGGAATCACACGTCTTCATCACTTCAGTCATCATACAAAGTCAAACAGCCTCTATCTAACCTGACTAAAAGAGAAGAGGAGAGAAAGAATATCAAGTAAGTAACGTTTGGGGGTGATAGCATTAACCAATGGACCAGTAGTTCCTATACTGTAGCACTTTAAGGTCGTTGTTGACTGATTGTAACTTGATAAAAAAAGTATGTATTGTTCTTCTGATGATGCTTTCGGATAATTACAAGCACACTAACACATTCATTATTTCGGCTGAAGATCGTGAGACCCCCTTGGGCAAAATAATATTGCATGTTTACAAAATGCATTGAAATAGAGAAAGATTGCACATCAACCAGAAGAGGCAATATTGACTGACAACTTGCATTGCTTTTCTCTGCCCGAACGTGTGGGTATCAATTGTTGGCCAGTTAAACAATGCATCAATAGTAACAAACCATGACATAGCCCCATTCCAAACCCAACCCCTCAGTTTTCATTGATAAAGGTCCTGATTTTCTAAGGTCCTGATTCTAATTGCAACCAAAATGTCCTGTGTAGGAAGTGATACATATACTGTAGCTTATTATCAGGTGGACATTTTAAGGATGATTAGGAGCGATAGTATAAAGACATCTTGTTAACGTTTTATGCCCATCTGAAAAATTTATACTTTCTTCAATCTTATTCAAGACAGTTTTTGCCACACTTTCTTTCTGCTGAAATAGAAACGTTCATTAGAACAGGCATTTTTGAAATAGAGAGAGATAAGGATGTGAAAATGGAACACTGCTAAAGGGAATCAGGTCCGATACATTCAGTATCAAAATAGAAATCTTGTATGTTATGGGGGCAATAAGCTGTGTTTTCATTCAACTTTAATTTGAGTGAGAAAATGACTAACTAGGTTGTTTATCTCTGTGGAACATCTCTGGAATCCCCATCAAACTTCTACACAGGCTGCAGCTGCCCGTATCATCACCTGCACAAAGTCCAGTGAGCAACGTCACGCCCATTCTCATCAAGCTAAACTTGCTTCCTGTTCAATGCCAGATTGATGTCAAGACCCTCACCTACAAAGCTCCTCACAACCTAGCCCCTTCTTACCTATCCAACCTCCAGGAGTACCTCTCTCTCTCTCTCTCTCTCTCTCTCTCTCTCTCTCTCTCTCTCTCTCTCTCTCTCTCTATATATATATATATATATATATATATATATATGCACACACACACACAAAACAGGAATAGCGGACGGTCCTTCCTTTACAACAGATTCCGTCGACGCTCTTCATACTTGTCAATTTATTTGTCAATTAATTTTTTTTTGCCAATTTTCTACTTCTATTTAAGTCCTCATCTCTACCTCGATGATTATGATTGGTGGGAAGTGGAAACAATTTAAAACAAATGAGCGCCGTCCCATGAGTTTATATGACTTCCTATCCCAGGTTGCACATAGCTTCAAGCTGAATTCAGGCTGGCTAGGCGCAGCTATTGACATCCAAATTGTGCTAGCGCTTGAGGGAACACAGGTTGCTTTAAAATTGAGCATTTGAGTCACAAACTCATATGTTTATACACTAATAAATTACACATCAGAAAAAGTATTCAATATTTGACATGTTCCACTGCAAGTGTTTCCAGAACTTGCATGGGGCCCCATGGGAACACTGGAACAACCAATATGCAAAGCTGCAAGGAATAATAATATCTAGAGCAGGAAAAAGAGGAATAATATCTATAGCAGGTGAAAGCGGGATGATTTCTAGAGAAGGTGAAGGAGGAATAATGTCTCGAGGAGGTCTTAAGAGGTTGCTAAAAACTATCTTCACACATGATTGACTTCAGGGATCTGTAGTTTCTCTGTCACCCAGTAGTTTACCTTTATTTCTCGATGCCTAGGGCACAACATCATGTCCCCTGCTTGTCCACATGGCTGGGCCATCTCTCATTTAGAAAAAAGGGGTTTCCTCACAGAAGAAATCAAAACTACAGTTTCTAGTTACAGCTAACTGTATTTTAGTTTTAAAATATCAGTGATAGACAGAACAAACAGATAATTCTAATCATTAACGGAAAGCTCTGGTGCTTTTGCCCCCAAAGTAGAACTTGGTAACTAACCTCATCCACATCTCAAATGTATCTTATTTTCTACGCCTGGATCACATAGTCAGAGTAACAGTTTTTAACTTTGCCTAAGGCTGTCAGTGTGTTTTCAAGCCCAGGCTGCTCCTCGTTTTGTCACACTGTTTTGTCAAGCCAATACCCTACACCGATGTTTAATGAGCAAGTGCAGCAGACCTCACAGTGAACCCTGCAAGTGAAAAGCTAACCTGCAGTGATTAGCCTCAAAGAGACTCCATGAGCTAACACACCCTATAGCTCAGCATGCTGAAAGGAGTGAGAGCAACATGTGACGAGGACATACCAAACTGTCAATACTACTATATACAGTTACTGTATTACTACTATATACAGTTACTGTATTACTACTATATACAGTTACTGTATTACTACTATATACAGTAGGCAGCTGTTATTGGTTGTTGTTTTATATATTTTTTTGTTTCTGTGCAGATGAGCAGAGAGGTAGACCATTTAAATAAATACATTTGTACTGCGTTATTTTAATTGGGTCGGCATTTGACATCTTAAGATAGGAAGCGAGGGCCATTAAAATGATATGCTAGCATGCATTACCATTCCAGTGGTTGCCTGGACATCAGGGTGAGAGTAACCACTATCACAAGTAACAGCTGCCTGATGGTTGATGTAATGCATTCCTAGCAGTTTCCTCAGAGAAGAAAAAAGACTGAAGTGCCTTGTTAGAGTCTTTACCAGGGATTTTAGTACTAGTAGAATTGATCATTGATTGATGATCAAAAAATGAATCATTGATGGATGGTGAAAAAATCCTCAAATTAAAAGTCAACGTCAATGTCAAACTCACATCTCTTTCTTCATTGCTCAAAAAGACACCTTTTTATGGAAAAGTCTTTTGAGTAATTTTAAAGTCATTTTGATGCAAATAAAAACATTGCCCATTTGGGGGCATAGGGCAGCAAACAATTGCTTTAATGTACTTTTTTCACATTGATATGCCATAACCAGTTAACGATTATGAATCACTGAATAAACCATAAACAAGATGACAATAAATCAAATTATGTATTATAGTACTAATAATAGTATTCCTTACTTTAGAAATGTACCTTTATTTTAATTTGCATTAAGAAGAAGCTTTTAACTGGATGATTTTGTCTTTTTTGTCACTGGTGTTTGGGACCAGTAGTGTTCAATCTGTGGTTGAGTCCCTAGATACATTTTGAACCGAATGAGCCAAGGTGTCGGTGTAAAACTCTAAAAGGGTCTTTGCTATCACTGCTGAGAAAACCATGCCAAACCCACCTCTGGATGATCACTCAAATACACTATAGGGTTCAAAAAGCTGAACGTACAACAAACCAGTATCTGCAAAGGGCTGTCAATCAAACAGTAGGAACAGATTTTACATTTACATTTTTCTCCTTCTACTGTGGATCAGCTATGGTTTTAATTATACATTTATCATTAGATTGATGATAGCCAGCATCAAACACACACACACGCACGCACGCACGCCCGCACACACACACACACACACACACACACACACACACACACACACACACACACACACACGCACACATACACACACACAGAGTTGGCTCACAGCCTTTCATCAGGGACCGTGTGAGTGGGACAAACAAAGAGGGGCTTAAGAAAGGGATCACAGGGTTCAACACATGCGGTTAGATGCCATGCCTGATAAAACAAAAGGCCAGCCAAGGGCTGACTGGGACTGTTGTTCTGAAATCTGGACGGACGTGCTCATCAAAATCTTTGCAGAAGGGCAACCAGCCTTGATTGTGCAAGTGCGTTTAAAGGCACTAAAGGCATGGGTGGTGTTTTCAGTCTGCTTTTACCTGGTTGTGTAAAGGTTAAGTGTTTTGGTTTTGAGTGTTTCTTCACTGTTTGTGTCTAATAACCTGTATGCTGTGTGTCATGCATGTCAGAGTGCCCACTAAGCAAGCATTTGATACTGTAGTGTACGGACAACCTTTGAACCCCTGACATGATATACCGCACTTCAAATACATTTTGACCAACTACAGGGAGAGCCATCCTGGATTCAGCAGGCAGCATGCTATATACATGTTTTTCACTCTCTAAAATATTGCGTGTGGTGTTGAATGAGTTATGTGTGCTCACAGCAAAATGGAAAACAATATTCAAAACTATGAAAATCACAAGCAAGCATGACATTAATGCCACGAGCGCTGCTATTAAAGCCTGTTGAGCAAGGCAAAATACAGATAGCTACCGTGAACTACTAACTAACACCAAGGTGTATCAGGGAACAATACACTTACTAATAGTGTCTAAGACGGGGTTACGTTTGACTGTGTGCTCAGCCGGCTGTATGCAATATCTCTCACACATCTCCGTCTCTTCATTTCCTCTAATTCACCTTACTGCACTTCACTCTAATACGGCCCCTCTTATCTTCTATACTCCAACTAAACACAAATAAAAGTAATATGCTTCGTTCAAACGGCTACATAAACATGTAGTGCATTTGAATGTGTGGCTCATCCACCCTATACAGAAAGGGTGTGTGCAAACTGGTTTAATTTATTACCAGCAGAAATCCAAATACATGCAAATGAAATTCTTATTCTGTCAGAGTTTCAACTGGTGTTGGAGTCATCACAATAGGTAGCAGCAGCATGTAAAAAGCTACCATTAATATTCATCCGGGCCGACTGGTGTGGGTATAAATAATGGCGCGATATTTTGCATAAGCTGGAGTTCAAATACCAGGAGGATTTAAAATAGTCTTTTCATCTACTAGTTTGATTACCGAAAAGTTTCAAATGAGGTGAGGTGACACAGGTTTGTTAAATTATGCCCCTCAAAAAACCAATAGATCAAGCTACCGGTCTACCTATTTCTTTCAACAGATCAGCGTAAATTACTGTTGGCATATATTTACTGTTTAGACCAATGATAACATTTGATAAAAACTTAAATTTCAATATGATTGTATAGCATTTGATAGCCTAAGGATAAACAATATGCATCCATTAATTTGAGCCATTATGTAAGTGCTCATTGCACCCTAGCCATGGGAAGATTTCCAAGTTAGTTCATATTTAAATGTGGTAAAATAAAGCAAGCATCAAAATCTTTACCATGCTTCAAAGTTATTCACTCACCTTTCAAACGTCGTCTTTGATTTTGAAACTCCACTGCTGTAGGCTAATTCGATAGGAAAGTCGACCTATTGTCTTATCTGAGATTAGCAATAACAATGTGTTTATTGTTACTTGCTTGTCAATTCTGAATGTTTCCGCTCCTTCTCTTGCCCTCCCAATGTTTCTATTTCAGAGCATCAAATGGATATCCAACGGTTATAAGTTCCAATTCTACTTCCAAGTGAGAACGACAGCGTCAGGTCAACGGAGATCTGGAGCACTTAAGCGCATGGAGTGCATGTCAGTGGTGTCAGCATTACCACTTTGTGTGGTGCGCGCATTGCGTGTGTGATTGCGCGTTATGGGGAGGTATTGAGATTGGCAGATGGAAAGCGATACAGGCTGCAAAAAGACTACGCAAAAAGTATCCTTTTGTATACATGGTTAAAATATAAGTATTGAGAAGCAGTAATCTGCCTAGTTTATCATTATATTCGAGGTCAGAGCATTCCTGTAGTTATTTGACCATGTTTATTTTGGGTTTTGGCCACTCAGTAACATCTAATTCTTTCATAACTCGATAAATAGAAAGCACAAATAAGGTATAAATCACAGTCAGTTTATCCAAAAGGATTAAAAAGCCCTACAATAAGAAGCTCATCTTCACCCAAAAACAGCAAATTCCTGAATAAACCTCTGGCTTATGTCCAGTAGAAACGGTGAATTCACAAATTAATGTGTATAAATTGTATAAATTAAGGTATCCTTTCCTTATACATTATTTCATATATACTGTATACGCTATATGTATAATTATTATTTTAGCGCAATATGCCCAGCCTCAACTTTCCCAGATCATTGTAGAATGTCATGGGAATGGGAACAGACCAGTTGCAAATTCTAAATACTGAATTTTCATTCCCGTGATTTCCTTAACAACGCTATGATGCTATTTATACTTTGGTCTTCAAAGTGGAAACTTCTGGCTTGATGACCTAAGTGCATCATCCGTTTGGTTTATTAGGGCTAGGAAAGTGTGATTTATCCCTGTCAATGCATTATTGAGAGGTCATCAATAGGTAACTATCGTGTTACAGCAGTCAATGAGAGGGTAAAGAGTACGCACAGTTCAACAGTCCATAACTGCATGTTATTGACACACAAATTTAGTTTAGTCTTATAATTTGCTGGAGCAGTTGTATAGGGAAATTCATATTTAAATACCTCAAATCAACACAAATATGCATATAACTATGGTAGATTTGAATATTGATATCTGAGTATGTAAATTATACTGTGGAGAGGCCAATATCTACCAAATAACGTAATTGTTAATTGCTTTGATATGAATTATAATGCCAAACACCTGACCACTTTAAACAGCCAAATGTATTGTTCTAAATGTTATTACTTTTTAAATATTTTTTTATAAGGTTCAACATTCATAAGTATTTTTTGTAAAACATTTCACACACACATGAACACACGCACACACACACACACACACACACACACACACACACACACACACACACACACACACACACACACACACACACACACACACACACACACACACACACACACACACACACGTTGGCCTACTGTAAATCCACACATACTAATGAAGGCTACAGTGCCCTCTACTGATCTTCTATTGTGATGCCTATAATGATCACAGTACAGTAGATGTTCTGCTACACAGGTGGACTCTAAGCACACACAGAGTTGTTTAAAACATGCTGCTGACCCACAACTTCCATTTTAGTATTTCTTAAGGTCCTTAGATAACCATAACGAGAGGTCAAAGGTAAAAGGTCTAACTAAGCGGCACACTCCTCATTTTCCTGGCTATGATGTCACCAAGAAACCAAAGAACACTGAAACCTTGGCAATAGATGATGGATGGTCAGGTCAAGCATACAATACTTTAGGTTTCAATCGCCTTGTTATATTATCAAAACTAAGGCATTGTATTCTAATATTAATGCCCAGGATGTTATTCTGTTTAGAGTAAACTGTAATAACCTCTCCGCTAAGTACCTCTAACTACATATTTTTTTACTTACTTAACAATTCAGCTCAAATAGTGCTCTTGGTCTTTGCTACAGTCCTTCAACTTTGTTCTAATTGCTTTTATTATGCCATCACCTTGGTTTTGAATACACATTCTGAATATGCTTTTAAACCTGATTTGAACACCTGCAGAAACAGAGCTCAAAGGCTCCAATTGGCAAGGAGATTTTTCCAGTGTCTCAGTGACTCGAGGGACAGAGTTTCCAGGTATCGACAGTGTCATATACACCACCTGCTCTTTAAATGTTTAAACACAAGGCCTCAAACTTCACTTAGCACAGAATTAGAAATTAGAAAACAGGTACTCAGTATATTACAGGTCAATGCTAAGTGGATATATTCACTTTTTCTGTTGTTTATGTTCTGCTTAGGTTAGAAAAGTTTCCCATTTCTATTCAGATGCTGTTTGTTTTTATACTGTGATTTCTTCTGAAAACTAAGAATGTGAAGGGATGTAGAAGTGCAGCCATGCAATACGAAGGGATTTTGAAATGTTTTTATTCACATCAAAACGTTGTCTAGGTGTAGAGAATATGCTGCATTGTTATTTATAAAAAGATTAACAATGTAAATCTTATTATTGTTATTGCAGAGGACTCATACTGAGAAAAGTTTAACTGTACACCAAAAATGGAAAACAACATACAGTATAAAAGAGTCATATGCAATTCACACTTCAATAGGTGTGCATTAGAGCAATATTTCACACCAATTACAAATTCTTAAAGGTGCTAAATGTAATATTTCCTTGATGTGTAATCCCATTCTGTCATGGCTTAGAGTTGGAGAATAGGACCCAAGCACAGATAATAAGTATCTTGAAGAAAGGATTTATTAAAGCCAGAAGAATAAGGACAATCAACAAAATAAACAGTACATATGTATTCAGGACAGGCTGGTTTCATTGCACTCTTTTATTTACAATAAATAGATTATCCGCATGATGCATTTCTGAACCATGGACTGAACAAATTTTCTTGATTTGAAGAAGCATACATTTGGGTCACTATCAAAATATTTGACAGGGCAATGTCAGGGACACACACTGAAGCGCATTTAAATTCAACTGCATTTTACATGTGTATCTATGTGGATGGACAGAGAAAAGCAGGGAAAGTGATGTACACTATGTATGTATGTTAGTACTGTATGTGTTACTTAGCATTTTGTAACTGTGGATAGTTTCAGAACTCATCATTGTACACTATGTAAGTAAGAAAGTAGGATGGTATAAGTGATAGGAGAGAAAAACATTGTCTCGTTTTTGTAAATAAGGCATTCCTTAGCATGTTGCCTTTTTACCTTACTTTCCTTTCAAAGTACAAATCCAGTAGCCATAGGACACGCTCACACTACTATATCACCCTTTAAAGGCTAAAAGAGAAAACAGAACTTGGAAAATTAACTTATTTTGTTTTGGGCCTCAGATAAGCAGAACAAGGTTCAACAGGTTTTGAAAACCGAACAGCTTGTTTCAGTTGAACAATTAAAACTTGCATTAGAGGATATGGGAGTTGAGAGTATTCTTGTTTTTTCAAAACCTAAATAGTGTACTGTATTGTAAATTAACACTGTCTACAAAGTTCATAAGTTTGTTTAATTGTAATTTATATATTTACATATATTCTGCCTAAAAGATGGCACTGCTGGGAAAGATACCTAGTCTCAGGTTACCCCTGTATAAATAAATAAAATAATAATAAGAATATTGTAAAGACTAAGATCCTCAACTGTCGGCCGTCCCCCAATCAAACCTCCAGTGCTTTGCCAGACAGAGCATTCTCCAGAGTGCCCCCTAGGCTCTGGAACTCACTCCCCCCATCAGTCAAAGACTGAGACACCATTACAACCTTCCAGTCTTGTCTCAAAACTCACCTTTTCAGCTTGGCCTTCACATGACTATCCAAAAAGTATTTTTGTTGATCATTAACACAAAGTTAATATTTCATGCTGCAAAACAGACTCATATATGTATTGGTTAGAAGACCATTAGTAGTCACACTTCTCAGTTGTGCATTTGCATTTGAGTCACCATGGGTAGTTCTCCAAGCTTGTAACACACAGGAAAAGGGTTTTCTGCAGTTTAGTTAAGCACAGGCTCCAATAAGATCCGACTTACCAGGTTATTCACCGTCTATAAAGAATGTCCGACACACTTCCACACCATCTACTCACAGCGGCAGCAGTGTATCATCACGCTGCCAGTGAGCTACACAGATGCAGTGCTATTTTTTTTCAGCGAGGGGTGCTATTGAACCATTGTAAGATGCCAGTCACACTTCACACCCTAAATATTAGAATCATAAAACTAGTGTGTGTGTATGCATGTGACACTTGCAGCATACAATATGAAATTGTTTAATGTCAGGTTAAGAAAGGTTCACTCAGATCAAGGATTGCGTTTATAATGTTATTTAGGTTACTATAGAGCAAGAGATCAATATAAAAAAAGAGAAAGAAAAAGAGAACCACACACATATACATCATTTGCCAGACACTGCCAAAGAAATATTGTGAAGGCACAGCTAATCAAAATGGATCCTGCTGGGGTCAGTATAACAACACAAGTTGAATGTTCATTATGATTGCGACCTGATCATACTCACCGCACCCATTCAAAAACATGCATCATGCATCTATCTTGCTCATGATCCTACAACCCCTCCCTGTCACTGCAGGAATGTCTGGTGAGCAGGCAGGAACTTCCTGCAACACCGGTGGAGTCAGCCTCCCCTCTCTCTCTCTCTCTCTCTCTCGGCTTCCAGCGTCTCATATCCTGGCTGTGTGACTTTTCTAAAAAATATTCTCTCATTTAAGCCCTTCCTGTGTTTCCCTGTGTTCTTATAAACACCCCACAGGAACGTAACTGAAACCTAGTATAGCAAGGTGTTGAGTTGCTGTTAAGACTACTATGTGGTTCATAATACACTAACCTGCTTGGGTTTTAAAAAGCAAGCAAAGAGAAAAAGTAATTTGGAATGGGGTGGAGCCTATATTTTGTGTTTCCATTTTGCATACACTGGGAAATAATGTGTACCTATGCAGCTAGGATTATTGACAGTAGGAGGGGCATTAAGTTGTTTGTGCTCTATATTTGTTTTGATTCTATTTCTGTTTGGCTGTGCAATAATTTATCTCATCCATCCTTCATTGTGTGTAAAAGATCCGATGTGGCAGTTTCGTGGTAAACAAACACTTGGCCTATCCTGCACCTCAGCTGCCCAGGATGTGTTGTATCTTTCTACAATGTGGATCCGGTGGCACAACCAATTAAGTGCAATTTCTCCAACAACGTGCTCCTACAACTGGTGTTAAGGTTACAGTGGTCAAAGAAGCCACAGAAGATAAAAAGTGATATTAATCAGTTTCAATTGCTTATGAACTAGGCTTAATTCATTTAATTAACTTTAAAGGAACAGTCCTAAATATAATAAACAGTTTGTTGTACTTACTCTTAAAGAAAATACATTCCCTTTACCTGCTAGGACTTTCAGAATTAGAATTTTTCACAAATACAGTAGTTCTATTTCGATTCAGTGTATGAGTTTCAGTGTCTAAATTGGTTTTAAAAAAAAATATTATCACGCAATGTTTTATCAATATACGCTGAACAAAGTTATCACAATTCCTAGTATAGAATTACCATGCAAGAAACCACTTTTTGTGACTAGTTTATGTGAAAATGTCTGAACAATACAAACCCAAAAAAGGGAATGATTAAACTTCAGAACTCCCTATAACATACTGCATGATGTAAATTGAAACGATTCAATTGGCAATATGTGTCCTTAGAAAAACATGTTCATGCATTTATTACAAGTAGGCTGGAAAACGATTGGACGACTGCAGCTTGTTCAGAATGCTGCCGCTAGAGTTTTAACAAAGACCCAAAAATATGAACATATTTCACCAATTCTCAGATCTAATGATTCTAAAATAGTTGCTCTCCTACAAGTCACTAAATAATTTTGGGGTCAAAATACATGACCAATACATGCTAATACAGTATGAACCCTCTAGACCACTCAGGTCATCTGGAACAGGTCTCTTAACCGTTTCCAGAGTTAAAACAAAAAAAAGGTGAAGCAGCATTTAGCTACTATGCAACAAGGAACTGGAACCAACTTCCAGACGACCTGAGACTCGTTCCAACCCTAACTACATTTAAATCCAGATGAAAAATATGTTCTCGTTGGCATTTGGCTGATTTGTTTCTTCTTAACTATTTTATTTATCTTATTGCATTTATTTCTTGGCCTATTATTGCTTCCTTGTATGTTTCTGCTTGCCTTGTGTAAAGTACATTGAATTGCCTATGTGTATGAAATGTGCAAAAATAAACACATTTGATTTAATTTGATTTGATTTGATTGAACGTACATTCCTCATTTACTAATAGGAAAGAGGAAGGCACTGGGCAATGAAACCTGAGAAGGTCACCACAGCTGTCTCTATTCCTACATATTCACTGATTTTTAATGCCCTGTTTCTCCTCAGTCCCTATAAAGGCATACGTTTTATATCAAGGGGATATCTCTGAAGTTTGAATGTTACTAAAGCTGACAATGTAGGTTGACCTAGCTTCTGGCAAATGGCAAATGGCACACAAGTGTAGCGTGTGTACATTCAAGAGGTGAGGTCAGTACCAGTACTAGTCGTCCCAGTGCCTGTCAATCATCACATGACGTCATTTAGCTATGGCTTTTCCGGTGTAGGAAGGCGGCTCCTCGCCGCTCCCGTTGTGGATTATTGGCAAGCAAGGGAGGAAGAGACTAGGCTGGACACAAATTCAGCCATATTCCGCCCTACGGCTAGCCACACCGGGCTACCAGTGGAAGCTAGCAGAAATAACAGGATACGTATAGGGAAAGGAATACCACGCTCTTAATTCTCAGGCATAATTCACGTTCCCAATATTTGGGAAAGATAACGAATTATTAATCCGAGCAGAATGGACGACCGCCGGTAAATCTCAGACATTCGACGGGGGAGAGCCCGACATAACGTTAGCATTTTCCAAGTACAGACTTGTCGGAATTATAGCCAAAGGAACTAGCTAAACCGTGAGACTGGGACAAATAAACGCATTGGAGACATAAATGCACATTTTAACATTAAAACCTATGTAACAAAATGTCGGGTACATTTTTTTGCTAGCTTACTGTTAAAAGCTGGCTAGCCAACCAGAAAGTTGGAGTTGGTTTGGAACCTTAGCTCCACATTGATCAAATAATTACTTTTTTTTTGTCGCGTGTGGACGGGCAGGGTTTTCTGAGTTCTCATTTACGTTACAGGCAAATATATTTTGGCCGAAGGAGTAACAGCTAGATTGCCAGCCACCTCACGGCAAAAAATAAATAAATAATACAAAATGTCAGCGAAGGTGCGCCTGAAGAAGTTGGAGCAATTGCTCTTGGACGGAACCCAAAAGAGTGAGAATTCACTGAGCGTCGAAACACTTCTGGATATATTAATATGTTTGTACAACGAATGCAGCAATTCTCCCCTGAAACGAGAGAAGCACGTGACAGACTTTCTAGAATGGGGTAAGTTTTAGCTAGGTAGTTGACTTAAGGTTACATTACACGATCTGTTATGAATGCCTGATCTGCTCCACACAGTTTTCGTTTTTCACTTATTCCCAAAATTACCCTTTGCACAATATGACCATCGATTGCTCTGCACGATGGGCTTGGCCTTACAACCAATGCTTTGGCTAGTAACGTGTAAGTATGACCCAACATATATTTGGACCTGATACAAATGAAATGGTTGACACATGAAAAGTAATAGGCTTACTACAGAAGACGCTTCCAAATTCCTGAAGTCTTTCTTAAAACAAGACCTACAGTGGTTGTTGAAATGTAACCTGGTAAATGTTCTTGTAGTGTTGACATCACAATAAATCAAGACATATCTGTTGTAACTCGTTTATAGATGTCATTTTCAATTTGAGTTCCCAGGATTGTTATGCAGTTGCTGATATTGTCCTAGCCCTGCTCAGGATTGTGAAGCATAAGAGGACTAAATGTGGTCTGGCAGGCTTGGTATGTGACCTCATATTACAGTCCTGTGTAGCTACATAGGAAATGGGAATGTGCTAAATACTCAGGATTTACTGATCTTTGATTTAGGTGATCTTGCAGAACTTTTGATTATTTGGTGGTGTTAGGTGCCGATAATAGTAAGGTCAAAGCGGGCATTTTAAACACAATGGGAGTGCAAAAAAAACATTAAGAAAATAACAATTCTTGGTGGTTTTCACATGTTTTTATTTGAATGAGCTGATTAAGTATTAGGCACTAATGCAGCTTTCCTGTGCAGTACTACACGCACGCAAATCTATGTTGTCAACTAGGGGTGTAAAAAAATATGAATTCACTCAAGTATTGCAATATTATGTTTAGCGATACTGTATCAATTCTAAAAAACACAAACAAGGATTTTTACTGATATAAACAAACGTTAATTATTTTCCTCAGATTGCACAAAAAAGTAGTACATCCCATTGTTCTACTTGCATGACATTTTTTACTTTTTTAGCAGTTTTGATGAGATTAGATCAAATTAATTGTATTGTAATATATTGGCTTGCTTACAGTATCGCAATACTTTGAATCGTAACCCCTGTATCGTGATAGGTATTGTATCACAAGATTCTTACCAATACACAGCCCTATACCCGTGACTAAATTTACTGGCTACACCACTGCTTTTACCCATTGAAGAATTGCTGAATGCAATGTAGGGACAATGGTAATAATGTATCAATCAAAACTTAAAGGCCTTTGTTCTACTTCCATAGTCTCTTAATGGTTCTGTCATGATTTGTTTAACTGCAGAGTTACATGAATTTTAGCTTAGTAAAGGAGCTGATATGGTCTGGAAGACTCGGACACTGGTCCACATGTGTTGGGCCTAGTTGCTGACAAGAGGTGGTAGCCAGCAATGCTATGGATTATGAGTATATTAACCCAAACTATTAGTATTGTCACTCATGAGCAAGCATCAACCTCTGAACATTTGGGAATGGTTGGTCTCCAGTCTCCACCTCATTCAATGTGACAAATCATCAGTGCTGTGGTTACTAATCAATACTAAGTCTATAAGCCCAACCAATAAATTAAACAAATGCAAATATTATGATAAAGATTTTTTGAAGTCCCAATATTAAGGCTTGGGGGCTGATTATTCTTTTCTTTTCGACACGAAGAGAGACCGACAGTTTAGCCCCTGCTGTGAGCCCCTCAGACCTGGCAGCAGTCTAGTTTAGGCTAAAAGGTAATAAGGAACTCTTACCTGGTAGCGGTCTAGTTTAGGCTAAAAGGTAATAAGGAACTCTGACCTGTCAGCAGTCTAGTTTAGGCTTAAAGGTAATAAGGTACTCTGACCTGGCAGCGGTCAAGTTTAGGCAAAAAGGTAAAAAGGTACTCTTACCTGGCAGTGGTCTAGTTTGGGCTAAAAGGTAGTAAGGTACTCTGACCTGTCAGCAGTCTAGTTTAGGCCAAAAGGTAATGGTACTCAGACCTGGCAGCAGTCTAGTTTGGGCTAAAGGGTAGTAAGGTACTCCGACCTGGCTGCAGTCTGGGTGTCTGCCTGTTTCAGACTACCTACCCCCCAGTCAGGCTGGGTAGACGACGGTTGTGTGTATATACATGATTTATTTATTCAGGGGTAACCTTTCAGTAGCATGATTTTCTCTTCATGCCTAATCAGCTATTGATTGGCTAAAGCATGGCCAGCCCTCCAACCACAGCATGACATCTTCACACTAAGACATCTAAAGGAGGCCTTTGTCTTGAGTCTTTCCTACTTTTTATGAAAAAGGAACTGTTAATGGTTTAGATTGGTAACTATCTGAATGTTACAACATGTAATCATGTGGGCTTATGTTTGTTGAAGAGATGAGCATTATATTTAATAGATTTAAAGGTTTACTCTAAATTATGCAATACATATATACATTCAGTACTGAACAACTGTTATAGCACATTGGGTCTTAGGTATAGGTTTTTAGACAGCCAAAGGCAATATTCCCATTCTGACAATTTTTCCATAATCGTTGGCTAGCTTTTGTGGTTTTTATTTTTGATGCGTCCATGCTAATACAATCACAATGAATGGTCTACCCGATGTGTAAAACACATGTTTACAGGTCTCTATTTTGTTTACTTTCAGTCGTATAAGATGTTTTATTTAAATTTTCTTTTATTTAGTCACCCTTTTTTTTTTGTCATTCACAATTGAACACGTCATTCTACCATATCCATATCATATCCATATCCTTGGTAGAAAATTGCAATAACACATATGAAAATACTATTAAAATAATTGCAAAAGGCCATACATACATACATACATACATTAAATATTTAGGCAAAATGCTCGTCTCTGCGTGGCAGATGAGCAGAAGAGAGAATTGTATCTCGCTTTACTAAGAATGTGTTCTCCCTTTTGCATCAGCCTGCTGAGTTTATTGCATGAGACATGTACTCTTGTAAGCTAACCCAGGCTCAAAACATGTCCCACACCAGCACTGTTGCATCACCTGCTTAAACTCCCATTTTCAGGCTGTGACACCAGCAATGGGACAGGACAGGGCTTGTCAGGATTCAAGAATGCTTCCCTGAATAGGTGATATTGAAGCGCTAAATACCATGGATTCTGTTAATCAAGAGAAGTGATTTTGTTGCAACAAAGGAGAGTGTGTTTGCAAAAAGATTCCTCTTGCTAATTTCTACTTTGTGGTAATGTCATTTCTAAACAAAATGAGACACAAATCTGAAATACAGCTTCCCCTTTGACTTGCATGTCACATATGAAGTTGATATCCCACGGGAGACTGGTCTCTCTGACTTAAAACCATGGCATGACCAAAGAGAATTCCATTCATTCCTGCTAATGTCCTCCCCCAGCACCAGGCGTGTGGGTGTTCCCCTCCCCCTCTCATTCCCTCCTCTGCTCCCGGGCGCTAGGCCGCAGGCATGACACAGATTAGCTGTTTCGCTCCAGAGCGTTTCCTTCAAAGCTTTCCTCTTAGGCACGAGGCCTCCACAGTGGAAAATGTCTCAGTGTAGTATTAACGTGTCCTAATGCCTGAATGGGAAATTTAATTTTATTCCGATTGCAGCCAGTTGCCAGGTGACAAAAGTGGGCAACGGTGCCTGGCCCAAGGTAAATTTCCTGAATGATTTCAATCTTTCACAGTCCAATGCTACTGCAAAATTCACAAGCTTTAGGAATTGCACCTCAGTATTTTGCCTGCCCTAGTGTAATGGTACCTAAGCTTCTGATATGAAAAATGGATGCTGTGGTGTGGACAGTTTTCACAGTGCACAGCTGGCCATGGCCTTTAAAACTGTTTGGCAGATTGGGCCTCAATGCTTTTCCACCGGTTGTTACCAGGACAGAATTTAAATAATCTGGCAAATTCAAGCAGTACCACATATCCAGGAAAGATAATCACTGTGGCACTTATTTATCTTAGTTACACTATGCCTATACGTCTAGAGCTCCCAGTGGTTTCAGTTAAAAGTTGTCTTCTATAGTATCTTGAGGTAAGCCCCTACCTCTAAACAATGTTGACACATGCACAGTCGCTGTGACTTAGGTTATCAAATCAAAAGGCATGTCAGTATTATCCATCCATTTTCTCTCCTACCTTCCCTTTCTTTGTTTTCTTGGCATTGTACGCAGTTGTCGATAAAGGTTGGATTTTAAACAAAAGGGTTTCATTTTTTGTGTGTTTTAAAATATTCCTTTGCTTAAATGGAACTAAAATAACGGCAGCCTCCTAACTTTGATGGCAGCCTCCTAACTTTTACAACTTGTCCAAACATCAAAGCAACATCAGAACCATTCATAACCACAACATAACACGATATTCCCCTGGAATATTCAAACGGTCCTCTTATTTATTACCATAACACAGCCAACTGAGCAACTTCTACATCCCCATGTCTTGAGATAGTGTGGGGCGCTGCCTTTGCAGCTGGGCTCAGTGCTATGGGGAGCTGTGGCCTAATCAGAGGGTACTCTATGAGCTGACAAGCTACCCACACACCCACAAAAAAGGAAGTCCTCCACTTGTGAAAGGAAGCTGTGGAAACAGTGGTTGTATAAGCATCAGAGATTTAAGAAGCCTTGCGATGGAAGTTGTCGTGCGACTATTACAATTAATATTGTATTAAAGGCTTCCTTGACAAAGCAAAATTATTGTATCTAAATGCACTAAAATATTTTCAAACAAGAGTCAAGCTTATGTTCAATTCTTGCACTCACTCAGTGTGTTGTTTTTTGAATAGGAAATGGATTTATACTCATTACAAATGTCTTGATAATTCCTGGAACTGGATATGTGCCAGTCAAACTAACCGCATTCAGTCACTGACTCTCAGCCTTGGAACCAACCAGGCAGCACTATTAGTCTCAGTCGCTTACTTCTGCATGAATAAATCAATAATACGATGTCTCATTTCCAGCAGTGCCCTCTTTGGTGTAGCTTCTGTCAGTAAATGCCTGGTTCAGTAGGGTCAGGGGGATGTGTGTGGCAGCTGGTGCAGGATAATAGATTAACCCTGGGCGGAGCCCTGATGCTTTTACCTCCTGTCCTGCTACCAATCACCTCGCTGCCCACTTCACCCACCCCCTCCCTCTGCTAAAGCACACATGATCAGGACCTTCTCAGTCTGACATCCTCATCAATATTTCATAAGCCATTTAGGGTCTGCCTAATTTGTTGGCTAAAAAGGTAAATGAGATGGTTGGATTGCTCTTTATGATAGAGCTTAAACTCGGCGAGGCACACGGACCACCGTGTACTATCAGTATATTGGTTTGAGTTGCTATAATGATCCATCTTTAAGGCATCCCAGAACAGTTTTTTAAAGAACCGTTCAACCACCACACATTCCTCAGAATGGATAAGTCGACCGGATTTGTTCAAACATGTGTTATTGATAGATGCTGTACATTTGGTAATGTGACACCCCTTTGGGGTGTGACCCAGAAAAATGCCTTTCCCAACTTCTCTGATACTGCAGGGAGAGTGTGTGAGGCCTAGCGGCATAACTTTCCCAACAGGGCGTAGACTCAACCTTTGATGGCCTTTCGTTAGGCCTCCCTAAGATTAACCTCTTAGGTAAACTGGGTGTGGGTTCCTTCTCAAGAAGACAACTGACAGCAGAGGGGAAAGTGTTGATAGGGGGTCTCTAAGAAGGTCAATAACCAAAGGTGTGTCAGTTGGTACTCTAACTAGGTTGCAATTAGCCAATTGTCCGTTGATACTCACTCTGTTGGCACACAACTAGGGGAGTTGAAGACAGCAGGTGAGTGTGTTTTGGTGGTTACGGTTGGTGGTTTTGACTCCTCTGAGGTTCAAGCAAAGTGTCTTTCTTTCCTGTGTAATTTTCATACCGATTCCAAGATGGTACTGAATAAGGCGAAAACTTTAATGAGGAATGTGGTACAAAGTCCTTTTGACGCAATATTAGTGCTACCTAGTGCTACATCCTCTTCAGCCAAAACACACAGAGTAAGAAGTCACTTTGAGGCTTAAAGTTGTGCTTGCCAAAATGTTTCCCCCACACAGACATCACGGTTTATAGCTAAAATGTTGGAAAATGTAGACTGCACAAAGATGTATAGAAAACAGAGCATATGCTACTCCCTGGGGAGAAAGGGAAATTCAATGACCTGCTGACACAGCAGCACTGTCAGTTTTTATCCTGTTGCCTAAAAAATCAGTTCAAATGACTGACTTACTGGTCTACGGCTATTTTTGCATGACATTTTACTTGGCATCTCAGGATTATTGATAACTGTCTGTGTGCTACATGGCACATATGAAAGGGTTTTAGTCCATCTGCTTTAGTCCATCAGGAGACCTGAGCGCACAACCACTGTTTCCGAACGAATGTGCTCTTTTTGTACATGGGTTACTCTGAAAGATTGAATAAAAATAAGAATAAAAGATAATAAAAAAACAAAAACAAAAACAAAAAAAGTTTAATAGGAAACATTGCACTGCTATGGTCTGTTGTACAGATCTCTATGCTTTTCCCCTGTTCATATGACATTAATATATATGATGGATTATGCTTTTAGATTTTGTTCATTGTGGTCTTCCTCCCATGTATAACAAACAACCAATGCCACCACTGACCCAAGTTGGCCCCCAGAAAAGATTTGAATGCACAAAGGGGTCAAAAATATTGTCTCAGCCCCAAGCCAACAATCCTGCCCTTGGTCCCCATCATTAGTGACCCAACTTTGACTGAGGAACAGTGTGCACTGTGTTCGCACACGACTGGCTGCCATTGCCAGCTTGCACGGGACAAAAGGGCCTTTCTAGTCCTTTTTGTATTTCTAATATT
Source organism: Galaxias olidus (assembly GCA_026901105.3). Lineage (NCBI taxonomy): Eukaryota > Metazoa > Chordata > Actinopteri > Galaxiiformes > Galaxiidae > Galaxias > Galaxias olidus. Next base: position 108,888 of record JAPMUY010004658.1, read on the forward strand.
AGTTATGTAAAACATTTCTATTTCATAGCCACTGTTTCTACTTGGGGTCTAATTTTATTGGCAGCTGGAAACACTGAGCCCCTTTCTTCCTGCTGTGGTTGCCTGCAGGCTGTCTGTCCATAACAAAGTCTGCCTGGCGGGACACTGTTGTGTTTAAAGATGCTCCGTTTTTATGACCGTAGGTGTGGGAGAAGCATTGTTGGATGTCCTCCAGTTAGTGTAAGTGAAGAGCGTTGCTGTCTACTGCATGTTAGCGCCAACCAAAGGATAGTGCCCTACCCGTGATGAGAGGAACGCCAAGCGTGTTAAGTAAACTCAAAGAGCTGCTCATCTACACCTGAATGTAATCTCATGTTCAATGTATAGTCAAGCTCATAAAGTAAAGATTAAGAATAGGGTGAATAAACAACCATCCATGTACAACAGACTAAGAATTGGTATGACGTGCTAGTTTTAACTCAAAGGTTTTTATTGACAGTTATTTCTGTATTCTCGTCCATGTTAAAGATTACAGTTACCTAGAGAATGTTGTTTCTGAACAGCTATTCCATGGTCATGAGGATTAGTGATGGGTGTGCAGAGAGGCCTCTTCACAGCTGCCTTATTGAGTTGTCTAGAAAACGGCTGCACGTTCATTAGATCCAAACAGTGAATAGTGTGCCACGCCAGATCAAGTGTATTAAATGCAAGTTAGGCATTGTTTGAGGGGAATGAATGTTAAATGTGACTGACGTTGTCCTGAAATGCCAGGGAGTTTAGGCAATGTGACCACAAATAAATATTCTAACCCTACATGATCAGGGGGAGAGGATGGGTATGAAATAAACTGAAAGAATGTAAATGGCTCATCAGTTTGATGTTGTAACACTGAGTTGTGCGTATGGGTCAAGAGAAGGATGCTAAATAAAATGTTCTTTATCCTGAACTTCCAATACAAGCATCAATAGAGCCTATTAAGTACCATTGCACTGGCATGAATGCTTCCATGTAGGTTCATGTATTTAATTAAATGATCAGGTCTTCCCTTTCAATGCAAACAGCTGATGCTACTTGGGCATGGTGCCCAGCAGAATGCCCTCTGGGCCTGTAAGTGAACCCAAAGCAGCTGTTGGAACCGCAAGCTGCCCTCTGCATCACGCTCAGTGGTTGTGAACAGCAAGGAGACCAGCAAACTAATTGAATACCAAACGATGAGGGTTTGGCCAAAGGAACTCTCTGACTACTTTGATTGTAGCAAGAGGCCTAGTGAAAGAATTATCTGTCTGCCTCCCAACATTTTCTAAAAAGACACCAGGTTTTTTTTTTTAGAGGTGACCTCATTATTGCAATTTGAAGTGCTATTAAATTGGTGTGCCATCCTTAAATGGTAATTTACTTCTGTATTTGTGTGTTATGCAACTAGCCTGTTCAATGTATGTGGCCTCTGGGCAAACTGCTGCATCTGGTGATGCACTTTCAGCACATGATAATGATATACCTCACTTGTGATACATCACGTTTTGCTTTCTCCACTGATGGCAGACGTAGTGCATCATTAAAGATTAACCCTCCCCACCTAGACAGAATAAGGAATAGCCCCTTACGACTATTGTACCAACACTTTCGTATTTGTGATCCGAGTTACACGCATTGGTTAAACAGAGTTCGAATCGGCCTAATCGATTGCTACACAATAAAAAATTTAAAAGGAAATATGTAAGCCCACTTTTGGTCCTAGTAGGAACTTAATCCTATGCTGCTCCGTCAATTCTTGATTTGCTAAATGAATCCCTGCGTGGTCATTCGCATAACATTATATCCCAGGCAAATCTCAATAACTTCATCCTTTGTGCTGTTCAATGTAGCAGTGGGTTGAATTTGTGACTTTAGTGTGTAGATATGATTTAATCTTTGCTTTGTAGTTGTTGGCAGTAGAAGTGTAGACTCATGAAGGAGTGGTAAACCTGTCCAGTGGGTTTTGTCGACCTGTGTCTCATGACGGATGTGGCCTGGCCAAAGCAGCTGATGCCAGGCCTCAGAGGGAGCACATGTCTCCCTTGTTTGTTTGAATGGAGTCAGCCCACAGGCAGCTTGGGCCGCGTGTTTAAATGAAAACCTCAGAAGTGATAAACGCCCTCTACCCATAAAGTGCATGAAGCTCTGGCTGCATGTCCTCATATGGCGAGGAGAAGGCACGCTTGGCTCCATGCCAGCCCCCCCGCAGAGCCTTGTAAAACAGGGAGCGGGGCGGAGAAATGGGATACAGAGCTTCAGAGTTGAGCTATTGTGAAGTCCTTTGGGCCAAGCCACCCAAAAGCTATTAAGGACTAAATAGGTAGGCTTTGCTTTAGAAAACCCACCAGGTCCTGAAAATACTCATGCTTCTCAAAATGAAAAATTCACAAAAAGAATTTACTCAAAAATGACTTCACGTAGATAAAAAAGAGGGTTAGCACATGTGCCTTTTGTTTTTGTGGTTGTTACAGTTATTTAGAAAAATGGAATAACTTCCACAGTGTGCTTGTGTATGTCACAGCAGATCCAAAAAGATAATTCAGATTATGATTTGCAAACTGACCGGCCATGTTTCTGCCATTCTGCAGTGAAGCCGTTCACCACTACGGTGAAGGAGATGCGGCTGCACAGGGACGACTTCGAGATGCTCAAAGTGATCGGCAGAGGAGCATTTGGAGAGGTAAGAAAGGCTCCATAACCTTATCTACTGGCTTTTAACATACGTTTAGATGTAGGAATAGTTCTATTTCTAATGCTAACCATTGAACTGGAAACCTATTGGTGATAGATTAGCGTGAGGGTACTTGAGTTAGAAGTAATTTGCAGATAATCCCCATTGATGTCCTGTCAAATGGTTAGCCATGTAGCTAGCCATGAAACCGCAGTTACTAGAAAAACAGCCCAAATGGCTGTCAAAACAACATGGTTGTCATTTAGCCTAGGTGTATCTTCTGGTAAGGATTCAGTGTTCTTTAAGAATCATGCTCCACAGTTATGCTTTGTCCTGTGCCCCAAATAACGGAAAAAATCTGGCAGCTGATCAATACGTTTTTGAGGGTAAACACTCAAACAAGGCTAAGAATCGTCATGAAAGGTTGGAAAAGTGCACCGGCTAGACAGCCATTTTTGCCCACACCTACACAATAGCTGCTGCCACCTTAATTAGCTTTTTTCAAAAGGATCTGCGGCTAGATCCACTGGAGATGTCCAGATCCTCTGGGGATCGTTGAGCAACTTCAAAATAGCTTCATTTCATCATATTTTCTCATATCACTTGACCTTTTGTGCCAGACTGATAAGTGACTGTTTCAGCTAAGTGCCCTTGTTGCATTACACAAACAAACAAGGATGGGTTTCTGGGTGTTCATTGTCCACCGATCCCTTACCAAACTCCTTCATGTTCAGCCACCCTCACAACAGTGTGTTCCTAATTCCTCCAGTTCCTCCGTGCCATCTCTCCTCCCCCTTCTATGCTTCATCTTCCTTCCTCCCACAATCCCTACGGGCGCTGGCAGGGCCGTACCATTTTCAGCCCGGGACAAATCAGGGCGTGCAGGATGTATCAAGTAGTTTGTGTGGAATGTGCCGTACATGCCCCCACATTATCAAACGCCGGCTGCTGGATTGATCTTCAAGCTAGGAGCTGAGACACAAGTGGTAAAACAAACACAATGGGTTGCCTTTACAAAAACAAAGCGTGCTGACCTTATTACTGTCGAGGATATTTAGTCTGGGAATCCTTTCTGTGGTTATAGCACTAAATAATGTGGAGTGCAAGCACACTACTGACTGACTCCCTTTAAAAATGACATAAACCTGGAGTAGGCATTTCTGGATATGGGTGGTACTACTGCCTTTCTGCTGCCTCATCTCCGGTGCAAAAATAAGGCCCAGACTGAAGTTTCACAGGATGGTCCTTCTGCAGTGCACATGTACATAATTTGCTAGGTTGAGAAGTTTGTCTGTATTTAGGCATTGTTGAAGATATTGTTGTTAAGATAAGTGTTTGTTGATGGGCCTAATGCTTGGATAAGAAACTCTATTCATCTATTTACCTATTTACATCCAAACAGGTTGGCAGTACAGAAGTCATAAATGTGACCTGACTTTTTTTGTTGATTTCTGTGTTATTTAGAAGTTCTTATTTTACTTTGGATTTCATTGTATTGTATTGGGTGTTCTGTTGGAAAAGAGTGAATTTGGCAACTCCTTAAAGTTCAAATTTAATTTCAGTGCTTTTTTTTAACTGGGTTTACTTCGAGTCACAGGTCAAGACAAAGATATTATTTTCAGTGAAAAACCACAACTTGCATTCAAACCAAACGTAGCTGTATTTAGACACATCTAGCCTGTCGTTCAAATTGTAAAGTCATTTGTCACCTAGCTCTTATTCCAGTTTTTACATTGAGTGTTGGTCTCCCGCCTACGTACTTTAAAACCAAATTAGGCGAACGGCTCATCCATCCATCCATTAACTTTACCGCTTATCCTGTACAGGGTCACGGGGGGGGGCTGGAGCCTATCCCAGCGGACACAGGGCGAGAGGCGGGGTACACCCTGGACAGGTCGCCAGTCTATCACAGGGCCGACATATAGGGACAGACAACAACTCACACTCACATTCACACCTACGGGCAATTTAGAGTCACCAATTAACCTGCATGTTTTTTGGACTGTGGGAGGAAACCGGAGTACCCGGAGGAAACCCACGCAAACACGGGGAGAACATGCAAACTCCACACAGAAACGCCCTTGGGTCAGGTGGGGATTGAACCCAGGACCTTCTTGCTGTGAGGCAACAGTGCTAACCACCGAGCCACCGTGCTGCCCACGGCTCAGTTGGACGTAACTGCGCAAGTTTCGAGTAATGTATTGATTTTTTTTTGAATGGATTAAGTAGTTCATGGGGTATTCATAATGTATTCTACAATCCACCTTTGTGTCTTAATAAAGCGAACTAGGTTTAGTCATATGTCTGCATAGTACTGGAGTAATGTACCTTACCCTTAACAACCTCTCTACTGTTGAGGTGATGGCCTCTCCACTTCATGAAACATACCTAATCAATAATGAGCTAGGTTAATCAATGGCTAGCCCATTAGCCCCTCTGGCTCACAGATGGAGACCGATGGCTCCTCTTCACCCCTCACCCCCCTCCCCCTGTGTGTGTGGTGCTGTACTGGTTTTAGTGTGTTGAGGGCAACCCTAGAATAGAGAAGCACCACGGGGATACTCCAGTCTTTCTATCCAAACTCTCATACACATACACAGGTTTCAGGCCAGGCTGTGGGCACCGGGAAGAGGTGCAGGCTAGATCCTGGCTTCCAGGAGAAATGCAGGAAATGAGTATGGTAGCCAAACAGGAAGCACTGGACAGAAAGAGTGCGTATAAAACACAAGCTGACACACATAGACCTGGGCTTACTTGCTGTGAGAGCTGACCCCAAAGCTTCTGGATATTGGCCGAGATTTGGTTTCCTTAGATAAGGAGGTGGTTCTTCACCATCACCACACTTGGCAGAAATTGCTTGCACAAGCATGTAAATCACCCACCGACATTGTTTTTTTCAAAGGTTGAGTGAGACTGCAAAGTCCTCCGTGGCTTTTGTACTCAACCTTCCTTGTCCAACCCACATTTTTTTTTTCTGGTTCTTTCCTGTGGACTCATGAGGTAGAGGATGCATTTCCTAATCAGTGATAGATCTGCATTTCCTGTACGTAATGGACACTTAATTTATCTTTCTGTTTCTTTCTCTTTCATTTCTGTTTCTTTCTCTTAATCTCTCTCACTCTCTCTCTCTCTCTGTGTTTCTTTCTCTATGTTCCTAATGGACATAGTCTCTCTGTTTCTTTCTCCTCGGTTCACCCTGCTTCTCCTCTCTTGATGTCCTGTCTCAGTGTCAGTTCTCCGGGGAGGTTTAGGGCCTGCCTGTCTGTCAGCAGACCTCTCCTGGGTACATAGGGTCCCAGACGGTCTACGTTGGGCCAACGTGCTCCCCTCCCTTTGTCTCACATCAGCCTCACCAGAGAGCTGATGAGACCCAGAAAGGCCAGAGAATAGGGAGTACCAGTACCAGTATTCTGTGCTGTTTTAGAAAGGGAAGAAGATGGCTCATTCAAAACTGAAAGACATATGAATGGCAAGCAGAAAAGCACAGCACGTAGATAGAATGGAGCTAGTCTTGGGCCTTGATGAAAAGGTTATCAATGCACCTTGTAAAAGCTGAAGGACTGTGTGATACTCCTTGCCATCATGGAGTATGCTATTTATTGGCATTTCATTCTTCATTTGTCATTTCTTTGACTTATTACGACCTGTTATGATAATTGTTTGATCAATTGGATCAGAGGGAAAATAACAAAATATTGCGTCCTTGATATTGCATGTTTAGCTTTCCTAGTGTGTACATTCTGCTAGAGCCATCTCCAGGCACATCCTCCGTGGGGCTACTTCAGGCCCTAGGCATGCCAATGCAGGAAAGGCCCCACTTTAAAGAGTCTGCTGCCCCTCTGTCAAACATTAACCCCGTCCTGCAAAGCCAATGCAACCCAAGGAGGCTCTTTGATCCCTTCTCCTCTCACGCTTTCAATCATTGACTGATTATGAGTCAGTCCCATTGGAAAGCTCCTCTAAGCGCAGTCCCTGCCCACTCACTCACTTGTCATATCGACTGACTTTTCAGTCTCACCAGTGGTCTAATAGAGCAGCAGTGACCTCGTGGCTGGAGAAGCGAGCAGGTGACTGAATAGTCTCTGTTAAAATGCTAAGGTGAAGCGAGACAGTCTGTTATGGGCTGAGGGACTGAATAGACTCTGAACTGCTAAGGTGAAGGGAGACGGTCTGTAGGGGTTGAGGGACTGAATAGTCTCTGTTGAACTGCTAAGGTGAAGGGGGACAGTCTGTTAGGGGCTGGTGACTGAATAGTCTCTGTTGAAATGCTAAGGTGAAGGGGGATCAGTTTGTTAAGAGCTGGGGACTGAATAGTCTCTGTTGAAATGCTAAGGTGAAGGGAGACGGTCTGTTAATAGGCAGCTAAACAGTTACTCAACGGTTACTGAATGGTTTCAGAACATTGGCCCTGCTTGGTAGTACAGGATAGCTCTCCACTGTGAATGTGTGTGTGAGGGTCCTTAGTGGCCCACGGAGTCACTCTCTCTTCACCCGGTCAAGGCTTAGCCCGCTTTGATATCGAAGGCATTTCTAATGTTGAGGTCACATGAAATTGGCTTGCACTCAGGCTATGTTTTCATCAGGTTATGCTCGGGTGCACATTTGACTGGTTTTGTATCACATGTCAAATTGCACCAGTTAGTGTGTGCGCGTGCATGTAGCCATCCCTGACAGCATGCCTCTCACTATGTCTGTACGCCTGCCACAGAATCGGGTCAGGCTGAGTGACTGCCTCCTGTCTGAATCTGTGTCTAAAAAAGGAGAGGAGGAAAGAAGACAACAGCCGGCAAGGAAGAGGGGAAAAAAAGCAGGGGATTGTGCAGCTAGCTAGGGTTTAGTCTGTTTGGTAATGAGGTCTCTTATCTGCTGTGGCTAAGAGGGGGACTCTGATAATGAGAAAGAAGAGAGATATAATATATGTGCGTGTGCGTGTGCGTGTGTGTGTGTGCAATCTCAAACACTTGGGCTTTTACTTCACTTTGTAGTGTGCGCTGTGCATGTCCCTACATTAATTTGCTGGTGGGCATTAGTTCTAGAGGTTCTGCGTGCTTGCCCAGTGTCTGTTTACATAGATGTGCCAAGTCTATACCTGGATCCCGGTATGTATGTCAGGACCAGCTTTTTGTGTGTGTGTGTGTGTGTGTGTGTGTGTGTGTGTGTGTGTGTGTGTGTGTGTGTGTGTGTGTGTGTGTGTGTGTGTGTGTGTGTGTGTGTGTGTGTGTGTGTGTGTGTGTGTGTGTGTGTGTGTGTGTGTGTGTGTGTGTGTGTGTGTGTGTGTGTGTGTGTGTGTGTGTGTGTGGCCCTGCTTTCAGCCTGGGTGAGTCAGTTACCCACCTTTACTCTGGCTGGCTGGTCATAGTCAAGGCACACAGACAACCTCAAAGAGCACATGTGGAGTCCAGACGCCAAACACCATGTAGGACTGGGGATCACACCATCTGACTGTACGACTGGGGATCACACCATCTGACTGTAGGACCGGGGATCACACCATCTGACTGTAGGACTGGGGATCACACCATCTGACTGTAGGACTGGGGATCACACCATCTGACTGTAGGACCGGGGATCACATCATCTGACTGTAGGACCGGGGATCACACCATCTGACTGTACGACTGGGGATCACACCATCTGACTGTACGACTGGGGATCACATCATCTGACTGTAGGACTGGGGATCACACCATCTGACTGTAGGACTGGGGATCACACCATCTGACTGTAGGACCGGGGATCACACCATCTGACTGTAGGACTGGTGATCACATCATCTGACTGTAGGACTGGGGATCACATCATCTGACTGTAGGACTGGGGATCACACCATCTGACTGTAGGACCGGGGATCACACCATCTGACTGTAGGACCGGGGATCACACCATCTGACTGTAGGACCGGGGATCACACCATCTGACACTGGACTGGGGATCACACCATCTGACTGTGGACTGGGGATCACACCATCTGACTGAACAGTCTTTGAAATAGTAACCTTTGTCACACCCTTTCCTCACATGGTCGCTCTTACAACATGGCTGTCTTCATTCAGAGGCATCGTCCTCTGTGGAGCAGCCGCTCACTAAGCCTGTTCCATCTGTATACATCTACATTTGGTTAGTATGGATGTTTCCTCTAAGCAGTCTACGTTATTGTACATCACCTCCCCCTACTACACAGAATGAAACATAACATGATTAGATGGCCTCGCTCATTGATTTTGGTTTCCACCAGTTGTGATAATTAGGGGTGTGGTTGCTCTGATTTCAACAGCCGTGAAAATTTGCCAGAACAAATAATTGACAAATAATTTGACGATTAAGAACAGCATCAATAGAATCGGTTGCAAAGGAAGTAATGGCTTGCTATCCTTGTTTTGTTCACATGTTTACCCAGTCTAGCAGCGCCGCTAAAGCTTTCTCCCTTACACCTCAGATACATGCTCAGATAGTCACTTGAGATGATCTTTACAGGTTGTACATGAAGGCTTTGAAACCTGTGTTTCTGTGAGGAGAGCAGACATCAGACCAGTAGCTTGGAGAGCTCTATCCTGTGTTTCTGTGAGGAGAGCAAACATCAGTAGCTTGGAGAGCTCTGTCCTGTGTTTCTGTTAGGAGAGCAGACATCAGACCAGTAGCTTGGAGAGCTCTCTATCCTGGGGGAGAGCATATGCTTACTGGAAGTAGGCCAAGAGTGAGGGGAAGCTGATGAATAAATAAGACACATTTCTCTTGCCCTCCGAAATGAGCTGCATATGAATGGAGGACTATGCCAGTCGCCCTCCTTTCCGTAGAGAACAGGTCGTTGTGGTAGTTGATGGGTTCTCCCTTTGTGCTGTAGGTGGCCGTGGTGAAGATGAAGAACACGGAGCGTGTCTACGCCATGAAGATCCTCAACAAGTGGGAGATGCTGAAGAGAGCTGAGGTGAGTTCCGCCAAGTCATACTTTTATGGAGTCAGTTGCATAGTGAGGTTTTCTCAATCAAGTAAGTATTTCTAAAGAATGCCTGTTGCCACCACAGCTAGTGGTACGTTGCATAGCTTGCCCTTAAATCTGAAGACCAATGTGGCGGTGGCAGCGACAGTAAGAGCAGTAGCAGTGGTTTTCAGTGAAGGCAGTGCTCCACATCTTGACCTAGTTTCAGGCCCCACAGGCTCTGACAGTATGGGCCGCCCTAGGCTCCGTCAGCCACACAGGCACATCCATAGGCCTCTGGCATGCCAACAGAAACACACCCACAGCTTTGTCACTAATGGTCAGTAATCCCCCAATCCCTGACTGTATGCACTGGGCGGGGCTTAGCACAGAGCAGGACGGCATTCCAAACATCTCCAGAGGGAAACGGGAGACCAAATGTTTGACATGGCTACACTGGAATGTTGGACATGGCACAGCAGATTGGCTTTCGGTTGTCAGTCACTACGGAAGCTACCGCAGTCATACTCTACATCGCTATTGAATTCTTCAGCTGTAGATGACGTGGCCATTTGTCAAAACAGAATTTAGTGAGATATATAGATAGAAAGATTGAGTGGTTTGGCATATATATATATATATATATATATATATATATATATATATATATATATATATATATACACACACACATATAATTTTAAATGCTGACCGTCTAGAAAATGCTACTGACTGGATTATTTGGATTGCCAAATTGCTGTTTGCCAGAAGTCCTACTAGTGTGATGTGCCCCCATGACATCAGTCTGCTAACCTAATGGGGAGTTTGAGTGAGCGTGCAAACAACGAGACCATGAATGAGCGTTTGTGTGCAAAGGAAATAGTGAAAGAAAGGAAGACTGCTGGCGTGTGAGAGAGAATGAATGAGGAGCTGGGATGGAGGTGGTGGAGTCGGGGCACTGAGAGGACTGCCCTCCAGACAGCTTGTTTGGGCATGGACACTTGTGGACTTAGCCTGTAACAAACATTATTATGGGTGGAAATGTACAGGTTGTCTCCTAAAGATCTTTGGCCTAACGATTGTCCTGCTCCTCCCGTACCAGACGGCGTGTTTCCGTGAGGAGAGGAACGTCCTGGTCAACGGGGACTGTCAATGGATCACCACCCTCCACTACGCCTTCCAGGACGACAACTACCTGGTCAGCACCATATACATATATTTAGCCTCAGTCAAAACTGAGACTTTTTACATTAGCAGAAATGCATACTTTATTTAGCCATGTCCATACACAGATCATGGTAGGAAGTTCACACCATTGATCCTCTCAAGTAAATATAACGCATTTAAGATTTGATTGTGCAAGATACAGCAGTAACCTAGCACAGCCCTGAGCGTTTGATCATGGACGTCCTGGTGTAATGTGACCCCTCTCTCTCTCTCTCTCTCTCTCTGTGTGTAAACAGTACCTGGTGATGGACTACTACGTGGGCGGCGACCTGCTGACGCTGCTCAGTAAGTTTGAGGACCGCCTGCCTGAGGACATGTCAAAGTTCTACGTGGCAGAGATGGTGCTGGCCATCCACTCCATCCACCAGCAGCACTACGTCCACAGGTGGGTACACACACGTGTGTGTGTGTGTGGGGGGGGGGAAGAGTGTGTTCGCTTCGCGATGTTATTTGGTGGTATTGTTATTCCAATTAACATATCACTATGCCCTGGGGCAGAGGAAATCCCTCAGTATTGATCTAGGGAGTATAAGAAGTGTTTTTCCTGGCAGCAGTGCTCACTGGGAGATTGAGTCCTGTCCACTTACACCGCTTATTTCCTGTCTCCTCCCTACATGCTGAGAGGATGAATCTGTTCCATTACAGGCCCATCTCCTAGCTCTCATTTCAGTTATGTGGCTCTTTAAAAGAAATGTATTCGGGTTGACAAGAGGGTTGTGTCATAGATATAGAACTGGACCGATGGATGACTTTTTTTTGTGCAGATTGCTACATAATATAATATGGCTAAAGGAGATACTGTTGTGTTTTCCTTAAAAGATACTATAAGAGCAAAAGATAGGGGCAGGAGATGAAACCGCAAGAAGGACTTTCAATGGGATGAAGGAAAAGGAGTGGGAATAAAGCATGCCGGATAAGAGCTGTTCATCAATGTTATTATTTGTATGACAATGAATCGTCCTCTCAGATGTCACGATGGTGACAGCTGGAGGTACAGACACTGACTGTATAACAAAGAGGTGTAAGAGGAGGATGAAGTGAAGACGGGGTTAGCCTGCTCTCCCTGCCTACTCTGTCACACAGTTTACAGTCTGCCAGCACTCAAACCACAAGTCTAAACACACAGACAGCTTGGGAATACACGGGCCACTATTCTCAGGTCAGCACCAACACACACACACACACACACACACACACACACACACACACACACACACACACAGTCACACACACACACACACACACACACACACACACACACACACACACACACACACATGCTCAAAGTTCAGGCGTTGAATTAGTTAATTAGTGTTTTCTCTTTATGGAAAGTGTGCCTGTGTTTCTGTTAAAAACAAATGGAAGGAAATACACAAACAGCATATACGTCCTAATGATGACTAAATGATGGAGCTGTCATGCCTGTCCCCCTCCATATGAGTTAGTTTGTCATGTCTGTCCCTCTCCATATGAGTTAGTTTGTCATGTCTAACCCCCTCCATATGAGTTAGTTTGTCATGCCTGTCCCCCTCCATATGAGTTAGTTTGTCATGTCTGTCCTCCATATGAGTTAATTTGTCATGTCTAACCCCCTCCATATGAGTTAGTTTGTCATGTCTGTCCCTCTCCATATGAGTTAGTTTGTCATGCTTGTCCCCCTCCATATGAGTTAGTTTGTCATGTCTGTCCCTCTCCATATGAGTTAATAATAATAATAATAATACATTGAATTTATAAGGCGCCTTTCAAGGCACTCAAGGTCGCCGTACAGTAATATAAAAAACAGTTCTCATAAAAATAATAAAAATAAATAAATAAATAAAATAAAATAAGATCAAAATAAGTATATACAATTAAAAAGGCATGGAGCCTGCCGAGCATTAAAAAGCATCACGTGGGACAGTGCCTAAACAAATGGGTTTTGAGGTGGGTTTGGAAACAGGAAATTGAGTCCAGATTTTTGATGTCAGGGGGAGGGAGTTCCATAGACGTGGGGCGGAGCAGCCTCGCGAACCCATGGTATGAGTCGGGGGAATTTGATCAGGTAGATCTGAACCCCTCAGACAGGTATGGAGGGGCTAGATTGTGGATGGCCTTGAATGTATGGTGAAATGTATTCTGTATTTGATGGGAAGCCCCCTGGAGCAGAACGGGGGTGATGTGACAAATGGCAGGGGTTTGGTGATGTGCGTGCGGCAGCGTTCTGGACTAATTGCAGTTTATGGAGGCATTTGTGGGGGAGACCGAAGAGGAGGGAATTGCAATAGTTAGAGTTAGATTGTCATGCCTGTCCCCCTCCATATGAGTTAGTTTGTCATGTCTGTCCTCCATATGAGTTAATTTGTCATGTCTAACCCCCTCCATATGAGTTAGTTTGTCATGTCTGTCCCCCTCCATATGAGTTAGTTTGTCATGTCTGTCCTCCCTATGAGTTCGTTTGTCATGTCAGTTCTCCATATGAGTTAGTTTGTCATGTCTAACCCCCTCCATATGAGTTAGTTTGTCATGCCTGTCCCCCTCCATATGAGTTAGTTTGTCATGCCTGTCCCCCTCCATATGAGTTAGTTTGTCATGTCTTTGTCCTGTTGGTGTCAGTGTTTACGGGTTCACGCCGCCTTGCATGGTGCCAGCCCCGGTTGGCACCACAGACGGCCACAGTGTGTGGCCCCAGGCCAGGGAGCGTGTGGAGGGCACCAGGGACTGGGGGATGTGGGGGTCAGGAGAAAACGCTAGAACAATGCCAAGCTTTCTGAACCCAGAAAAAGAGAGCCACTCAGAAGCTAGCTGTGTGCATGTTGTTTTGGTCTAGATCATGTTTATAATCACTCCAACTATGTTGTTGGAAAGGGCACATCATGCTTCTGCATAACGAAGTGTGTGTGTGTGTGTGTGTGTGTGTGTGTGTGTGTGTGTGTGTGTGTGTGTGTGTGTGTGTGTGTGTGTGTGTGTGTGTGTGTGTGTGTGTGTGTGTGTGTGTGTGTGTGTGTGTGTGTGTGTGTGTGTGTGTGTGTGTGTGTGTGTGTGTGTGTGTGTGTGTGTGTGTGTGTCATGCATTAATCACAACAATGTTATGCTGTATCCGCCTGCTATAAACTAAACAAGCGACTGTCATTTGAATGCACACTTCCTCTTCCACCTGTTTTTCTCCAAAGGCTGCTCTTCCTCCAGTTTTGAACACAACTGACCTCATTGATACCTCTTTTTGTTTACCTTGGTTTAGCCTTCTGTTTGTTTTCTGTCAAATTCCTAAACCTCCTGCAAACAAATGAGTTTTTATGCAACAGCCCATGGTCTAAGTTAGATGACATGTTCGTTCTTATTTATACCTTTTTGAGTTTCTTTCTTTACTTTCTATGGCAACAGACATTTAGCACTAGTGAGAATAATTCATGCTACAAACAGTTCCAACTTTATATCACTTAGGTAGGCCTCCCAAATAAGACTATGCAAAAGAAGTTTGATACCTTGTATACATCTTAAGTTTGGGAATCTTGTTCTTGCTTATATCAAACAGATCATTTTCTTCAGGAATTTAGCTTTTTGTAGTTTTCACCGATGCAAGGTTTGTTTATTGCTGTTGTTTGTTTAAGTCTAACGGTCTCCCTCCCTTCCTGTCCTTCAGAGATATCAAGCCGGACAACGTCCTGCTGGACATGAACGGACACATTCGGTTGGCCGACTTCGGCTCCTGTCTGAAGATGATGCAGGATGGCACTGTAAGCACACACACACACACGCTCACCGCTTTTTCAAAGAGTTTTCTACAGCTTACAAACACAGTGTATCCCTTCCAAATACACACAAGCACTGCAAAGGGATGTATGATATTACTACTACACATACGATCTCTGTCTGTATCTCTCTTTCTCTCTGAAACATATTTGACCTTATTTAGTATTTGCCCCCTACGCTTTCTAAAATAGCAACGTTTGATTTGAAAAAGGGCCCAGTCCAGCTCCCCTTTACCCAAAGCATAGATAAAATGACCTGTTGGACTTCAGTGCACTGAGGAGCCAACACATGTATTTTGAAAGGACCTTAAATACCAGTAATAGCTTAGTGAACTGTTTGTGTTCCTGTGTGCATGCACACTCCTAATGCCATACTCTATGGCAGTTTCAACCTGCTGAAAAGGTACTTAGGAAGGTGAGAAAAGGTCTCAGGATCAAAGTGAAAGCTGGCAGTTTAGCTACAGAGAATTGTCAATGGGGGCAGTTAACTCCCCCACCATAAGTCTCTGAACAATTTGATCAATAGGCTTTAATCAGTTACTAAGGCTATATTGTTTTCAATGACTACTATACAAAGGTCACAGACATTTCAGCATATTGACTGATTAGAGTACTCATTATGCTTCCTCTAGGTCAGTAGGTTGGCTATTAGATGCATTAGGTGCATTCACCACCAGCTGTGAGAATGGCCAGCATGTCTGTATAACTGAAAGACACACAGGCCCAGTTTAGGCATCGTTGCGATAGTCACTGGTGTTTTCATCTCTTGTGTAGAATGAGTTTTATGAGATAGCATCGAGAGGAATGAATGTGGGGTTGCTCTGTGCTGAAGCTGTGAGCCCGACTTTTGCTATTTCGCTTTGATGGCTCCACTTCGTTTTTGCCCTCTTAGGCCCATTTTTAATCTCTTATTTTTTTCTCTATTGCTCTCGGCAGTTTAGAGCTTCTCACTTTAGACTCTGCCATCACCCTTCATTCAGCGTAAAAAAAAGAGAAGAAACAATAGCTCTATTCAATGCCACTACTTAACAATGTCTTGACTCACTTTAATTGTCTGAAGTGATATAAGCTCAGTGTCTGAATTTTAACCGTAATCCTAGATGGAATGGGTCATCATGTTAATAGTCTCTTCCCCTCATCCTCACAGGTCCAGTCTTCCGTGGCGGTGGGCACTCCGGACTACATTTCCCCTGAGATCCTGCAGGCCATGGAGGATGGGATGGGGAAGTACGGTCCTGAGTGTGACTGGTGGTCTCTGGGGGTGTGCATGTACGAGATGCTGTACGGGGAGACGCCCTTCTACGCCGAGTCCCTTGTGGAGACCTACGGCAAGATCATGAACCACGAGGTGAGCCGGCCCTGGTCCTGGCCCTGGTCTTCTCCAGATGCTGCCTCACACACAGCACTCTCTCTGTGTCTACCCTAGCATTGCTTAAATTAATCGGACGCTTAATCTGACCACTGTTACATATCAATGATTTATCAAAACATATCAATGATTAATCTATTTAACCATGAGTAAAGAACTTTTAAGGTCATGCGTTGAACACATTAACACTCCCTCTCAATTGATGTAATGTTCTAATGCCTGTCTTGTAGAGTTTTAGATACGCAGTGTTGAAGTATGACTCTGTTGGAATGCTTCCTGAAGAGATCCAGGTTAAGCACATCTCTCCAGAGTCGAGTTCCTGAAACACTGAAGCCTACTTTTGGGCTATTTTAGTCAGGGCCTCAGTCACATGAAATGTAGAGCGACTTCTGAGTCCCCGGTCCCGTCTTCCACCTACCTGCTCTTATTTCTCCGTTCACAGTGATTTCAATAAGGGATTTGGATATAACACTTTGGTGTGAGAGAAACAGCTTGAAATGTAATCAACGTTTCCACTCTATCCACCTTCTTACCCGTCTGTCCTCCCCTGTTCTTCCACCCTCCAGGAGCGTTTCCAGTTCCCCTCCCACATCAGCGACGTATCCGAGGACGCCAAGGACCTCATCCAGCGGCTCATCTGCTCCCGCCAGCGCCGCCTGGGCCAAAACGGCATCGAGGACTTCAAGGACCACCCCTTCTTCTCAGGCATTGACTGGGAGCACATCCGCTCCACCGAGGCGCCCTACATCCCCGATGTCAGCTCGCCCTCCGACACCTCCAACTTCGACGTGGACGACGACGTGCTGAAGAACCCGGTGGGCTTTGTGTTATGGGCCTGGTTTAACTAACCCTGGGTTTAGATAACAGCCTGGTTTAACTAACCCTGGGTTTAGATAACAGCCTGGTTTAACTAACCCTGGGTTTAGATAACAGCCTGGTTTAACTAACCCTGGGTTTAGATAACAGCCTGGTTTAACTAACCCTGGGTTTAGATAACAGCTTTGTTTAACTGACCCTAGGTTTAGATAACAGCTTTGTTTAACTGACCCTAGGTTTAGATAACAGCTTGGTTTAACTGACCCTGGGTTTAGATAAAAACCTGGTTTAACTGACCCTGGGTTTCAAGAAAAGCCTGGTTTAACTAACCCTGGGTTTAGATAACAGCTTTGTTTAACTGACCCTAGGTTTCAAGAAAAGCCTGGTTTAACCGACCCTAGGTTTAGATAAAAGCTTGGTTTAACTGACCCCTAGATTTCAGGCGTATGTGCGTGTGATCATTACAGTTGTGATTGTTTCCTTTGGTTTGTTGCGCATGGGTTGTATTTGTTGAAAGCCAGTGGCTCTGGGCACAAGAAACAATGCAGCTTTTTTTCCTCAGCTAATTTAATGTTACAGCGGTAAAGTGGTTCCGTCTTAAGCAGACTGTAACATGGCCAGCTTAGCCTGCTGACCTGGTAGCTTGAGAAGCCCCATAAAGAAAGAACACGCTTGTTTCTCGACAACCTTTTGAGCCAGTTTGTTTCGCTCTGCCCCTCCACCCCACAGGACATCGCACCGCCAGTGTCCCACACAGGCTTCACGGGACAGCACCTGCCTTTCGTGGGCTTCACCTACACCACCGACAGCTGCTTCTCCGATGGAGGCTCGGTCAAGCGGGCGGCGCTCTCCGACAGCGGCTCCGACGAGGGGGGCGTGGGAGTGGGAGAGGGAGGCGGCGAGGCGGTGGAGGTCTTTGAGCGACGGATCCGTCGGCTGGAACAGGAGAAGCTTGAGTTGAGCCGCAAGCTGCAGGGTGAGCAATCCAACAGCATTCCAGTCTGACTATACCAGGGGGGGCATTCCAGTCTGACTATACCAGGGCGGGCATTCCAGTCTGACTATACCAGGGGGGGCATTCCAGTCTGACTATACCAGGGGGGGCATTCCAGTCTGACTATACCAGGGCGGGCATTCCAGTCTGACTATACCAGGGGGGGCATTCCAGTCTGACTATACCAGGGGGGGCATTCCAGTCTGACTATACCAGGGCGGGCATTCCAGTCTGACTATACCAGGGGGGGCATTCCAGTCTGACTATACCAGGGGGGGCATTCCAGTCTGACTATATCAGGGGGGGCATTCCAGTCTGACTATACCAGGGGGGCATTCCAGTCTGACTATACCAGGGGGGCATTCCAGTCTGACTATACCAGGGGGGGCATTCCAGTCTGACTATACCAGGGGGGGCATTCCAGTCTGACTATACCAGGGGGGGCATTCCAGTCTGACTATACCAGGGGGGGCATTCCAGTCTGACTATACCAGGGGGGCATTCCAGTCTGACTATACCAGGGGGGGCATTCCAGTCTGACTATACCAGGGGGGGCATTCCAGTCTGACTATACCAGGGCGGGTATTCCAGTCTGACTATACCAGGGGGGTATGCACAGACTTTAGCATCCCGTTTCATAGACTTAACGTCGGCTTTCAGAACTATATGTAGGGGATACCATAAACTAGAAAACTGTCAATTTTATTGAGCTATTTAACTACACATCGATGTTTATTTATTTAAATCTCCCTTTATTCGGTAAGTTTAGGTTTTGATTGTGAATGAAATTGTGTGTGTCTGTGTGTGTAAGCTTAAAGCCTAGTCAGATATTTTCCAGCTTTTTGTTTCTGACACAGATTGATCTTGAAACAGATTTAAAATGAACCCATAGCTCTATTTGACCTTTAGCCCTTTCAGAAATGTCTTGGTCACACTATCCATTCAGTGCAGAATGTTATCGCGCCCTCTGACCCCGTTCCATCTCTCTGCGTGACCTCCAGAGTCCACCCAGGCGCTGCAGACCCCGGGGAGGGGGGGCGGCGGCACGCTGGCACGGGACAAGGAGATGAGGAAGCTCAACGAGGAGATTGACCGTCTGAAGAAGAAACTGGCAGGTCAGAGCTCCGCCCTCCTGCCTGTGTTCCTGAACAAGTCCACGAGACAACACATTCTTCTGCCATCAGGCTTTGCATTTCAGGAGCCTTCTCACTTTTATAGACCCCACATTTGATAAATAAAACACCATTATGGTGTCATATACCAGAAAGACACCTTTTTACCTTGCATTACAACTTTAGAATATTTGTTGTTCTTCCAAGCGCAATATATTTTGAATTGGCTGTCTGCAGAAAGGCTTTGTTTACAGATCTTAGCTAAAGTTGACTAGGTGTCACGCTTTTCATACATGATCCAAATAATGGAGTTATTTGTAGTTTGAAACAGTCTGTTTTGAAAGTTCCTCGTCATGCATCATGTGATCCTTGTTCCAGACTCTGATAGGCTGGAGCACCAGCTGGAGGAGGCGGTGACCCTGCGGCAGGACTACGAGAGCTCCTCCTCCAAGTTGAAGGCCCTGGACAAGCAGGTGAAAGCCCTGCGCCAGGAGAAAGAGGACATCCACAAGGTAAACAAGGACCCTCTCCTCTGTGCTCACCTGACAGTCAAAGAGACTCTGTTTAACACTTTGGGGCCACTTGCCAACAGTAAGTTAATATTTAGGGCTGACACCTTCTGGTCAATTCATCGATTCATCAAAAAATATGTAGGAATTTGGTCAACCAACATTTGCTTTTGTTGGCTACAGCCCTAATAGTTTTGTTGTTATATTTTTCCCAAATTTGAAAGACAGTTGTTTTGAGTGTGTATGAGGCTTGTTTTGAGCGTTGGCTCACACAGATGTAGTCGGATGGACACACATTGGCAGATAAGTTCATAACCTTGTGTAAAAAATAAACGTCCACACAGACTGACCTTCTGCCCCGTTACAATGCTCTGCTCCATCCCAGTTAATGACTTCAACACTAAGACCTTTTTATTTGGATGAATTGCATCCTGTCATTGGTTAGTTGCAGTCAGGACACAGCACATATTTGGCTAACGCAATCTGCCAAGCTGTGGAGCTATTCCACCTTGTTATCTAGGCATCCTCACTCCAAAGGTTTTCTGCACATTTCTATTGCTTTAGTTTTCACCTTTTCATATCCGGAATTTACCACACCCTAATTTTCTCCCTCTGTCTGTCATTCTTACTGGCCTCCTTTCTCTCTCTCTCTCTCTCTCTCTCTCTCTCTCTCTCTCTCTCTCTCTCTCTCTCTCTCTCTCTCTCTCTCTCTCTCTCTCTCTCTCTCTCTCTCTCTCTCTCCTCCGTTCTATTTCCATGTCTGGCTCCTTCACGCTCTCCTGATGGTTCTCTGCTTTCCATCTTTAATTGGTCTTCTGCCTCTTGTCTTCACTTGTCTCTTCCTCTTAACCATTCCCTCTTTCCCCTCTTCCTCACGTCCCTCATCCTTCTTGTTGATTACCCTTTTCTTTGTCTCGTGTTCCCCTACCACACCTCCTTTATTTTCCCTTTCTTTCACCCTGTCTCTCACTCTCTGCCCCGTTCTCCTGCTGCTTGCCTCTTCTCACCATCCACCCACCCTCCCTATCCACAGCAACTGGTGGACTCCCTGGAGCGCCTCAAGTCCCAGACCAAGGAGCTGAAGGAGGCCCACTCGCAGCGTAAGCTGGCCCTGCAGGAGTTCTCTGAGCTGAGCGAGCGGCTGGCTGAGCTGCGCTCCACCAAGCAGAAGCTGTCCCGCCAGCTCCGCGACAAGGAGGAGGAGATGGACGCCGCCGTGCAGAGAGTGGACGCCATGCGCCAGGAGATCCGCAAGACCGAGAAGGCCCGCAAGGAGGTAACCACCACAACCACTCTGCAGCATCCTTCCCAACGCAATCGAATTCAATGCAACCGTCCTGCTATTTGATATAATATAGTAGTTTGTAGTTAGCCCAGCACCATAGAAATACATCTAAACTGAACTTGCAAGAAGGAAGCTCTATGACTACTTTTGAGCAGCAAACCAACTGCAGCTTATACCAGTACAGTTACCAGTTAGCTAGCATGTCATCATTAATGCATTAAGCAGAAAATGGCTGAACAAAAACTTGCTGAACTTGCATTTCGATTTATAATTAAATTCTGTGAGTCAATAGTTAGTGGATAGTTTTAATTAATTAAAAGCTTACATATCTCATCTAAGTATGCATACAGTTCCGGTTGCTGCTGCCTACTTGATGTTGTCAGCTATGTGCTGCACTGACCAGGAGTTCAACAACGTGCGTGCGTGCGTGCGTGCGTGCGTGCGTGCGTGCGTGCGTGCGTGCGTGCGTGTGTGTGTGTGGTAATATTGTAGTATATCTGTAAGAGCTACCAGTATGTCTTATTGTTCCCCTGTCTGTGTTGCAGCTGGAAGAACAGCTAGAGGATGCAAAGGCAGAGGCCTCTAAGGAAAGGAAGCTCCGGGAACACAGCGAGGTCTACTCCAAACAGCTGGAGTCAGAGCTGGAGAGCCTCAAGGTCAGCACACACACACACACTTCTCTCTGCACCTCTGTAAAAGGAAGCTACTCTCTGGAAACAACAATGTGCCTCCCTCTCAGCTCTTTAATGACTCATGTTACTGTAATATTTGTACAGCACCCGATCTGTCTTCACATTTCCACTCAGCCCTGCTCCCTCAGTCCGTTCTTTCCTTGAATCTCATGCTGAATCACTTCAATTCCCTCACCCGACTCTCCCAGCTGCTCTGCCATTTGAAGGGGTCTTTGCTCCTGTTCCACTGTATATAGCCGTCTGTTTTTGTTGTGTTGTTGCTGTTGGCATGGACTCTACAGTAACGCACACACAGAG
The DNA here is from genome assembly GCA_026901105.3 of Galaxias olidus. Taxonomy (NCBI): domain Eukaryota; kingdom Metazoa; phylum Chordata; class Actinopteri; order Galaxiiformes; family Galaxiidae; genus Galaxias; species Galaxias olidus. The sequence continues at coordinate 130,501 of JAPMUY010004658.1, forward strand.
ACACTAAAACAGCTGTGTTTCATAGAGCAAGGGGGCTTGGCTACCCACAAACCCTTGTTTCCAACAGCTCATTTATAGTTTTCTCTCTCTGTTGTTTTTTCACCCACTTCCCTGCTGCTCTGTGTGTGCCCCTGTTTGAACCATTGTGGTGTCTCTTCCTGTTTTCCTACCTCTTCCTTCTACCCCGCCTTTTTATTTCTTATAAATACATGGGGTAGTTGTTAACTGGCACTGGAAGATACCAGTGGCACGGCACTACCACAGAGGAAGTCATTTATAAGAATTGTGACTTTGAAGTGCGTCATACCTTATGTACCTCCAAGTGTATACGAAGCTCTCTGGGTGCAGCTCAATTAGAACCGTATCTGTTCAAGCCTACAGTCCCCTTCATAGCTGAGCCTCTGACACACATTTTTTATTTAACACTCTCTTCTGGTGGAAATCAGCTTTGACCCTTCTAAATAATGTGGGAGATGCAGGTGGCTTGATTCATTGCAGACCCATTTTCAAACTCCCCTGTCTAACTAAGAGGTTAGACACTCTTGTAAATGAACAGCTTTATACCTTCTGGTCTACAAACATATATACATGTACTATACTATGCCCTGTTGTGTCTGGGTTCAGAGCTTGTAATAGAATTTCAGCAGCCACTGTTGTTGTAAATTACTATTATATAATAACTGATTTTGATACTCGGAAACTAAATTAGTTTAGTCTTGTTTACTGATTTGTCAGAAGTTGTATTGATCCACAGATTAGTACTGGATGGATTAGCCTCTCTGGGATTTGATGAAGCAGCCTTTAACTGGTTTCAGGACTAGCTAGGATGGAACAGTGCATTGTCTACGCTGTTTATCTATGATATGTGTTGTAGCTACCATTCTATATGCTGGTGCACCATCTACACAGAAAGCTAATTAAAGTGCATTTTATTGTGTATAGAAACCCCTTAGAGATCGGAGATTAATTTGAAATGGGTCAGATACTAAATATATGCTTTTCTCAAGGGCCAAACGTTTGTCATGAGGCATTTAATATTTGCTCCCTAAATGGAGCCCAAAATGAGCTTGTTGCTGTGTCCATGCTGTCCTTCACCTGGCTAAATAAAGTGCTGTCATTTAAGACCCATGCGCTTGAACTCCCAAAGAAGGTGAGGATCAGACTGTGAGCTCTATATAGGATAAGGTCATGCTTTTCTTTTGAAATCAGAATAACAATTGTACAATCAACTCATGTCAGCAATGGATTATGGTGATAATATGTAGGCTATATGCGTGCATCCATTTTAAAGTCACTTGAAGATGTTGATCCCAATGCTGACTGTTTTGGAACTGGAGATGGCTTTGGAACGCATCACAATTTACACATTAATAGCTAATGTTTTTTTTCTCATTAGTTTTATACTTAATTTACATTTTTATATTTATTAATTAAAATGTTGCTTTGTTTGCTATATATTTTGTAATGACTTACCTTTTAAACAGGGCACTACTGGAAAAGACACAGTTCTCTGTCAGTTAGTCACGTATAAATAAAGAATTGTTTTGTCTGTCTCTCTGTCTCTGTTCCAGCTGAAGCAGGGCAGCGGGCGCAGCGGCAGCGTCAGCCCCGAGTCGCAGCAGGAGCTGTCCAAGGTGAAGTCTGAGCTGGACAAGAAGGTGCTGTTCTACGAGGAGGAGCTGGTGCGCCGCGAGGCCTCCCACACCTCGGAGCTCAAGAGCCTCCGCAAGGAGCTGCACGACTCAGAGGGCCAGCAACTCTCTCTGCACAAGGAGCTGCTGGTCCTCAAGGACAAGCTGGAGAAGGACAAGCGGGAGAGGTAGGTACCACTAGGCTGACGCTAGTCAGACTGGAGAAAGCAGAGAGAGAGTAGGGTCATGCTAGGCTAACACTAGTCAGACTGGATAAGGGAGAATGCTTGGCCAACACTAGTCAGACTGGATAAGGGACAATGCTAGGCTAACACTATTCAGACTGGATAAGGGAGAGGTGGGTACCGCTAGGCTAACACTAGTCAGACTGGATAAGGGAGAAGTGGGTACTGCTAGGCTAACACTAGTCAGACTGGAGAAAGCAGAGGGAGAGTAGGGTCATGCTAGGCTAACACTAGTCAGACTGGATAAGGGACAATGCTAGGCTAACGTTAGTCAGACTGGATAAGGGAGCGGTGGGCACCGCTAGGCTAACACTAGTCAGACTGGAGAAAGCAGAGGGAGAGTAGGGTCATGCTAGGCTAACACTAGTCAGACTGGATAAGGGAGAATGCTTGGCTAACACAAGTCAGACTGGATAAGGGAGAGTAGGGCACTGCTAGGCTAACACTATTCAGACTGGATAAGGAAGAGGTGGGTACCGCTAGGCTAACACTAGTCAGACTGAATAAAGGAGAATAGGGTACCGCTAGGCTAACACTAGTCAGACTGGATAAGGGAGAGTAGGGTATTGCTAGGCTAACACTAGTCAGACTGAATAAGGGAGAGGAGGGTACCGCTAGGCTAACACTAGTCAGGCTGAATAAGGGAGAGGAGGGTACCGCTAGGCTAACACTAGTCAGGCTGAATAAGGGAGAGGAGGGTACCGCTAGGCTAACACTTGTCCGGCTGAATAAGGGAGAGGAGGGTACCGCTAGGCTAACACTAGTCAGACTGAATAAAGGAGAATAGGGTACCGCTAGGCTAACACTAGTCAGGCTGAATAAGGGAGAGGAGGGTACCGCTAGGCTAACACTAGTCAGGCTGTAGAAAGCAGAGGGAGAGGTGGGTTAATGCTATTTGAAAAGATAGTTTGACGTGTTCCGCCACAGTATACAAGCTAAACCTCTGTGTGTCTGTTTTGTAGACAAAGTGAGATGGACGAATCTGTGGGGGCTCTAAAGGAGAAGTATGAGCGCGAGCGCAACATGTTGACGCAGGACAACCGCAAGCTGACTGCTGAGACCGACCGGGTAAAGATCACCACCGCCACAGACCACACTGTGTCACCCTCACCACAGGAAACGGACAGCTTCATTACACGTCCTCTCCCTTTCTCCCCTTTGGTTCCACGCTCTGTTTTGAAATCTGTATTCCTACCACCCTTCATCCAATTCTCACATACCTGTACTCGATGTCTGTGACTGTCCTATTATCTCTTTCTCTTCTCCGCCCCTCCCTCCATCTCACCCACGCCCCCACAGCTGTGTACGTTTGTGGACAAGCTGACGTGCCAGAACCGCCAGCTAGAGGACGAGCTCCAGGACCTGGCCTCCAAGAAGGAGAGCGTGGCCCACTGGGAGGCCCAGATCGCTGAGATCATCCAGTGGTCAGTACAAACACTGCCTAGCTGTGTGTGTGTGTGTGTGTGTGTGTGTGTGTGTGTGTGTGTGTGTGTGTGTGTGTGTGTGTGTGTGTGTGTGTGTGTGTGTGTGTGAGAAATAGCTGTCCTTAATGTGTTCCATCTACCTGGTGCAGGGTGAGTGACGAGAAGGACGCCCGGGGCTACCTGCAGGCGCTGGCCTCTAAGATGACAGAGGAGCTGGAGTCTCTCCGCAGCTCCAACCTGGGCTCCCGAACTCTGGTGAGACACACACACACACACACACGCCCTACACAAACAGGCACTCAGGAGGCATGTTTATCCAATTTCACGTCTACATTGACACAAGCTGGTGCTCACCCAGGGCTTAGCCTTACATATAGATGGTAGTATCTGACTCTAGATGAGCAGTACAACATCCAGACGTGTTCATTTGTAGTGTTACCATCCCTGTGGAACTGCTGTGAGGTAGCAAAGATTACGTCCTGGGGTGTCTCATGTACTTCACTGTCTCATTACAACTGGAGGGTTATTAGCAAGATCAGTACTTCAGCTCTTAAGGATGGCATACCACTGCATAGCATAACCTCAGACTGGACTGTGCTCTGAACCTGCCTCAGACTGTTTTAGTGGACACGCTGGTACGTCCCTGGTCAGCAGTAATGCCTGCCAGAGCACCAACGCTGGCCTGATGCCATTACGTTCAGGGCTCAAGCCTGCCTAGGCCCTTAAATAGCCCTTAAGTAGCCCTCCTAATGGAAATGGATGGAGGGAAGATGACAACTGGGACTAATGCCAGCACTAGGCCAGAGCAGAGAGGAGCGTTTGATTTGTTAGTGTCTCCATCCTTAACAGCTTTAGAGACTGAGATGGGCTGTGCCTCCTCCTTGTGTCTACAGAAGGTCACATTAGGTTAGATGGACTGTGTAATCTGCTGTACTTTGAGGGAGTAACACACACAGATGCCCTAACAGTGATGGCTGGAGGGTTTACAGCGCTGGCTAGCAATGTTGCCTCTAGTGGCCGGAATGCATTTAGTCATTAACTATAATAGTTATTTCAAGTCATGTGATCTGTACATGTTTAGATAGTTTTCACTGTATTTTAGCTTTTTTCTCAGGATTTCATTTCAAAGTTTGTGCGTTGAATTATTTTTTTTATCTTCGCGTACACAATTAAATATATTTAGATACATGTGTTTGATTGACAACACAAAAAACACTTAACGCTATGTTTAACTTTGAATGTGAACGGCTCTTTGTGAATTTGTGACTTTTCTGAGAGCCTTGGGTTGTTCTGTTGTCAATGTTGCCTCAGGGAGAATCAGGAGTGGCCGCTCCTCAGAAACCCTTGTCCTATTCTGGGGGGGACAAAGGGGTAAGTTTGTCCTTGAAAAGCATACAGCCAATCACCACAGCTATCACCATGCATTATTAAGGAGCAGTCTAGCTGCTGCTCGCATGCTTTCCTGTCTGCTTTGGTGTCGCTGAAGTGGCCTGCCAAAATGCATGAGGCCAGCTAATCGCAGAACATCTGACCTGGAATAGCCAGCTTCATTTGAATGTATATTTGTGGCTGCTGTGAAGTGGGTTTAATGCCCCCCAGCCCATTTGTTTTAAACAGAGCTTATGGAGACCTAGAAAGCTGAGTGAGTTTCTTTCTGAAGTTAACAGAGGAGACTGAGGAGGTCTGTGTGCGCTGCAGTACAACACGGACACGCATGTACGTAGAGAGGCCAAAAGAATCAGGGTAGATGGTGTACAGTGACCCCTAGGCTGATATCCTTTTGCATGGCTTGAATTTGAAGTGAAACATTGAGATCTACTGTAGTGTGTTAGTGATTTGACTTTGAAGAGGATCCTGAAACATTGAGATCTACTGTGGTGTTAGTGATGTGACTTTGAAGAGGATCCTGAAACATGGAGCTCTGCTGTAGTGTGTTAGTGATTTGTGTGCAGCGACTGCTGTATCATATGAAGGTGACTGCGAGGAGCATCCAGACTAGACTTCCGATGACTCCCTTTAGCATGTAACCAGATGCCCACTGGCTTTTTCCGTCAGGGACAGGCACCGTCTAGTGAGTTAGGTTAGAGAGACAGGGTGGGGGGGGGGGTGATTCCTCATCATTTCCTGTCTCGGCGGGGCCGCTGATGTTACACTATCCCGTGGCATGTGTGGAATGTAGTTCCTGCTTCCTGAAGGCTTCCATTTATCATCAGGTTGAAATGATGCTCTCGTTTTCTGTACTCAACAAACCCAACCTAAAGCCTTACAATAAATTGTCTTTAGTTTCCTGGTCTAATTCATACAAATCCACAATATCTCTGGTTTTAAAAATCCCTTCAGACAAAATGTACAGTAGCCTTTGAGGATCTATGTAAAGGTTAGATAGTTAAAATGTCGGATTGGTGCTTTAAGACTTTCAACAGTGCACATTGGTCCACAGAGGAATAGTTGGGAGCTAACTAGGTAGTGTGCTGTGTTTTTCCAGGACCCGCTGTGGAAGGTGCGCCGTAGCCAGAAGCTGGACATGTCGGCCCGGCTGGAGCTCCAGTCGGCCCTGGACGCTGAGATCCGGGCCAAGCAGCTGCTGCAGGAGGAGCTCCGCGAGGTCAAGGCGGCCTGCAACGTCCTTGAGAGGTCAGCCCTTCTGTCCATGCTTCATGTGGTGGGGGATGCAGGGGGGGGGGGGGCTGACCAGGCGCTGTCATGGGGGAGAAACGTACACATGAGCTTGGCTGCATGCGTTTGGTTCCTCCTGTCATCATGCCTGATCACATACACCCCCCACACGTTACTGCAGCAAGTTTAGGGAGTCTGAGGCCTGGAACGGGGAGATGGCTGAGCAGCTGGAGAGCCTGAAGAAGGAGCTGGAGGAGAGCCACTCGCGCTCAGACAAAGGTCAGTCCAGTCTCCCTTCACTAGGGCTGACCGCCCGGGTTTCCTTCTCATCTCTGGTGTAGTTAGGAGTCTGCATGCACTAGTCCTTCATGATACGTGATGCTGGACACCCATGCAGCCTTCTACCTTCTAAGATGTGCAGCGGCTCGCTAGGCCTGTAGTCAAACGCTGGCTCTCCCTCCTCTACCACTCTCTTAGATCTGAAGCTGCCAGACTTCCAGGATTCTATCTTTGAGTATTTCAACACGTCTCCTCTGGCCCATGACCTGACCTTCAGAGTAAGTCTGCTGTTGTTTCACCTTGATTTGCTCCCTGTCTCTTTACCTACCGGGCTCCTCCCTGTCTGTGTTAGCAGCAAAGGGCTTTGTTTGAAAGTGACTCTCAGGGTCAGGGGTCATTCAGACCCAGTCCAGCATGTTGGCACACTTTACAGCGTTAGTGATTTAGCGTTAGATCTTATGGATCTGGTCCCTACTGTACATGGCAGACACACACACACATAAACGTAAACAGACAGCGCTGACAGTTTTATGATATCTTTTAATTGAAGTGCATTCAAGAAATTATTTATAGTACTGCATTGCGCACTGTGACTTCATACTGTGGAAACAAGGAATGCTTGTCCACACACACAAGCCTATGGCAACACAACATTTGTGACGCCCACACAAAAAGCCGAGCACAGCTCCAGTCTGGCAAAGCCCAAGTTTAAGCAGGCCTTCTTGTATCAGACCCATACCCTCACCACCGGGACTAACTTCAAAGCCCTGTTCACGAGGGGAGTGGGCCCTGTGGAATGGATGGCTCTCAGGTTACCTATCAGCACACAGTGAACCCCGTGCAGTGGGCCACATTGTGGACAGGATCTGAGGCTAATAGGGCCGCAGTTATGAGCAGGGGTCAAAGGCCATAAGGGGCGTGGACGGGCACTTTACAAAAAGGAAGGCTTAATGAGAGGGATCTGGCTGTTGCCTTTGGCCTGCTTCAACTACTCTCCTCACAGCCATTACCTACAAGGCCAAAGGATCTTACTTAAGCAAGCACCAAGGGATTCTTTCATTTTGGATTGTATGGTGGGATTCAGGCCCAACTACACAAACCAAACTGAAACAGAGTGCCTTTAGGGTTGAAAGTATAGTCTTACCCTGTATGAACCAAATCCATTTCTTGTCATCAAGTAGACATCTTGCAGTTATTACAGTTAGATATTACAGTTATTACAGTTAGATATTACAGTTATGAAGGGAGATATTACAGGCAGATATTACAGTTATTACAGTTAGATATTACAGTTATTACAGTTATGACAGTGAGATATTAGTTATTAAAGTTAGATAATACAGTTATGACAGTGAGATATTAGTTATTTCAGTGAGATGTTACAGTTATTACAGTGAGATATTACAGTTATGACTGAGGTATTAGTTATTTCAGTGAGATGTTAGTTATTACAGTGAGATATTACAGTTATGACAGTGAGAAATTACAGTTATGACAGTGAGGTATTAGTTATTACAGTTAGATATTAGTTATTACAGTGAGATATTACAGTTATGACTGAGGTATTAGTTATTACAGTTAGATATTACAGTTATTACAGGTAGATATTACAGTTATTACAGTGAGATATAACAGTTATTACAGTGAGATATTACAGTTATGACAGTGAGGTATTAGTTATTACAGTTATGACAGTGAGATATTAGTTATGACAGTGAGATATTACCGTTATGACAGTGAGATATTACAGTTATGACAGTGAGGTATTAGTTATTACAGTTAGATATTACAGTTATTACAGTTAGATATTACAGTTATTACAGTTAGATATTACAGTTATTACAGTGAGATATTAGTTATTACAGTGAGATATTAGTTATTACAGTGAGATATTACGGTTATGACAGTGAGATATTACAGTTATGACAGTGAGATATTAGTTGTGACAGTGAGAAATTACGGTTATGACAGTGAGGTATTACAGTTATGACAGTGAGATATTAGTTATTACAGTGAGATATTAGTTATTACAGTGAGATATTAGTTATTACAGTGAGATATTAGTTATGACAGTGAGATATTACGGTTATGACAGTGAGATATTACAGTTATGACAGTGAGATATTACAGTTATGACAGTGGGATATTACAGTTATGAGTGAGATATTACAGTTATGACAGTGAGGTATTACAGTTATGACAGTGAGATATTAGTTATTACAGTGAGATATTAGTTATTACAGTGAGATATTACAGTTATGAGTGAGATATTACAGTTATGACAGTGCCTTTTGTTGTGGCTCAGTACCACGTCTCCTTTGAACAGCCAATCATACTCTACAGAGTCTACAAGGCACTTTGTTGAGAGGACAAGGACAGCACAATAACAAAAGCCAGGGTGACAGTTCCGTGGCCCTCCATTATTGAGCTCGACCAGGGAGGGACTTTGAGTTGTCCCTCTGAAAGTCTGGATGATAGATGAAGGTCCTGTTTCACCACGTGACCTTCATCCACAATATTTGGTCTTCTTATTAAATGGTAGTGTGAACACAAACCAGGCCAGATGAAAGACTGCTCTGGAACCTGATCCAATCTATTAAAAGGTCGAGGTGTGAAAGTGGCCGTAAAATCCTGATGTAACGTTGGTTTGCAGAAAACCACTTGTGTGAGGCGGCCATTTTGTCATTGATCTTCCACGGGTCAAGCAGCTGTAGATTTACACAGCTCCTCTGGAAAACTTCCCCCAAAAACCTGAAGCTATCGTTTGCTTTTATTTGTATTTCACTCTTCCGCTGATTTCAACTGTTCTTTCAAAACAAAAAGGACACGGTCTCCTCCTCCTCCGCGTCCTCTCTGCTAGCCTTTTGGGATGAAGTAAGTTGTCCAGAGCCCCCTCTCCCCATGTCTCACACTGCCCCTAACCCTGGGGGATTGTGCTGCCAGCATACTAAAAGGTTTGATGGGGGAACTCTACCTTAAACAATGTGTTTTAACAACTTTTGTTTGCCTGTTAGGATGCATGCTAAACTACTGTTTCCTTTTCTATGTAGTAATGTGCATGAATAGGGCAATATATGACCTCGTGCAACTTTGTTTGGTATAACTTCTTTCTTTGTATTGAAGTTATCAATTAAAATTAAACATTTGAATTACTGTAGTATTAGATTGCATTTGGGAACATTTGTGTCGACCTATTTTTGAATAGGCAGCAAGTATTGGATACCTTTTTCCTAGCTGGCTGCACCCTCCTCCTCTACCTTAGAACCTGTACAAAGCTAATGTCTGGCTCAACATGAGGGAACATAGCATTTTCAGGACGTGCCTCAGCATGACCATCTGAAACGTTAGCGTTAATGGTCCCTCTAACTTCTAACCAGGTTCACCTAAGCTGAATAGTGCTGTAGCGTAGGCTTTGACCTAAGTAACTAACAACCAATAAACAAGTAGCGTTTATTAAGCAGATTCACTTTGGACTGGCACCGCATATCGATGAGCAGCAGTTTGTTGTAGTGCGTGTGCACCCACTCCATAGGCAGGAGTTACCAACGTGTTCTTTTCATTTGTCTGCCTTAGAAACAAACATATTATCTCAATTTATGCTGATTTCATCTAGATATTATTTTATACACCCGCACTTTGCCATTAATTTTTTGGATTACAAGTCAAGTGGTTTAAATGATCAGTAATAGGTTTGAACAAGGTCACATCATTCAAGCGTTTTGACATTTTACTATGGACCCCAATAATCCATTATATAGTTTCCCATGTTACAAGTAATCCTAGCCAACCCAATCATGTAATGTAATGACTATGTAGGTGGCTTTGACCAGTGTGTGCGCCTGTCAGGTGATGTGTCAGCCAAGTACATGTGGTCTCTCTTTCTCATGGATATCTGTAGTATGTTCTCCTTTGTTTGTTGTACAGACGGCTCTTCAGTTCCTGACCTCAGAAAGCCACTGCACTGATGGATAGCAATTTGAATGCTTCTACATTGGATCAAAGCTAGATTTAATTTCTTCTGTCAGTTGTGTGCTTTTATCACTTTTTTTATCACTAGGATGACGTGACAGCTGTGACGTATCAGTGCTATGGCCTTTAAGGTCAGAAAGTGTGGGCCTTTTCTTAGTCGTTTGTCAATGATTTCTGTGAGTTGGTGCTGGGAACAGATTGGGCTCCTTGGCGCCCTCTACAGGGGAAACGGTGTGATGTAGTGCGGTGATGTAGTGAGTGCTGCTGGTGAGTGTGTGTGTGGGCCGCCAGTCATCCACACTAATGTCCTGACTTTGTTCCACCTTCTCCAGACCAGCTCAGTCAGCGAGGTGGACAACACACCCCAGCAGCCTGAGGTCCCCTCCACCTCTCCCGCCGGGGCCTACGAGCAGGAGGTGAGTGGCTGTCCTCACACACACACACGCTCACGCACGCGCGCGCTCGCTCGCCTGGCCATATTTGCTTTCTCCTCTGGGTATCTTTGTTCAAACTGAGTGTTTGTAAAAACTTTAGTGTTTGCCATTGCTGTTATGATTTACTTTAGGAATATAATTATGTAAATCAGAAACCGCAGAATGTATGCAGACACTGTGCATGTAGAGTAGGTAGGGCTGCCCCTGTGAACTTCTAACCTCTGACCTTTGACTCCCTCCGGTCCAGGATCAAGCCAAGTCCCCTGCTGCTGCTCCTGCCACCCCCTCCCCTATGTACCAGACATCCTCGCTCCTCTCCACACCAAAGGTACTCACTCTCTCTCACACATCAACAGAACAGACTGTCAGTATTTTCATATGTTAGTGTAATAGGTATGCTAATCTCTGTGTGTCTTTTTCCCTGAAGCCCAAAGCTCACCAGCTGAGCATTAAGACGTTCTCCAGCCCCACCCAGTGCACACACTGCACCTCCCTGATGGTGGGGCTCATCCGCCAGGGCTACGCTTGTGAAGGTGAGGGCCACAGCCAGCCTCTAGTCCCCCATCCCAACACCAAGCCAAGCCTCCTGCTGCTGGCTTCTCCCTGCTCTCACAGGGTTATCTTTTATAGGAGACCTGCAATGTGTTCAGACCAGTGTTCCGGTGAAGGTGTCCCCAGCAGCCCTGATATTCTCTCTGTTTCTTTGCAGTCTGCTCGTTCATCTGCCACGTCTCGTGTAAGGACAACGCGCCCCTGGTGTGCCCCATCCCCCCCGAGCAGGCCAAGAGGCCGCTGGGCATCGACGTGCAGCGGGGCATCGGCACGGCCTACAAGGGCTTTGTCCGGGTGAGCACCTCACACACACCTCACACACACCTCACACACACCTCACACACACCTCACACACACCTCACACACACCTCACACACGCCTCACACACACCTCACACACACCTCACACACACCTCTCACACACCTCACACACAGACCCCACACACACCTCTCACATCTCACACAGACCCCACACACACCTCTCACACCTCACACACACCTCACACACCTCTCACACACACCACACACCTCTCACACACACCACACACAACACACACACGCCTCACACACACCTCACACACACACACCTCACGCACACTCCTCACACACACACCCCTCTCACACATCACACACACCTCACACCTCACATCTTACCACACACCTCACACACCACACACACACCTCACACACAGACCAGGCCTGATGGTGCCATGGCAGTCATTATGGGATGCTCCTTTAACATTTGCTTAGGGTTGAAATGTTTAGAAATATTGTTTACTTGGAATGGCCTTTGTAACCTGGCTCCATTCAAAGGCACTGCAGGTTGTTATTTGATATTATTATATCATCCATAGTGAAATGTTTATTTGATATTATTTTATCATCTGTAATGAAGTGAATGGTCCATGGCTCTTTGTCTGTGCGTGGCGAGGTTCTGAGCTGTAACCTTCCTCCAGATTCCCAAGCCCACGGGGGTGAAGAAGGGCTGGCAGCGGGCCTACGCGGTGGTGTGTGACTGTAAGCTGTTCCTCTACGAGGTGCCTGAGGGGAAGTCCACCCAGCCGGGCGTGGTGGCCAGCCAGGTGCTCGACCTCAGGTACCCAGCATCACCTCCTCTCTCTCTGTGTCACACACACCTCACACACACCTCACACACCCAGCCGGGCGTGGTGGCCAGCCAGGTGCTCGACCTCAGGTACCCAGCATCACCTCCTCTCTCTCTGTGTCACACACACCTCACACACACCTCACACACACCTCACACACCCAGCCGGGCGTGGTGGCCAGCCAGGTGCTCGACCTCAGGTACCCAGCATCACCTGCTCTCTCTCTGTGTCGCCTCAGAGTCCATCCAGTCTGGCTCCCTGTGCCCTCTCCCCTCTTCTCTGTCTCTATCTCTGTGTTTCAGAGAGGAGGAGTCATCTCTGCGCTCTCCTCTCTTCTTCTCCTATTCTCTATCTCTGTCTGTGTTTCAGAGATGACGCGTTTTCCGTGAGCTCCGTCCTGGCCTCTGATGTCATCCATGCCACACGTAAAGACGTTCCCTGCATATTCCGGGTAGGCCCCCTCCACTCCGTCACTACCGCCGCGACGCGCTGAGCGTTCCACCTAAGGACCTCTGTTGACTCTTGTCCTCTGACCCCTGACCCAGGTCACATCCTCCCTGCTGAGCTCGCCGGCACGGGCCGTGTCTCTGCTGGTGCTGGCCGAGAGCGAGGCGGAGAAGAAGAAGTGGGTGGGCATCCTGGAGGGCCTGCAGAGCATCCTGGCCAAGAACCGGCTGAGGAACCGCGTGGTGCACGCCCTGCACGAGGCCTACGACGCCTCGCTGCCCGCCATCAAGATCACGCTGTCAGCCGCCATCGTCGGTACGCTCCCCTCATCTCTTTACACCCCCGTGGTGTGTGTGTGTGTGTGTGTGTGTGGGGGGGGGGGCTCCGTCAGGAGGGGACTGGAGGAATGTTGGTGTTATCGTCATGCCTAACGCAACACATGACTGACTGGCTCTAAGGATTGTCTCTCTCTCTCTCTGTCTCTCTCTCTCTCTCTCTGTCTCACTCCTCCCCCCTCTCTCTCTGTGTGTCTGTCTCACTCTCTCTCTCTCCATGCAGATCGAGAGCGCATCGCTCTGGGGACTGAGGAAGGGCTCTTTGTGGTGGAGGTCACCAGAGATGGTAGGAGCAGTTTCACATGGGACCTAACTCTTCAGTTAATCCTGACGTGACGCTGTGGTGGCTGAGGCTCTGTCTGTGTGTCTGTGTCCTCAGTGATAGTGCGGGCGGCGGACTGTAAGAAGGTGCACCAGATCGAGCTAATTCCCAAAGAGAAGATGGTGGCCCTGCTGTGCGGCCGGAACAAGCAGGTGCACCTTCACCCCTCGGGGGTCCTGGACGGTGCTGAGGCCGCCTACGACATCAAGCTGACCGAGACTAAGGGCTGCCAGGCTCTGACCACGGGCCAGCTCCGCCCAGGGGGCCCCGCCTGTCTGCTGGCCGCCGTCAAACGCCAGGTGGGTCGCCAGTGAGCTGCTAGGTTTACCAAACACACATTACTGGGCTGACTTATGGACTGGTGTGCAAATGCTGGTGGAATTCCTCTGGCTAAAAACAATGAGGCATCCTAACTATTTAACAACAGGGCTGCCGCTACCAAATTCTCAACGTTAAAGTTATTTTCACCAAAACGTGCACAAAGTGTGTTAGGAGGCAACGAAGTCTCTTGGCCAGCTAACTTTCCCCAGGCAGGTCATGTCGAACTAAAGCTGTGGCTCTGTCCAGTGAGCAGAAGCACTTAGTTTGCACCGTAACCAGAATTCACGCGGGCTGCGTTGCCGTGTTTGACTGTGTCCTCTGCCTCCAGGTGCTGTGCTATGAGATCACGCACGCCAAGCCGCACCACAGGAAGCTGTGGGAGGTGCAGGCGCCGGGCGTGGTCCAGTGGCTGGGCATGGTGCGGGAGCGCCTGTGTGTGGGCTACCCCTCAGGCTTCGCCCTGCTGGCCCTGCAGGGGGAGTCGTCCCCCGTCAGCCTGGTGAGCCCCGGAGACCCCTCGCTGGCCTTCCTGGCGCAGCAGCCCCTGGACGCGCTGCACGCCCTGGAGGTGGGCTCGGCCGAGCTGCTGCTCTGCTTCAGCCAGCTGGGCATCTACGTGGACCCTCAGGGCCGGCGCTCCAGGGCCCAGGAGCTCATGTGGCCCGCCACGCCGCTGGCATGCAGTATGTACCGCACAGCCCCACACTCGCATCAGGAGCAGTGACACATGCTCCATGGACTCCTGATACATGGCACACTATCATAGTGAATCTGGAATAATGATAATTCATAACATGTTCTTTGTGTGCTTCCACTATCTACATATCCTAAGAAATGTCTTGTGTGTGCGTGTGCGTGTGTTTGTCTGCCAGGCTCCAACGCGTCCTACCTGACGGTGTACAGTGAGTACGGGGTGGATGTGTTTGACATCCACACCACAGAATGGGTGCAGACCGTCTCCCTGCGCAGGGTAAGAGTCTCTGGGTGTTCATTCAGAAACACCATCAGCCTCATCACTCCTCTCAGGTCCCTGAACTAACTGTGTGTGTGTGTGTGTGTGTGTGTGTGTGTGTGTGTGTGTGTGTGTGTGTGTGTGTGTGTGTTCCTCCAGATAAGACCTCTGAACATGGAGGGCACGTTGAACCTGCTGGGCTCAGAGCAGCCTCGCCTCATCTACTTCAGCAACAACTCCTCAGGTCCCACAGCGCCTCCTAGCTGCTACACATACACACAGACACATGCGTACACACTTACGTACAGTACATCCACATGCATACACACACACATACAGTACTGTGCAAAAGTTTTAGGGAGGTGTGAAGTCTTTAAAGTTAGAAAAAAATTATATACAAATGGTAATTGTTTATTTCTTTAATTCATAAAATACAAAGTGAGGGAAAATCAAATCTGTATCAAATCAACATTTGGTGTGACCACCCTTCGCCTTCAAAACAGCATCCCCTCCCTAAAACCTTATGCACAGTACTGTACATACACATACATACAAACATACAAACAAACATAGACACAATAATGTTTTTAAACGTTACTGCTGATCCTGAGGATGTCACTAATCGTGAGTTGAATATGTGTGGTGTGTTTTCAGAAGGCGACCTGGCCATCCCAGAGACCTCTGATAACAGTAAGAAGTTGATGGTGCGGACACGCAGCAAGAGGAGGTTCCTCTTCAAAGTGCCTGACGAGGAACGGCTTCAACAGAGAAGGTAGCCCCCCCCTACACACACACATACACACACACTCAAAACTAACAAAGTAGACCCCAGGTCCAAAGTCATACATTATTGTATTGTATGTGTGTGTGTGTGTGTGTGTGTGTGTGTGTGTGTGTGTGTGTGTGTGTGTGTGTGTGTGTGTGTGTGTGTGTGTGTGTGTGTGTGTGTGTGTGTGTGTGTGTGTGTGTGTGCGTGTGCGCACAGGGAGATGCTGCGTGACCCTGAGCTGCGCTCCAAAATGATCTCCAACCCCATCAACTTCAACCACGTGGCACACATGGGCCCTGGGGACGGCATGCAGGTTCTCATGGACCTCCCTCTGGTACTGACCTCTGACCCTAATGTACTGACACACTGGACCTCCCTCTGGTACTGACCTCTGACCCTAATGACTGTACTGACACACTGGACCTCCCTCTGGTACTGACCTCTGACCCTAATGACTGTACTGACACACTGGACCTCCCTCTGGTACTGACCTCTGACCCTAGTGACTGTACTGACACACTGGACCTCTCACAGAGATGGTGCTGTCTGCCTTTGGGCTTTGATTGACATTCAAAACTTTGACTTGCAATGCTGCAGTTGTCATGAAAATGATTGACAGGTGATGCAACAGTAAGGATCCAGACACCTGTTTGCAGAACTCCTCCTCTAAAAGTATAGGTATTAATATGGAGATAATCCTACCTGCAACAACAGCCTCCAGTCTTCTGTAAAGGCCTTTCCGTTAGATAAAACAGCGAGGGCATGTTGTTCTGTTCAGCCACAGGATCACCAGTGAGATTACAGTTAGCGTTCCTGTTTCGCTCTGTGGTTTTCCCACAGTACACTCCTGGACATATAGTGGATGTTGTCATTGGCATAACCTGTGGCTGTTTCATACACATGGCGGCTAGGTGGAGTTCACTTTAATGTCAGGTTTTATTCACACTCTCCACTAGAGTAGGATTAGATTACACTATTCTGAAGGTGACGCCAGCCAGCCAGCCAGCCAGCCAGCTCTGTGAGCGATGGAGCTTAAGGGGTATCGGGGTGTGAGACAGTGTCAGAGGGATACAGCAGCACTGCTCGTTCTACAGCAGAATGTGTTATTGTACTGGAGCAGAAGGACTGGGTGGTGGATTCCCCGTAAGAGAACATCAGCCTTGCCGGCTGGAGGGACAATCCTTCTCTTTCTCTCCTCTCCCTTTCGACTTCTTTCTTTCAGAATGGCTTTGTATCTCTTTGATTTTTTTTAGAATGATCTTTTACTCCCTCACACCCTCTTTCACACTCCTCTCTCTCTCTCTTCCTCTCTGTATCCCCCTACCTCCCTCCCTTCCTCCTGGACTCTCCAGAGCAGTGAGAGCTGCACCCCCTCCCCCTCCCCGTCCCTCCGCACCCCCCACCACACCCTGATCTCCCCGCCCAGCAACTTTGAGCACGTGTATCACATGAGCCCGGTGTCGGCGGGCCTGTACCTGCAGAAGGAGCCCGGCTCCAGCTCCGTGCAGAGCCTGCCTCTGCTCTCCTCCTCCTCCTCCTCCTCCTCTCCCTCCACCTCCTCCCTGGGAAGGGTAGGCCTGCCTCATGCTCTCTTTCTCTCCTGCTTTCTGTTGTCATCGCTCACCATCTTTCTTTGGCTTCATTCTGTTCCTACTACTAATTCACTTCTCCCTGTTTGGCCCTGTCTGCACCTTTGGCTTGGTTGGAGTGGAGTGGTTGTTTTGTATTTTTATTTTTAATACGTTTGCAAATGTTAATATTGTTCGACAGGCGAGTTGTGTGATATTGGCAGTCACATTGCATTACAAGCTTACTTCCGGGTTCAATGGAGAAAAAGCATTTTCTAGTAAAAAACAAAACACAGGTGATGAACAATTGGCTCTAAAGCAGGATCATTTGAGAGATGCTTCCAAATAGATAATTCCCCCCATTGAATGCTGGAAAACATCCGAGGATGACTGACGTGCTCTGTTGAAAGTGTGTACTCACCCTGTAGGACGGCTGGTGTGTGTTGTGAGCCTTAACGGCTGACCTTTAGAAGGAGGATGTTGCACACATGGCCAAGGCGTGACTGACTTGTGCTCTGTCTGTGTCGACCATGGTGTGCTGCAGAGTGTGATGCCTTCTCAGGAAGACTCGACTAAAGACAAGCCCCGCCCCCTTTCCAGTATTTCCCGGCAACAGAGGAGCAAGTCTCACATCTCCCGCACAGCCTCTGGTGAGCAGTCAGCAGAAACACACACACACACACACACACACTACATTTCAATATGCTTCGTGTGTGATCCTGCAGTACGTGATCTCTAAAAGTCACACAAAACATGGTGAGGCTGACAACTTGCTCATGAGTTCTTTTCGTGCATTGCAGATTTTGGAGGAGCAGGATCATCTAGGAACCTCTCCGACCAAGACGCTGACTATGAGAGAGAGGTAAAGACACACACTGAACAAGCAATAGCCTAGTGAGGAACCCAAAGCATTCGCTCTTTAAAAGCTGACGATATGATCCACATTTCTGAGGAATTCTGCTTTTCCAGATGGTCCACACACACTCTTTCATTCCCTGTCATGCGTTTGAGTGACATTGGTCAAGATCTGGAAACCTGTGTTTATAACAACATTGTGGTGACAAAGACTGCACTGCTGTTATATGGCAATATTTCACTTTCAATGAAGCAGGTGTTGCTCAAACGCCGTGCAATTTAGTATTTAAATAGAAAAGACATCTTTAGTTTTGTGCCTTTACGGCTGGATCACAGGGCTCGTTAACACACACCGTCACACAGCTGTTTGGCTTTGCTTTCACATTATGTTCAATCTAAAGTGTGTGTGTGTGTGTGTGTGTGTGTGTGTGTGTGTGTGTGTGTGTGTGTGTGTGTGTGTGTGTGTGTGTGTGTGTGTGTGTGTGTCTCCTCCAGCCTGATTCGGACTCCGCTAAGCACTCGACCCCCTCCAACAGCTCCAACCCCAGCAGCCCGCCCAGCCCCAACTCCCCTCACCGCAGCCGGATCACCTCGTCTCTGGAGGGTCTGGAGCACGCGCTGGACGGCTGAGGAACACAGCTACCCTGTCACCCCCACAATCACACACACACACACACACACACACACACTCTCTCTCACACTAAAGACACTTGTGCATAGTATGTCACCCATATCTAAAGGTTGTATCACTATAATGTTCCAAGATTCCAAAACTTCTAGTTTCTTTCCCAACCTCCACAATAATCTTTTCTCCTGTATTTTAGTTCTTTCTGGCTTCCAATGTCCCATTGATGACTTCTCCTTCTCACCATGTTGTGTTTGGAGTGTGTTCAGCCAGTATACAGCTTTGACTGCACTGCTAGCATCCAGTAGTGGATGATCCAGCTCTTACATGTCAGAAACACACACACACACACACACACACACACACACACACTAAAATGCCACTTGGTCTCCTGCTCCATTCTCCTGGACAAACTAGAGTGGCAGGCCCCCTACACTGGCACCTGCCTTTCCCATCGCTAGAGGCCAAGAAAGAGAAACGGCTAGGAATGAAAAGAACAAAATGACAGATTTGACGAGTCACCACTGAAAGACTCCTGCATAGCCTTCTGGAAAGTGTAATAGTGCCCCCTGTGGTGAGGCAGGGCAGCGTAGGTGTTTTGCTAACAGTTACAAAAAGCCACTGTAGTTTGTTTTTATTCAATTTCTGTCCATTCTTTTTCTTTGAGTTTATAATGGGTATACTTGTAGCTGAAGTAATCTATATATTAAGAGTTGTGATGAACTGAATTTATACTGACAGGATGGGGCTCTCGCATACAAACAAATAGCAATGAACCATCCTAATCATAGGATGAGTACAAAATAAATAAGAAAAAAAAAGATGGGTGAGGGAATTGTTTGTTTTTAAAAAAGAAAAAGAAAAAAGAATTGTATAGTATTTGGATCATGGAGATATTGTGCAAGGGGCACACAAAGGACTTTGAAAGCCCCACTTAGTTCCTGCTCTCCAAACTGTCTTTTCTGGACCAGTCTTTTAAGGCAGACCCTTCACAATGTTGGGGTAGCCATAACCAAGCCGGTGGGCATCTTTTAACGCTAAGACACATCTTCCACCAGACCTTTTGTAACATTCTTCATTTTTAACTTAGACTTTTTGCCAGAAAATTATGTGCAGTTGATGAAAGAATTCTCTAGTAAAGAATTAGAAAAAAAACAAATTAGTATGAATTTTACTTAATTTCTTGACGTTGTTTTACCTTTTAAGTTGGAAAAGTTGTGCAAGTCTGAAAATTGTGCCAAAGGGCCAATTTATCCCAACAGACTTCAAATATTGTCTTTTACAAGCTGATGCTGCTGCTTTCATGTGTTGTATTAAAATGAAATGCATTAAGACCCACTTACTGTTTAGGGAAACCCCTTGGACAGCTTCCTGTATATTATAATATGTTCTATCATAAGTAAGGCGTGTATGGTTATATGGGGAGCATTGACTAGTCCCCACCCCCTGGAATACGTGATGTTTCATTGTACAGAGATGTGACATACAGGAATTTGTGGCCTATCCAGTTAATCACTCTTAGTGTGCCTTTAGTGCCATTAATGTATTGTTTTACAATACCACTCACTAAAGTGATTCTAACTCCTGCAGGCTCAAAGTCACAAAGGTCGGAGATGGGGCTGCTCATAAACACTGTATTAAACTTGCACATTGTTTTAGTTTAAGGAAATCCTCCTCTGATTTTGTGTTGGTGATTTTTTTTCAACCTTTTATTCTACCCCCTTTTTTCTCTTAAAAAAATCACCAGATGAAATCTTTGTAATTATTGAATTGCTAGCAAAAAAAAATAGCTGACAATAAAACAAAATATGTTGTGTGTCTGGCGTCTTATTGTGTCTGAGCAGAACGACAGCATCTATGACATGTAGTTACTTAACATGCAGAGAACCTGCAGATTTTAACCCAGCTAACTGATAACGTTCATGTTATTGGGCATTTGTTGAACATGTCTAAAGGAAAACCAAAGCAAACCGTATTCAGCTGAAGAATGTGCTAATGCTAGGTCATCCATTCTCATACACAAAATTATCTAGACAGACTTTCTGATAACTGTTAGCTGGATGGATGGTGTTGGTAGGGAATATTCTGAATATAATTTGATGTTGGAGTAAGACAATAGTGATCTTAACTCCCTGTTCATATTGAAATGCTAAGCAAAGACACTAGTTTAGTTAGAAAGGAATACATCTCAAAGACCCCCTAAAGTGTGCCTCCTACAGGCCAATTTCTCTTTTGAAAACTGATTACAAACTAGTCACCAAAATGATTGCCAAGAGGTTGGAGACACTTCTCCCCCATCTAGTTAATCCTGACCAAACTGGGTTTATAAGTAACAGGCTTTCCTCTAAATAACCTAAGACGTTTTATTAATATTATTCACTTTGAACAGAAAAATAGCATACCCAGCATTACGCTCTCTCGATGCCGAAAAGGATTTTGACCGGGTCGAGTGGCCTTACCTTTTTAGAGTTTTCGAAAAATTTGGTTTTTATGGTGATTTTATCGATTTGATAAAATCATTGTATAGGTCTCCCAAAGCTAGGATTGCGGTTTATGGAGTCACTTCCGACTGTTTCTCCATATTTAGAGAGGCAACAGACAGGGCTGTCCAGTTAGTCCCGCCCTCTTTGTACTTTCCGTAGAATGTCTGGCTGAGGCTATCAGAGTAGACCCAAATATAGACGGCTTTGAAATTGGTCCTCTCACACAAAATCTCCCCTTTTGCCGATGATGTTCTTCTTTTCTTAACGAACGTGGAAAAATCCCTCTCCCGCTTAGTGGTTATGTTGGACTTGTACAGCTCCTTTTCGGGTTAGAAGATTAACCTCGATACGAGTTAAATACTGAACCTGTTAGAATTTAACTATGACACTATTCAACATGCATTTCCCTTTAAGTGGTCTCCAAGAGCGCTTAAATACCTGGGTATACTAGTGGAGAAGGATCTAAATAACTTATATAGGCTTAACCTGTTTACTTTGTTGCAGAAAGTGGAGGATGATTTGAATAAGTTACCCTATACTTGGCCGAATCAATGTGATAAAAATTAACGTTTTGCCCAAATTCCTGTATGTTTCATCCCTTCCAGTTCATGTTCCCTCTGTTTTTTTCTCCACTCAAGACAAGCTGATTAGACGGTTAATTTGGCGAAATAAATCTCCAAGGGTCGCCTTAGAAAAACTTACCCTGGACTATCCAGAAGGAGGGTTGAAACTCCCTAATTTTAGACTGTATTATTTGGCTGCACAGTCTAGATTTTTGGCTCAATTATTTGTAGGGGACCCCACAACCTCATGGTTGATCATTGAGAGTCTAGAAATTTATGAGATTACGCCATCTGATATTTTGTACAAATGGGATGAAAGGTCAATCAAAACTGTCACCTCCAACCCTTCATTGTTCACTTGGTCCAAACTTGGTTCAAAATACATAAGATATTTGGGAGGGAGGGTTTTCTATCCCCCAAAACTCCCTTATGGGGAAATAAACTTATTCCTATCTTGTACCAAAATAGACCGGGGTGGTGGTTCCACTTTGTGTCTTGGTTTCATCCAGCTGGGCGGGAGGGCAGACCTAGGACCAGGTGGAGGGATTATATCTCCACACTGGCCTGGAGAATCCAGTTGTTATATGGACGGAATATTTATGTCCTTCCAGCAAACAGAAATATCAAATACCTGATTAAATACCTACAATTAAGAAATTGTATACGGGTTAATCTTCCCAGACAGTGGAAACTACCCAATATGTCACCTATTGAAGTTCTCTTTGATGGCCGTCATCCATTGGTTAGAACTATTTCTAAGGTTTATGAAGCCCTTTTACCTTCTATGGCAATACGTGTGCCAGAAAGGCCAAGACTTCAGTGGGAAAGAGATCTAAGTATAGAGATTGATCCGGACCAATGGAGGGACCTATGTAGCAGTGGTGTTACATGTACACTAAATTCAAGATACAGATTGATTCAATTAAATTTTTTACACATTTTTAATATCTTACCCCCTCCAAGCTACATGGGTATAACTCCAATTTCTCACCCCTCTGTTTTATATGTGGTCAGAAAGAGGGCACGTTCCTCCATTCCACTTGGCAGTGTAGTGAACTACAAGGCTTTTGGCAGGGGGTATGTGATGCCTTATCCACAATCCACGGAGTCACTTTTCCAGTGGATCCTGAGATATGCCTTTTGGGCAACTTTCCAAACTCTAATCTCACACATAGCTATTCCATCAAGCTTACAGAAATCCTACTGGCCATAGCCAAAAAATGTAATGCAACAAAATGGAAGTCAAATCTCCCATTACCAGTTGGATTGTGGCTCTCGGAAGTGAACAGCTGTATACCTTTGGAAAAGATAACTTACTCACTAAGAAATAAGGCGCATCTTTTCAATAAAATATGGCAACCCTTTATAAATTACATGACAACTCTCCCATCCCATATGATTGAACGATATTCTGTATGGTTTCTCTATTCTCACCACACTAGTATTATAAAGAGACATCCTATTCTGATTAAGGCTAACTCATCTCTCAACCAATGTAAAATTATTATTACTGATTAATGTAATTAATTTATTTATTTTAATTCCATTTTTGTTTATTTTTTTCCCACAGTGTATCACTTACAATGTAGATTCAACTACTAAGAGTAATTGTTGTGTCTAAATTATTTTACTGTCTGTAAAACTTGTTTTTGTGATATCTGATGTATGTCCAATGCTTTTTATTATTATTATTATTGTCGTTATGTGTCTGTGGGTTGTATACTATTGGAAAAACAAAAATAAAATATTCAAAAAAAGAGAAAGGAATACATCCGAGACGTTTGTGAACATATTGTTCTATGTTTATAATTTAGGCTATGACTAGGACTTATTTAATTTAGGTTGCCTTTCTAGCAACCCAATGGCATGAGGCCAAGCGGGCATTGAGTCAGGGATGCCAGAAACCCTACAAAGCTATGGCCTACAGTGGATTTCTCTGGCCATTTATATAGCACCATGGGATTGAATATTTAGTTCAAGAAAAAATAACTGTTAAACTGATCTTTTCTTAATCATTATGCTTGGTGAAAACATGCTTACCTTTGCTGCTGATGTGGTGGTATACGTTGGTCGTTCCTATGTACTGCACTAGGTTATTGTGCTATGTTCTCTGAGTGTTGCATTCATTATCTGATCTATCACAAACTTGCGTTATTCCAAATGATTTATTTTTGATTTTGAACATGTATTTATTTAGGCTACACCAAGCCTAAAATCTTTTTGCCTACCATGTTTAGATGCAGTTTTTCTCTTGAAGCACAGAGTCTTTAGAATTCAAATTTTGTTATGTTATGAATGTGGATGCTGTAGTTCTTACCACACTTGTGATTCTGTGTCCTTTCCAGTCTAGCCTTCATGTACTGAAATTCCTCTGTAGGAGGCAGCTCCAGAGCACCTTTCCCTCCAACGGCAAGGCTTATAAGACATTAATGATTTTATTTAGTGTTATCGACATAACCTTAAAGGCCGCTCAGTAGGGACGGAGCTGCTGCTGAAAACCCGCCATAAGAAAATAAAAAATAAAAATAAAATATATAATATGGACTACGGTTTACAACTGCACATCAGGGACAAATATCTTCTTTTTGGAAATATTCTCTATGGCCATAATGACCATCTTTGTGTTTGGAGGAAAAAGAGGGAGGCCTGCAAGCCGATGAACCCCATCCCAACCTGTGAAGCACGGGGTGGCAGCAGCATAACGTGGGGATGCTTTGCTGATTGCATGGACTGGTGCACGTTACAAAATAGATGGCATCATGAGGAAGGAAAATTAAGTGGATATATTTAAGTGACATCAAGACATCAGCCAGGAAGTTAGGGCGTGGTCACAAATGGGTCTTCCAAATGGACAATGACCCCCAAGTATACTTCCAAAGTAGTGGCAAAATGGCTTAAGGACAACAAAGGTTATGTATTATAAGAGTGGCCATCACAAAGCCCTGACCTCAAACCAATAGACAATTTGTGGGCAAAACAACAACAAAAAAAAGCGTTTGCAAGGCCTACAAACTCAGTTACACTAGTTCTGTCAGGAGGAATGGGCCAAAATTCAGCGACATATTGTGAGAAGCTTGTGGAAGGCTATCAAAAAAGATTGACCCAAGTTAAATAACTTAAAGGCAATGCTACCAAATAATAAGTGTGTACAAACTTCTGACCCAATGTGATGAAAGAAATAAAAGCTGAAATAAATTATTCCCTCTAGGCCTAAACTATGACATTTCCCAATCCCATCCTTAAAATAAAAAAAATACACGAGACAGGGAATGTTTACTAAGCTTAAATGTCAGAAATTGTGAAAAACTGAGTTAAACTGTATTTGGCTTCTGTCATGTTTATGTAAACTTGTGACGAACTGTAACTTTGCTCTCAAGTGTGTTGATTGGATTTGGTGCCATGGTATGCTCCAGAAAAGTAGGGATTCATACTCTCTGTACTGAGATATATATTCCATAGTTTATTTGTAAGGTACAGTCTCAATGTCTGTGCCACAACGCTGAAAACAGACTTTTCCATTACCATTATGAGTGATAGAATTTCGGCTTTCCACAATACTGAAAACATACGTTCTAATAAAGAAAATGTCCAAAAAGATATTCCAAAAATAATTGAGGAATATTGAGTAAAGACGTATTCTGCATATCCAAAAATAAAGTATAAAGTATTGATGGATGTTCGGAAAATATGTTCTAATGACATTTAATGACTTTAAATGTCAAAGTCATTTTGCTCTGGATGTTTCAATACATACACCAAACAGATGGTATATTAACACAAATTTCACATCAACATATTAAAACTATTGTAGGATTAACAACAATTTGTACAAACGCTTTGGCTGTAATCCAGACTATAAACACAATTATCTACTTTGTTTATTATTTATTTAATTATTTAATGGCTCAACTTGCAAATATTGGAGTAAATTAATCAATCTACATAGACATCATAGCCTTGTAGTTTTTAGTTATCCTAAACACTGTTTTGTTGTTCCTGGTTTGGAAACTGACACTTGCACAGCAGTTTAGAACACATTATGACATTAGCTGGACCCTTTCAGTTTGCCGGACAATATTGTTGTGCAAGAACCAAAAAACAAGAGAGTTATATGAATGTCAGTTCTTAAAATAAATAATGTGATGCAGACTGATAAAATAACAGGATACATATATTTGCTCAACTTAAATCAGGCTTATTGTCTACAATCATATTGCATAGTATAAATGTCATTTCTTGCCTTATGTACAGAACTGAACAAAATTTAACCATAACAATGTTGAACCAAAAGTAGAATGGTTCGAGCGTAATTTTTATAAAACCCTTTATAAACCCATTTATAGATAACCAACACACAAGTGTTGATTCACAAGATAGTTTTTATCTAGCAATGTAGTTTCATATTGCACTTGGGACAAAGATATACATAAATAGTTGGTGAGGATGAGCATGGAGAACGACATAGAAAGGACCTGCTGTGTTGACTATAAATAGAAAGAAAAGCACAAGTCACACTAGAAGACAAAACTGGAAGAGGCACAACTTTCACTACAATTAAATAAGACAGTTGTTGAAAAGAAACCATTGTCAGTTTTTCTCCATACAAAAAAAAATTTAAATTTTAAATAAAAAGTTCAATAAAATACTGCTTTAGACAAATGTGCAGTATGACAAGAATCTCGTGTGGTTTTTCATTGTCTACTTTTTGCCAATTATCCTGGTGAAGTTGAATCCAAGAAAATATTTTTCTGAGAATACCAGCCAAGTCATAGTAGGTAGTGAAAAGCTGCCCTTTTGGACTACATAGTCCAGTTATCTTCATCGGTTATATCACATTCTGAAAACAATTGCATCTTTTCCCCCCTTAAACATCCACAAATAGTATACCTTTACAAATATTTACTGACAGGTGTTGTTGAAGTATCAATATGAATAAATAACAGATATGTACGTTTTTGGGCAATGTTACAAATAAATGTAATATACATTCTTAAAATAAACAAAAGTATACCACTGGCAATATATAAATGCTCATATTTACAAGAAAACCTAAGCTTATAACAATAGAAATTCTCAACTATAATACACATTGCTCAACCATCCGATGCTGGTTGTATAAAATAGGTCTCCTTGGTTTATATAAGTGGCTCATAGATAGATTCTGTTGGAAGGCGGTGTTGGGCAGTCGTGTTAGGAGAGGTGATGGAAAAACCTGGGCCAAAGGTCGGCCGGACTTTTTAAATGCTGCGGAGTGATTTGCTTTAAGACCTCTGCTAAAGAAAGTGTCTTGCTGGCTTATCCGAGTAGGAAGCCCTTTGCCAAAAACAGCCTAGGTCAAACTATAAGCAACATAATCCTTACAGGAGCAATTCGTGGTTATGGTCTATCAAATATATACAAATAATAAATGTAAACAACATACATTTTCAATTTATGCCTAACTTGACAATATTACGTCAACGAAGGAACCCATTCCATGGAGAGGAAGGGCCCATCCCCCTGTGTAAAAACAGTTTGCTACCACAGCCTCTAAATGGCTTAGTTGCCTGCGTTCAGCCTGCCTTCTCCCTGACACCACCTCTAGTTATGCAACTTAACATGACTTGCACTTTATCAAGAGTAGAGTGCATTACGGGGCAGGTTACCTTACAAAAGGCCATGCAGTGGTAACAAAATACTTTAATACAAGCTGTGTTTGCACAACATTCACACATTACAGCATAGCTGGACATTAGTCATCATTCAAATTATTTTTCACGATTGCAGTCTTTGGCGAGGGGGGAAAACGAATCAAAGGTGACATCATTACCTGGTTGAATGGCTTTGAGGACTCTACTCACTAGAAAAACAAAGATTAGCTCAAAACGTTGTCATTTAAAACGCTCAGTTTTGGTGTGCTATCCAACGAGGGCAAGCTTCTCACACACAGTCTCTTTCATCAATGTCAGGCACTACGGTCTTTACTGGCATGAGACTCAAGCAATCACACATCTGAAATATCTATTGACTTATGTTATACAGTTCTTCTGACACTGCCTCAAAAATGTAAAACACCATGTAAAACACCATCAACATAGCTTCACTATGTTTCAAAGAAGTGCCATCATAGTAGAAACACTACATACTAGTTTGTAAATAAAATTTACCATTGTCTGAGGAAAAAATTAATTCATACTTTTCACCGTTCTAAAATGCATTCATTACTTCTGGTGCCAATCATCTGCATAATGCAAATATTGCCATGCTGTATTTTGGTTTTTAGAGGTAGT
Organism: Galaxias olidus; assembly: GCA_026901105.3. NCBI lineage: Eukaryota > Metazoa > Chordata > Actinopteri > Galaxiiformes > Galaxiidae > Galaxias > Galaxias olidus. The sequence goes on from JAPMUY010004658.1 coordinate 158,265, forward strand.
GAGGTTGGGAAATTAAGCTCCAGTCCGAGTTAGAAATGTTTTTAAAACAAGTTTGTAATGCCAGACCACCATATTGGAATGGAATCTATGCAAAAATAAATCCATTGTTGCACTGTCTCCAGTAAAGGACAGAATAATAATCCATTTTGCTTTAATATAATCTGATTAGATTGTTCTTTTAAAACTGTAAATAGGTCAATTAAGGGTGCTGGTTGGCAACCATTGATGTGCATTCATCATTAAAGTGTTATTCTCAAAGGCAGTGTCAATTAAGAGGTGCATAAGCAGATTAGCAAGTTACTTCTTATTCTAAATGCTCCAGGAGGAATATAAGGGGCAGTCGACTTGACAGTGATCCAGTCCTGCAAGTCACTCAAGAGCTCACCAGGATCTCCATGATGTGGTCGAGGTCCTGGATGTCATTGAAACAGAGCTGCATGGCGTTAGAGGACGTGCAGGTGGGAGGGGGCTTCCGGTTATCATCAGTCCAGCTCCCACCTCTGGAAGACAGGCATGACAAAGAAGGGAAGTCTGTGGAGTCGTACATGGATGTGTCAATGTCCTCAAAGATGTCATCTAGCTGGAGGTCTGTGAGGTAACTGGTAGAGTTAGGTAATTCAAAGGAATCGTACGTTAGACTGGGGGTCCTCCCTTGCTCTTCTGACACAGAGGGACACTGCTCGTCTTCACCAATGGACCCCTTGAAGAAGGCTTGCTCAACGTCTCTGTTTTCACATGCCTCCAGGGACAATGACAAAGCTGACCAAATCTCTGAGGGCTCAGGGGGCAGCTCTTGTGAGTGGCGTGGGATGGCAGCACCCAGCAGTGTGGGAGCTGCAGGGACCTCTGACGGAGACTGGTCTCTCTCCTGCTTCATCTCATGCTGGATCTGCCTCAAGGTGTTAGCCAGCAACACTGAGCGCTGGAGACAGGGCTCAGGCCTCCGCTGACAGCTTTGAAGCTTGTCTAAACACAGTTCCAGGACCAGCTGCCTCTGCTGAGGGTAGGAAAGGTCTAGCTCAGAGTCCACACAACCACTCAGCTTACGCTTCACCCCACGGCCCACAAGGTACCTGAGGACAAATACAAGGATGATCACGTTCACTTCCACACACAAAATGAAGTGTTACATTTGAAGTGATCGCCAGACTATTGCACAAAGTTCATCATCAGAGCCAACAGGGGATTACAGTCTGACAGGCCAATGCCATGCTTTGCCTTGAATGGTCAAAGTGAAATCAAAAACCAAATGTTAAAATTACGGAATGTTGTTGGTAGCAATGTAGTAGTTTCCATATGTAATGTCAGTAAACTATTGTTGTTAGAATATATGTATTAATGTATTTATTGTATTTTTAATGAAAGCAACTTTTTTGTATTACTGTATTAACAATAAATTTCTTCTCTTTGCACATTGTAATGTCTTTGGGGAGAATGAAAAAATCTGTAAATATTGTATAGGACTCTATTGGTACTCCATCCCTTTTGTCCATCACAAAATTAATCAATTCATGACATCCTGAAATGTGCACGGCAGCATCCCCATTGGGCAGTGCACTCTTTCACTTCTAGTGCTACTGTGAAGGGGGAATGGCCAGCTGAGCAGACCAAAAACAGAGACATGTAATATGACCCATCACTAAAATAATAGAGGGTAGATTTAGAAATATATCCGATAAATGTACAGTGTCTTTTAGCATTCCATATCATCTTAGCCTTGTTATATAAGACGCCCATACTACTCCTCTCTGGCCACTAAAAGGGAACAGTTTGGTCACGATTCTACACCCTCGCTCCCTCCCTCCTTCGTTTGGTTCGCTCTGGTCAGTAGAGCAGTGGGAGAGACAGCGGGTGGTAGTGGGAGGAGACTAAAAACGAAAGAAAGATGGAGATGCACAATTATACACATCAGTAGAACGCACACTACTCTTAGTGGATGTCTTTATATGGGTAAATTAGTCAGAAACACCACTGCAAAACGAGTCATAGACTAGATTAGTTATTCAACCAGACTACATCGGATGGTGAACATATGCAGTTGGGTAAACCACAGCAAGTTTACCCATTTATTAGTGGGAAAGAGAATAATAAGCGATCCTGTGGGATTAATTTAATTTGTAAACCACTAGTCGCCATGCTTACAGTGATAATACTACTAGCAAACATCGTCACTTTTCAAAAGGTCCAGAAACTTTTCTCGTACGGACTGTCAACTGTCCCAAACAGAAACCTGACGAAGTGGGCCAAATAGGTCTCATTGAAAAACCGACAAGCGTTACTTTGTTCCGCGTTAGTAAGCAGAGGCTTCACATACTAGTTGAGCGTGTGACTACAATAAAGCTAGATTGTCTGGATAGGAAACCAAGGAATACAATTATGTGACTTTGGCACTTTCAGTAGCATTTACTATCCGCGAAATAAAGCAGAAAACGCGTAGAAACCATTCTTCTGAACGCTTTTGCGAGGCTAATACTATTATAATGTACTTGATTATCTTACTGACATTAGCCAATTCTTTTGGATAGATATTGTCAAAATATAGCAACTAGCTCATCCTTAGCCGTGACTGACAGCTATGTCTGAGGTGAAATGCACTATACTTAACGTTAACGCAATGGTGTACCTTGAGTGGATGACATGTCCAGGTTGCTCAACTCCTTCTACGGGACTTGAATCCACGTTAAGGCGGCACATTGAAGCAGTTGGAAACTCTGCTTCTCTTATCCTTGGCGGCGTCTTCTCGAAAGACATAACTTCCCATTGACCCATTTCATTATAACTTATATAAGGTTTCGTCAAGATAACGGAAAAATAACTGATCACCAACGTTAGCTAGTTAAACGCAAAATATTAGATAAATGCCAACGACTTTACACTTAGTGACGGTAACGGGTTAGCGTAGCCTACTTTAGCTGTTCGACAGAGTTAGCTAGCCAGCTATCAAGCTAAATAATTTCCCTCAACAAAACTAAAGTTAGCTAGCTAACTAGCTACCTGTCATTGCCGATGTTACGCGAAACCTACCTACGACGGCTAACTTATCTGCTATCAGATATTTTTATATTTAGCGCACTTTCGCTACATCGTGATAAAATACTGGATAAAACTGAAAAATACTCTCTTCAGTATAGAGCACTAATTCCCCGACCAGTTACGTTGATAACTAGGTCTTCAAAGGAAAATAAACTAGCCCTAGACCAGTGCTAGACCTACGGACTAGTAGCTAGAATCTACGGGAAAATACCATTTGATTGACAGTAGTCAGGTGGAGGAAGTTGGAATAGTCCAATGACCGTTCAGGCCCGCTTAGTAACTGCGTCTGGTTGGTACAATACATTCCCTCATTTCCATAAAACCAGCCCACTTTAGAGTCCACTGGAAACGTGACTGAGGTGAAGTATACGGCGAGTGACAGGTGTTAGGCCATAGTCAATTAATTAAAACGCGAGGTTCTTCAGTGAGTAGTGAATGGTGAGGGGTGGTTGAACTGGTATGCAGATCAGTTCTGTTTTAAAGACTAAATAAGTAGAATATAATGTGTTCTGCCAAATATTAGTTTTTTTTTCGACCACCAGTCAAAACTTTTTCCCAGAATCATTTTTAACAGCGTTACCCAAGGCCACTGTGATAGTAGCAAAGTAATCTTTTTCTTACTAAGTAAAAAGTCTCCCAAAATGGTAACAAAGTGCAAATACTTGAAAAGGGTACTTAATTACAGTAACAAAGTACATGGACGTTACTGTCCATCACTGCTTTTGTGTTAAGTTTTGATACAATTTGCCAGATTCTGAAAAGGTACATAAACAATTGTGAAAAACTGTAAGAATGACAATTTGCCTGTTGGATGCTTATACATTTACATAACCTACGATAATTAGCAATTACAGTCTGCATTTACTCGGGCCTGGGCTTTCTGCCGTTTTTTTACCTGATAGGCCTACTAGAGCATGCCAGTATTATAATTGCTATAGCTATATCATCTATTGCAAGTTTTGAATTACCTTTCTTACAGTGAAAGACCAAATCAATGCAGATTCTTCCATACAGGTGTACTGCATGATATAGTAAACAGTCTGGAATGGTTTATCAGAGGGGATTTTTCTTTGAGAAACAATTGGACATAATCCAACACATGAATCAATACATACTCCATCAATACATACTAGACTCTACTAGACTAGATGGCCAATGCCACCTCTAGCCCACCCCACCCCCACAAACCGTCCCCACTCTGCAGAATATATTACAATGCTGAACAGGTCAACTAGACCTCGATTTTGGATCAAGATGATCCTTCCAGGATGATAATGCCCCTATCAACAAGACATGATACTGAATGGTTTGAAGAGTAAATAAATTAATCATATGTACTTTGCACTCACCAGATCTCCATCCAGCTGAACAACTTTCAGATTTTGGACCACAGCAGTCTTTAACACATTATTCAAAACAGCAAATGAGGAATATTTATTTTAAGAAAGAGGTTCCGTCCCTCCAGTAGTCACAGAGACTAGTTAAATCTATTCTAAGGCACAGTGAATCTTTTGTCAGAAGGTGGTGCCAAAACACCTATATCAAGACACCTTATGATGAACTTTTCCCCCATACAACTTCTATCTAGTGGCAGTTGTTTCAGTTATTCATAAAGTGCCACTGATTTCAGAGTTTTGGTGTCATACGAGAAAAGGCCTGCTCTGATTGATGCTTTGCCAAAGGGTACTTGGACGAATCCATGTAGCCACTCCTCGAAGACTCAAAATGCATACTCAATGTGGCTTCATACATTTACATCTAGAAAAAGTATTTTGCGCAAAGTACAAATTGGCCATCGCTGATTAGAACAAGACCTAGATAATGGGCTTACTGAGCACACTTTTAGCTTAGTCAAAGAATTGTTTTGATTCATTAAAATGTATAGTTTTGCACTTAGAAATAATGCACAACATTGTTACACAAACGGCACTTTTTTTGCTCCTTCATAGCCTTTTCAACTTTAACAGATAGGTAGGCAAGTAAAGTAATTACAGAAATCAGTTTTATAAAATTTTTAACATGTGGAGTAGAATAGCTACTGCCATTAGACTCAAACTAAAATTAGCCTATACATGAGCTGTGCATGGCTGTGGGGTCTGAAATTGTGCACACATTCTGAATAATGCTCTTCCTGTTTCTCAAAAAAGGGTAAAAATATAGTTTTCCTAGCCAAAAATATACTGTTTTAAATATTTTAATTAAAAGCTCCATCAATCAGTTCTAACAGCTTACACTTCTATAACCCTGGTCTCCTCTTATTGTTAATCACTAATATATAGGGATAGGTAAAGGGATATCGCTCGGTTTAATAAACACATTTTTCTTTTTTCTTAATATCTGGCCGTGCTGAGAGCGGATATAGAGGGGGGTGGGTCTGATACGTCATTGCGCACCGTTAAGCCTTCTGGAGGTGTTGTGGGTCAAATTAACGAAACATCTAGGATGGAGGGTGCCCATTTGAAAACCCCAATGACATATCTGCTCTCAACCCAAGTCCATTCTAAAATATTGTCTTTTGAAGTGCTCTTCTTGGAGTATGGAATAATAGATATTATAACATCCTATCCTGTGTATATTAAAAAAACACTAACATACTTCTTCTAGGTGGTAAATGGCGATATTAAATTGGTAAGAAGCTGATATTAAGCACCAACACTCAAAAGGTTCTGATAAATTTACATTAAATATTTACAAACAAAACATGTCCTAATGAAAATAACACAATCATTAAATTGTATTAAACATTATACGAACTACTAGTTTTGTATAAAATGTTGTATTTGTATAAAAAGTCATAGTCTACAATATCTCATCTCTCAAATATCTCAATACCAAATGTTTAAATACAGAGAAATCATTTCTCACATGAAAACATTAGATATATGTTTGGCATCATTATAGACAAAGCTCCCCGAAATGCATTTCAGAACAAGTTTTCAAACAGTCTGTGATTGCAGCAATAACTCACACATGTTATTTACCCAAAGATATAGAACAATTAATATTTTTCAAAACAGATTGATTGACCAGTTAGAGGGTGCTCTATATGAATAGTATATTTTCCTGAGGGGCTGGTGTTTCCTAATAAACATTAACCGTTCACGATAAACTGTGCCTATTTTAGATGACTGATGGATTACATTTTGAAAGTCAACCCTGACCCATTTTAGGATAATCTAATGGTGTGACCCAGCTCCACGTTTTAGCAGTGTAATGATGCAGCATTATTTACGTCTTGTAAAACAAATCTATTTACCAGTTAGAAAATGTGTGGCAAAATAAACAATGCCTTCATTAGCAATTAATAAATAGAATAAGTTTCAAGGCATAAATGGATGTACCCGTAGTTCTTCATTCAAAACAATAATTTGACTTATAATGTCACATAGGCTAAGACAAAGTGACAGCAAGATGCAAATGTAGCTTGTTGATCCTGCAATGTAGCCCTTGGAGTGAACTTGTAACAAAGTAAAATCACTAAGAAGACAGAGTTTAATCGTTTTTACAGGGACCCAAGTGCTGGTGAATGAGGTTAAAGAAGGTTCAAACAATTCAAGGGAGAACCAGCCTGCAAGAGGTGTGCCAGCCTCAGTTATACCTCAATACGCATTGTAGTCAGTTCCTACAGACTACAGTGACACAATGATTTTATGACTGAACATGTTGAGATGAAGTTGCGGTCCACAATGTGTCTTTACTGCTGTTGTGCACAAAGCAAAGATAAGCCTTTCAAAGGCAATCGGGATACTAGTCCCTATTACATAAAACTTTGTGCATTTACTCTGTTGAAAGGCAAATAGAAAAAATCCCGATAACTCTACAATCAGTATATCTAGTGAACATACATTTATATACATTTTGCTTGCCAATATTTTGTTCTGAGCTCAATTCATGTAGTGTAACAATGTAAATAGAATGCATTTAAATATAATGTTGATGCTAGCAAGATACATAGAAATAGTAGACATTTGAAAATAAAAAATGGGCTTTGGAGATGGCACATAATTTTTAGAATACTGTTCTTTTACAGAAACTCTATTCCCGTATTGCTTTTGGGGTTTCTTTGTGTGTGCGTGTACTTTTAGATACACAATTCACATAAGCCATACACAAAGAGAGAGGACTCAATTTCACAAATATTATTTGGACAACTATAAAGCCTATCTGGAAATGACTTTCAAAGGAAAGTCGTTGTTGAAGATGCTATTCTACGATTTGTTACTAAGCTACGAGCCCACAATGATCTCCATTATATGGTCAAGTTCGTTGATATCAGACCTGCAGCTGGAGTTGGAAGTGGGTCCGTGTGAGGATCCCAGACTTTCCAGGAGGTCATAAGGGCCCCTCTTTGGGTTACTCTGCATGCCTGTTAGCATGGTATCAAGGTCATAGTATGAAGCATCAACGTCTGAGAACAGCTCTTCCACTGCGGACGCCGACCCAGGTGGGCTGTTCATAATCTCAAACTTGCCAAAAATCTGCCCCATTGCTGGTTTTGACTGTTGCCGTGACCTTTCACTCTCCTCAGATCTCCAACCTGACCTGGAGTCTTTGCTGTTCTCAAGGTCACAATCCTCCATCCCCAAAGGTGCCCCCTCCCTGCCGTGGCTGACCTCAACGCCAAGAACATCAGCAGCACACAGCGGCTGGTCAGTCAGCACCTCCTCCTCACGGCATCCAATGAATCCCAAGGACAGTTCAGGAACATGGTCCTGATCCGGTTCTGATGACCGACACAGGACCTCTGTAGCTACCAGTCGTTCGGACAGGGTCTGACAGGATAACATGAAAGGGTCTGTGACCACCTGCCAGCTGCCGTCGTGGATCATCTCGTCTTGGATCTGTCGCACCGTGTTGGCTATGAGCACAGAGCGACAGAGGTTGGGTTCAACCAGCATGTGGCAGAGCTGCAGCTTTATCAGGGACGTGTCCAGCAAGGACTGCCTCTGGAGACTGTAGGAGGACATTTTGGGATCCTCAGGTTCAGTGGTCCCACTGGAACTATCAGAGATCTTTCGCTTGGTGCCATTGGAATGCATGCTGTGCCTGTGAAACAGAGTAACGGGATTCACTTCTAGCTTCAGAGAATGTATTATTCAAACATATCTGTAAAGAATTTTCTGCAAAGATGATGTAACATCAGATTTAATTTAAAAAGGAACACATATCGAGGTCTTGCTTCTAAACATACAATTCAAAGTGGCAAAATCCGATACATAAAAAAAAAAGGGATAAAATGTTTTGACAATGTGTGCCTTATTTTCAATTTCTTTCCTATGTGACATATTTCTAGAGCAAGGTAAGACACAACACAACATACTGCTCTTCAATGCATGCAAATGTGCGATCATATTTTGCATTAAAGTACACCTTACAGTTAATAGTCTGGTTCTCACAACATGCCAACTAACTGCTAGTGTTAGGCAAAGCAGACAATATATCAAACTATTTTATAACACAATATGGATTCCTGTTCAAAAAATATTGTTTGTAGATGTAGCCATGGCGATTCAGTCTCCCTGATACAGGACTAAGCACAATCCCAATTGCCTCTGTTACACCCCTTGGCCCTAACCCTTAACTCTCACCACACTGAAGGGCAACAACAGAATGCATATCAGCCTGACACATCCTATGCATCTTAACTAAAAAACTACACTACACAGGGGACAACATGGCATCAGTCACATTTCTCCATTTACAGAGTATCTTTACAATAAACACTTCAAAACTACACCGAATCATTTTAAAGTTTACTGCAAAGTTCAATTATTTAAAGGTACAAGTCTAGTAGAAATGGTTCTTGTTGGTGGCCTATAAATTAAGTAATATATATTGCTAAATGGCAATTGGGTAGTAGTTGAACCAAACTAGTTATTCTAATTTGGCTATGCACTTTGGTTAAGACAACCTATTAAAGTAATCAATAACACAATTTGTGCCATCCAATTTAGCAGCAAAACCTGGTGTGGATTACAGAATATCACAAAAATCAGACTTGTCTGGCGAGATAGCACTAAACATAAACTAGGTGGTTTCTGTCCTTCAGACTTTTTTGTATGGTGCGCCTCACTATGTGTACGAAACCAAATCTGTATCAACGTTTTGACTAAAGGGCTAGACGCTGGATCAAATAAACATGGTTGTTCACATTTTCAATCTATCTTCCTGCCTTTATATATCGCACAAGCACGCCAATATAAATAATATAAACTTTCAAACTTTTTTTGAAGCACTAGGGCCTATAGGCCCCCTGTACAATCAACGCTAAACAGGAATTCTAGCATATCAGAAGATTCATCAAAATGTAGCAGTGTTTAATGTGGGGAAATTGTTGCTTTTCGTTGTTTTTTATTCTAGCTCGGCATTCAGAACGTGTCCGTGCCAACTAAAACCGTAATATATGAAGCCAATGACAAGCCTATTTGACACTCTCCCCTCTATGAAGACTAATACAACCCGTAATGCAATTTCTAACCAAAACCAGCAAAGCCTTTCCACAGCAACGCTCCACCCAGTCTCGCGGCTGTAGCCTATCCCCTTCCCCCACCGCACTGACTGTGGGGATCTCTGATCTAATTGACGGAGTATAAACCATACAACTCCCAAAATACATTATCTGTTCAGTCTTTTATGGAAGTTACAATGTGTGGTTGACGAAATATGTGTAAGCGTACATGTTGAATACGAGTCAATTAGAGAATTTCCCAAAAAAGTGACACAAAACATCCTGAAGGAGGGCGACAAAGGCCATTTTGAAACTCAACTCGGCAAAGTTAAATTTGTTAATAGAGCTCTATATTCTAATCATGACTGTGAACAAGACACGCTCAGTTCTACCATCTCGCCACTGAAAATGATTTTAATTGTTTTCAATAGTTGCATCAAGAAATGATGCAACACAAATACTATTTAAAGGAAAATGCAGCTCGTCAACTTCCGCAATAAGATCTTGCGTTCGAAATCAACCGCGCATTTAAAACACGTTCACACTGGGACTTACATTTTTCTAAGAGCAAAATTGCCTTTAAACTCATTGTATTGCAGAAAGCGTTCTATAACTTGTTCTCTTTGGCTTACCTTTATTGGTTGGAATTATGTTGACCTCGGTTTCATGTGCTTTTAGGTATTAGAAAAAATATTGCCGCAGCATTTCTTTTTTCTCCCCTAAATACAGATTGCAAACGCTTACACGGCAGCCAGCTGAGCAAAGCAAGGAAGAAGTGGGCGGACACTTGTCTTTTGGTCGACAGGCCATTATGAAACACAAAAAACGCAAACAAAAGTCGCACTGAGGAGATTCTGTCCTTAATAATTCTTTTGTTGACAAACTTTTTCATGCTAGATTAATTAAATGAAGTTTCATATATTCGAATTAAAGTGCGTCTTCAGTGACTTTCCAGGATATTCCTGATTCCCATCGTGGATAGTCACTGAGGACGTAATATAATATACACCATGGGAATCAGGAATATCGTTGATTGCTTCATTACTTAGTTGCCACCAAAGCAAGTTTCGCCTACACTCGGGCGTAGTACAAAACACTGGGTCCTATACACAAGCATGTGTCTGGGCCCCCCCTTTCTTTAGATACAAGATTCTCACACAACTTATTACAAATAATTTAGTCAACTAATGACTCATTTCCACTATGCGCTAGGTAACGGGTCAGGTCAGAGCAGAGGAGAATGGTTATTTTTGCGTTTCCACTGGCAAAAGTTGCGTGTGTACGATAACCGTCCCGTTCCGTCCTGCTTTTCGCTACCCTTCTGTTGAGGTTCCTAGCACACAGACCCGTTCCCAAAAGATGGAGCTAAAACACTGCATGCAAGATAACCTTTAGATTCAATGTACAAATACAAACAAACTCGCCATTTTTTAAATATCCCATCGATTGCGACAGAGACTACCGGTATAAACACCTCACGACGAAGGCATATTCTATTTATTTGATAGTTATGTGGCTATGAACCCTACCTACATTGTAGGGTAGCCGTTAGTGGTGGGAACGCAGTGTAAGCGTTCCAATAAGTAGCGACCCGACCCGTTACCAAATGTTTGGTGGAAATGAGCCATAATATAGCCTACACATGCATAGGTAGTGGCTTACAGGATAACTGATTAACTTATGAAACCATATTTAAACTGATAATACTGAACAGCTGCTTTAGACTGCAGTTTGAAATCCTATCCTTTCTCAAGGTAATGTATTTGTGTGACACTCTAACATGGTTAAACTGAAGACAAATCTTTTGCTTTACCTTTATTCATGTTGATGCATTTCGTTCTCAAAGCATAAAATCAAGCTAAAAATTTTAACTTGCAATTTGCAAATTTTAATTAGCAATATATTTTTTAACCCCTACATTGACAAAAGCATACTGTTCAGCACAATAACATGCAATTTAAGAATATAAACATTATTGGTTATGCATATACTTTTAAATTAAATTATGCTCACAATGTTCCATTCCTTGTTTAATTCCCAATCACAGATCTTTGCAAGACAACTGATCTTGAAAGTGTATGTTTTTGTGTTGATTTGCTTTCAAAGGAGATAAGGCTATCTCATTGATGTAATTTAATTTTTCACACGTTTTAACTTGCTGAAACACCCCAAGCTATCTTGGCACACAATGGGAAGAAAATCCTCAATGTGAAAGAAACAGACTTCTCCATAAAAGATGCAGCTGTAGCTTATAGATGCCATTAAGGAACTCAAGAGTGTGGGAAAATGTGTATGTGCAATGTATGTGCAGCTATGTATTGTGCTTAGGTGCAATATTTAGTTTTCAAATTCAGCTGCGAAATCCTTCTGGTATTTGAATGTTGCAGCCGGTTTTAAATATACAGTGTTGTGCAAAAGTATTTGCCCCCTTACAGATTTCTTCTGTTTTTGCTTCTTTGTCACACTTAAATTTTTCAGATCATCAAACAAATATTTATATCAGGCAAAGACAACCTGAGGGAATACAAAATGCCGTTTTTAAATGATGATTTCATTTATTAAGGGAAAAAAAGCTATCCAAACCAACCTGGCTCTGTGAAAAAGTAATTGCCCCCTAAACCTAATAACTGGTTGAGCCACCCTTGGCGGCAACAACTGCAATCAAGCGTTTGCGATAACTGGCAATGAGTCTTTCACATCGCTGTGGAGGAATTTTGGCCCACTCTTCTTTGCAGAATTGTTTTAATTCAGCCACATTGGAGGGTTTTCGAGCATGAACGGCCTGTTTAAGGTCATGCCACAGCATCTCAATCGGATTTAAGTCCGGACTTTGGCTAGGCCACTCCAAAACCTTCATTTTGGGTTTTTTGAGCTATTCAGAGGTGGACTTGCTGGTGTGCTTCGGATCATTGTCCTGCTGCATAACCGAAGTGCGCTTGAGCTTAAGGTCACGAACTGATGGCTAGACATTCTCCTTCAGGATTTTCTGGTAGAGAGCAGAATTCATGGTTCCATCAATTACGGCAAGTTGCCCAGGTTCTGAAGCAGCAATTACAACAATTACTTTTTCACATAGGGCCAGGTTGGTTTGGATAGCTTTTTTCCCTTAATAAATGAAATCATCATTTAAAAACAGCTTTTTGTATTGACTCAGGTTATCTTTGTCTGATGTTAAAATTTGTTTGATGATCTGAAACATTTAAGTGTGACAAAAAAACAAAAACAGAAGAAATCTGTAAGGGGGCAAATACTTTTGCACAGCACTGTAGGTGGTTGGGAAGGAAGGAAGAAAAAGTACAGGTTGGTTAAAGGATACAAGATTTCTTGCAGGAATTTAGTTTGAAGAAGGGGCTTGTGCCATCCTGGGGTCAGTCTCTCCCTCTGGCTAGCTACCCTTGGCCTCACCAGCAAGACTGACAATTAGGGAAACTATCTTCCGATATAGAATTGGAAATGTTAACTAAATAAATGCTAAACCATTTTAAGAGCGTTAAAAAATCCCCCTCATGTTTCCCCTCATCCTTGGGGAAAGACATCTTTAGTGCACTTTTCTCCCAAATATTAAACTTACTAAGACAAAATATTAAGTACAGGATTTTCAAGGCCCCCCTAGACATTGGGGTTGTGAGTAGTCAGTTTAACTACTCACCCCTCTACAACACTTGTAGCAACATGAGCTGAACGTTTGCACTTGAACTAATTGTGAACAATATTTAGGCCTATTTCATGAAAAACTAAAGCAAATAACTTTTTTAAAGTATTTTACTAAACGTCTAGGTCAGTCGTCTAAAATACAATCTCCAAATGAGACAGAATTAAAGTGAAGATGTCATCTTTCAAAATCGTCCAGAGATCTTATCTGGGCATCATCCCGACAACTTCTTGTCCAAACGTCTCCCAGACATTGTTCTGTCATTTAAAATGGATGTTCAGAATATGCTTTCGGAGGTGTGGAATTGAGATTTACAATACTTTACAAAGTGTAGTTTGTAAAGTTTCTGTCATCTATGAACGCTCAAGTTCAAGCAAATTCAGATACTACAAGTGATAGTCTCTAGTACTAACTCATAAAGATTTGGCTCATGCACACAAACCTTAGCCAGAGATAAGGACAAAAGTACAGACACTTTCACCCACCCAAATATAATCAAGCCCTTTAGCTCAACTAAACACAACCATAACTCCCTTTGTCAAAACAACATGAGAAAACAGGCAGTCTACAAAGAAGTAGTAGACCATAATGAGCAAAGCCTGTGACAATGCATCTTTCATAAACCTATAATAAGACATGTGCTAACATGTTTTCAAAATAAAGATCACTTGTACTCTCTGCGTTTTTCTGTCCTGAGTTTAACTCGCATGCAAACATTTTTGCCCATGGACAAGCAAAGGGTCAACAAGAGGCAGGAGTCAAAAGCCAGTTAATTAAAAAACGCTAAACAATAGAGGGTACAGGCCGAACCATGGCATAGGCAGCCAATCAAACAAGGCAGCCTGAAGGAATGAGCACGGACGGCATGACAGTTTGATCTTACAGCAAAATGAAATACTATTAGGATGTCCCAATTCTAAGAAAGTGCAACGTCAGTATTTCTTATTGTGTGTGCTGATGACACTCTACATGAGTCCAATTTTTGCCTGCCAGCCAACATAATAGGTAGTGACCTCAAAGTTAAAGAAAAGCTCCAGCAACCAGAACAAAGAAAATGCCACATAAACATTTTATGTGAGATGCTTTTAAAGAAACCAAAACAGCCAAATAATTCCCGTTTCAGTGCTCATGCTTAAGCTTACAGGCACGCACCAAGACACCCTTTCTGTGAGAACCCTTTCTGTAATTGAATTGTTACCTCTTTGTGAAGTGGTATTCAGAAGAATGCATACGTGCCTTGCAAAAGTGTTCACCCCCCTTGGCTTGTTACTTATTTTGTTACATTACAACCTGTAATTTAAATATTTTTTTAATCTGAATTTTATGTGATGGATCTGCACAAAATAGTCTAAGTTGGTGAAGTGAAATGAGAAAAAAATATATATAAAAAATTATTTAAAAAAAAAAAAAAATCTGGAAATTGGCACGTGCATATGTATTCACCCCCTTTGCTATGAAGCCCCTCAAAAGTTCTGGTGCAACCAATTACCTTCAGAAGTAACATAATTAGTGAAAAGAAGTCCACCTGTGTGTAATCTAAGTGTCACATGATCTGTCAGTATAAACACACCTTTTCTGAAAGGTCCCAGAGGCTGCAACACCACCAAATAAGAGGCATCACACCATGAAGACCAAGGAGCTCTCCAAACAAGTCAGGGACAAAGTTGTTGAGAAGTACTAGTCAGGTTATAAAAAAATATCCAAATCTTTGATGATCCCCCGGAGCACCATCAAATCCATCATCTTCAAATGGAAAGAACATGGTACCACAACAAACCTGCCAAGAGAGGGCCGCACACCAAAACTCACAGACCGGGCAAGGAGGGCATTAATCAGAGAGGCAGCACAGAGACCAAAGGTAACCCTAAAGGAGCTGCAGAGTTCCACAGCAGAGACTGGTGTATCTGCGCATGGGACCACAATAGGCCGTACACTCCATAGAGCTGGGCTTTATGGAAGAGTGGCCAGAAAAAAGCCATTACTTTGTGTTAAAAATAAGAAGGCACGTTTTGAGTTTGCCAAAAGGCATGTGGGCGACTCCCCAAATGTATGGAGGAAGGTGCTCTGGTCAGATGAGACTAAAATTTAACTTTTCGGCCACCAAGGAAAACGCTATGTATGGCGCAAGCCCAACACATCCCATCACCCCAAGAACACCATCCCCACAGTGAAACATGGTGGTGGCAGCATCATGCTGTGAGGATGTTTTTCAGCAGCAGGGACTGGGAAACTGATTCGAGTCGAGGGAAAGATGTATGGTGCTAAATACAGGGATATTCTTGAGCAAAACCTGTTTCAGTCTGCCTGTGATTTGAGACT
Source organism: Galaxias olidus (assembly GCA_026901105.3). Taxonomy (NCBI): domain Eukaryota; kingdom Metazoa; phylum Chordata; class Actinopteri; order Galaxiiformes; family Galaxiidae; genus Galaxias; species Galaxias olidus. The sequence continues at coordinate 173,717 of JAPMUY010004658.1, forward strand.
GGGACGGAGGTTCACCTTCCAGCAGGACAATGACCTGAAGCATACTGCTAAAGCGACACTCGAGTGGTTTAAGGGGAAACATTTAAATGTGTTGGAATGGCCTAGTCAAAGCCCAGATCTCAATCCAATTGAGAATCTGTGGTCAGTCTTGAAGATTGCTGTTCACAAGCGGAAACCATCCAACATGAAAGAGCTGGAGCAGTTTTGCCTTGAGGAATGGGCAAAAATCCCAGTGGCAAGATGTGGCAAGCTCATAGAGACTTATCCAAAGCGACTTGCAGCTGTAATTGCCGTAAAAGGTGGCTCTACAAAGTACTGACTTTAGGGGGGTGAATAGTTATGCACGCTGAAGTTTTCTGTTATTTTGTCCTATTTGTTGTTTGCTTCACAATAAAAAATAAAATCACATCTTCAAAGTTGTAGGCATGTTCTGTGGATAAAATTATGCAAACCTTCAAACAATCCGTTCTAATTCCAGGTTGTGAGGCAACAAAACGTGAAAAATGTCAAGGGGGGTGAATACTTTTGCAAGGCACTGTATGTCAAACCGAATAGTCTTCTATTGAGTTGAGTTTTCAGTGTATTGTGTTTGCTCGGACAAGCTCTCACCATATGCTTTTATTGCAGCAATGACCAATTTTCTTGTGAAAATCTCTCTGACTCTGAAATAATAGCTACATTGTTTGTGTGCAAGGATCGTTTCAGTATTGCAACTTCTTTTGTGTCTTGTGATGCGTGTAACTGACCAAAACTGATTTGGCAGTGTAATTTAAACAAAGTATTTTAAACAACAGTATACAACAAGTCATCTTGAACTTGATAGTAAAAAACAGTGGCTCCTTTAATAATGCAGAGCGTTGGAGAAAGATTTTAATCTAGCCGGGCACTGCTTCATGGAATCAGCCATTACTTGTCCAACAGGATTTTGCCTAAATCAGTTACTGCAGTGCACATAAAAAAAAACTCTAACTTGTGCTGGCTATGTAATAGCAGTCAGTACAGACTTTGTGGAGATGACAATGACACGTGGGTCCTTATCAAAATACTGACCATCCTGAGCAAGACCTCTTCATGCCACCATGTCTAAACAGAAGACACTGGTCCTAGGGCACTGATCCGACTGAGGAGGTCGTTCCTCTCGTCAGCAGGAAGTCTCTACATTGATCACTCCCATTGCTGAACAAGGTTCCTCTCAGTGACTGGACCCCGCTAGAGATTGCTTTGAGTTTTACTGTTGGAATTGGAAAAGTCTGCATGCCATAAACGACAAACGATTAGAAATTACAAACATGTGCTGTATTACTGCATAAATTGGTTGTCCCATTGTTACTAGTATTTAAAATACTGTTAATTCACCCTTGCGCCATTGGAGGGAGCTAAAGCTCTATCAGATCAAATTATTTTGTGGCTTTTGAAGACTCACAGCAAGTAAAATAGGATCCAAAATGTCTGAAATAAACTCAATCGGGGCAATCTTTTCATAAGAAAAATTTCAGTGTTTGTGACATAAAAGTATACACTTGCAAAATAATATTTATACTGTATGTATTATGATTTCATATTTATATTGTAAGTGGTAGTAGTAAACATGTAACCATCTAAATAATCCTATTTTTGTGAATTTGGCTAATTAGATTGCAAATGTCTTCTTATTTTTGTGAAACTGTGGTGGCAAACATTTTTGTGAAAACTGTTTTGGGAAAACACAGTATTAAGGATATACACCTTTACGGGGATAAAATGTGCATGCAATCCCACTGTGTTGGAATTATCCTCAGGGAAGGTTTTTTGTCTGGAATCTAAGAATGGATTTAGTGTCCTCGGGCTAAAGTCAGTATGCTTGTGCTTGTTTGAGCATTAATAATTCATGCCCTTCATGAAAATAAAAACAAAGAGGAGTGCAGCGTGATTAGCATGGCAGAGGATGTGAGGGCGAATGGTGAAGCTAAATTACAAACAAAAGAGTCGTTTGGAGACAATAGACTATACAGTGGCAGAAAAAAAAGGTGTTCATCAGATGTGGTTATGCTGGTATACCAATAATCTGCTGATGCCAGAAAATTAGGCCATGAGTACTGGTTGAAAATGTTTCCGCTGTCAGGATTTTGGTCTGTATCAAAACCACACACCTCTCAAGAGACACATCATTTATTTCTTAGCAAAGGTTAACAACCAGCAGTTGGTAAATTGCTTGTAAACTTGTAAAATTCGTTGGCAAATGATATCCAGAAAATATTCTATGTTGTTTTAATCCATTGATCTCACATTGCCTTAATCTTGGATCTGATTGTTGTCTACAATATGTTTCATTGTGTTTACAGAGGAGGAAAGTTAGTATACAAATCGTAGCCTACAGTATATCAACTATAATTACCACAATGCAAAGATAAAAAACTGCAAAAATGAAACCCAAGCCATAGATTATTTTTTTTTGATCTCATAAATAAAGTAGTAGTACTTCTTTTTTTTATTTCTTTTTTTATTTTGAGGCCTTACAAATATTAACATTGGCAGTTTTGCCAGATTGGACATGCTGGAACAATTGAGATCAAATTCTGTTTCTAGCAAAACAGCCAACCAGTAAAGCATGCCTTTCCCATTCTGAGTTATGTGAAGTGCTCATATTTCTTACTGGTCACAGTTAACAGACAGTGACTCTTTATACTATTAAGACTTGAGTGTTTGGGATTGGGAAATTATACAAAATGCAAGCATCTGACTGGTTCTTGATTAATAAGGAATCGTTTCAGCTGATTTACTCTGCAGCAATCTTCAGAACCTACTGTAATTCTGGGCAATACATGTGCCACAAGCAAAATAATGTTGGTCAACAGAAGCTTGGTTACCACTGTTGCTCATGTCTGTCTCCTATTGCCACTAGACGTGGATCATTTTGCAGATCACACTTTTCAGCAGTGATGGTAAAGGTCCCTCAGCGTGCTTTAGAGACAATGGTGGGTCCATTGGGGTCTACATTAAATTACATTATCGTATTTTTATTACAAATTATTCTAATTCTAACATTGAGACACACTGGTTAAATACAAGAAGCACAACCTGCTGTCAACAACTGTAGCTCCACCTCCAAACAACACTCCAGTCTGTCCGTTATGGTTTTGGGTTGTCTTCCTTCAACATCTCCAACTCTGCCTAGAGACAGAGGCTGCCAAGAGAGGACTGGGTTCGAAATCAGTCAGATGGATAATGCGTAAATGGACACCAACTGAGATTGGGGCCCGGTCACCTGCCAATCCACCGACAGGACTCCTTCCAAAATCCCCTTGGTAGTTAAGCTGTCCAGACAGTTGTCCATGCTGCCTTGCACCCAAACAAACGGCATCAAACAGCAGCATCAGCAGCAGGTCAATCACGATCCTGCAGCTAGCGAGTGGGACTCTAGTGGGATTTTATTGGCTGTTGCCAGATGCTATCTACTTAATGATTTATTGAGGGGCAATTAAGCAGGCTGGCCTAGTCACTGAGTAGGTTAAGTAATTATTCATGAGATGTTTGGTTAAAAAAGAGGGAAGATGTACCTGATGTCTCATGGTCCCTCTTGCACTGTATGACCTACGTTCTTGCTTGAATTCTGCAAATGTGTTGGAGGGTTTTGAAGTGAGTACACTGGTTGCAACAAACCAAAATCATTTTAACTAAAATAATTTCTTACAGGTATAATCATGAAAAAAAAGGTTGCTATATTGCATTTTTGTATTTTCCATACAAAAACTATATAAATCTATGTAATTTGTGAGCCTTGTAGGATACAACACATTTCATGCTGATTTGCTGATAAGAAAAGGTTGTTGAGGTAGAATGTATAGCATCCATTTATCCTTCATGCTCAGTGGAAAGACCATACCTCAAACTAAACATTACCGTTGTTTTTGTGAATGTCCATGTATTTTTACAGCATGGGAGGAACCATGCTCCATGTATTTTTACAGCATGGGAGGAACCATGCTCCATGTATTTTTACAGCATGGGAGGAACCATGGTCCATATTTTGGGCAGAAAAGGGCTGAAGAAAATGAGTAAGAGGTGGGTCATGTTTTAATGACATAATGGAGCTTTGAAAATCTTTGTCCAATCATGCATATATTATAATGATACATTTATGCATGCACAACAAAGACTAGATTTGCAGAGAAAACATTCAATGGTAGTGGAATGGAGGCCAATAGTTTCCATAACATAATTCACTAAATCATATCTATATATCTACAAATACTTGGGAATTTCACTAGATGAAAAGTTATTATTTAAACACATGTGCTTGAACTCACAAAGAAGGTGAGGATCAGACTTGGAGCTCTATGTAGAATAAGATCATGCTTTTCACTTGAAAACAGAAAGACAACTGTAAAATCTACTCTCTTGTCAGTCATGGATTATGGTGATATTGTGTATATGCATGCAGCGCCAACTACTTTAAAGTCCGTTGATGCAGTTTACCACAGTGCTTTGTGTTTTGTAACTGGGGATAGTTTTAGAACTCACCATTGTACACTGTATACAAAAGTAGGATGGTCTTTGATAGGAGAGAAAATCATTGGCTCTTTTTTGTTAACAAGGCATTGCTGGGCAAGTTACATTTTTATCGTACTTCATTATTAAAACACAAATCCAGTAGTCATAGAACACACTGACAGCACTATATCACCCTTGAAAGCTACTAAAGTGAACTTGGCAAATTAGCTTTCAGTTTTTTTTGCCTTGGATGAATGAAACAAGATTCAACAGGTATTGAAATTAGAGCAGTTTGTTTCTGTTAAACAATTTAAACTTTTAGAGGATTTGAGAGTTGAAGACTGTTCTTGTTTTGGTTGAAACTTTTTATTAACTTTTTTGTTGTTGGAATTTATATATCCTGCCTACAGTGCACTGCTGGAATAGAGACCTGGTCTCAGTCAGTTAACCCTGTATAAATAAAAATAAAAATAAAAATAAAATAAAAAAAAATAATAATAATAAACATGTTTTATTATTTTACTGTAACTCCAGTTATAGCGGAATCAAACCACTAACTTCAGTGATCATACAGACAATTGTGAACTTAACGTCTTCAAAGCACAAAATGTCTTAAATCTGATGATGATTTCTACGGCTACCTGTAAACCAAGAGGTAGTAGAAAGTGCAGGTGTGGTATTGCAGCTAAACCACACACAGACAGTTTCACAGACATGGGCTGTTGCAATGGAAAAAACACACAGTGTAGAGCTATAGATGCCGTTATACATGCGCAGGCAGATTCACACAAAGACAGCCTCATAGTAGATGCAATGTTGTTAACATACAGTACTGTGCAAAGGTTTTAGGCAGGTGTGAAAAAAATGCTTTAAAGTAAGTTTGCTTTTCAAAATATGTAAACCTTATTTGTTTTAATCAATTAATAAAATACAAAGTGAGTGAAAATAAAATCTATATCAAATCAATATTTCGTGTAACCACCCTTTGCCTACAAAACAGCATCCCCTGCCTAACACTTATGCACAGTGCTTATATAAATAGAAACACAAACACTCTGGCCCAAAATGATTTCTCAGTCTTCTGATTTCTATCTTTTTCAATTGAAACCACTTCTGGCCTACCCTGAGTGAGGCATTGAAGATGTTGATGTGATATTTACAGAAGACTGATTGACGCGTGCATTATTAGGAATGTTTGTTTTGAGTTCGTTTTAAAGAATTCACACTTAACCACCTATTTATCCTGACTGGTTAAAACGATTTTTCAAATAAATACATATAATTATAGTTGAATACAGTATCTCTTTTGTTTATAGACACTTCATTAATCTACTTCTGCTTTTTTGCAAAGGATGTGCAAATGAAGTGAGTGTTTTTTCAAACCACACGTTTTTCAGATCCTTTTCCTGTCACAACATTATAACATTCTCTGTTATATTGTTTCAGTCATTTTATTGATTTTACAGCATTTAACCACTGTTCCCATCACTGTTAACAAACAAAGTATACAACAAACCATAATTAACAATTTAAATCTTACATCAATAAAATACATTTCTAGGGCTTTTTTTCTTAAATTCTCAATACATTCTGTTGCCCAACTTTCACTGAAATCGCAATCTCTTCAACATGTGCAGAATCTTAACCGTATCAAATGTAATAAATACAAGATCCTGGTGCTGCAAAAAATATAAGAAAACATAAATACGTTGACCTTCCCCCTTTTTTAACATCACAGGCCTCTCAATAAGTGAAAACAGGAAATGTATGATGACAATTTACTCAGAGCATGAAAATATTTCATCTTAAATCCAAAGCACTTCTTCAGTTAAATCAGTCAATACAATGTATACAAACAATATACAACATAAAATAAGGCCATGCCGTTATTAATATGACACATCTGCAGAAGTATCACTGTCTATATTTAAATGCCCTATGCACACATTGAAGATTGCAATGACCCTTTTGGAAAAGCTTCTTCTAGTGTTCTCGCAGCTGAACGTTAGACAGCGATATTTTTAAAAAGCTAGCAAAGCGTTTATAGTAGGCCTTGAAGCAGAGGGGAAATAATCATCCCGTCCTCATGTGCCTTTTCATCCCACTTTCATCATCGTCCAGAAATACAACAGCCTACAGGGAATAGTGCAGCTCAAAGACTAAAGCACCACCACCACTGCATTGAATTACAACAGCCTACAGTGAATAATGCAGCTCAAAGACTAAAGCACCACCACCACTGCACTGAATTACCACAGCCTACAGTGAATAGTGCAGCTCAAAGACTAAAGCACCACCACCACTGCACTGAATTACCACAGCCTACAGTGAATAGTGCAGCTCAAAGACTAAAGCACCACCACCACTGCACTGAATTACCACAGCCTACAGTGAATAATGCAGCTCAAAGACTAAAACACCGCCACCATTGCGGTCTCATTTAATGCCTAGTCACCTCAGGGTTCATTCAGTTCAAACCTCCAACTCTCCATTTTGGCACGACTGCACTGCCTTTCCCACCTCACAACTGACACCCACCACCTCAGAGGAATTCTTGGAGTTCTGCATCTGATGCTGGCTGCTGTTGGTGGAGCGTGGCCGGAGGGTGCTGTGGCTTCGGAGGTACAGGAGGCCGCGGTGCATGTCCTTGCGGATGTTGTGGCTGGACAGCACGTAGAGGATGGGGTTGATGGCGCTGTTGAAGGTGGACAGCCCCAGGGAGATAGTGTAGGGCGTGTAGACGCGCCTCTCAAAATGGCAGCCGCCGTCCTCCAGTTGCGGGAAGTGGAAGGTGACGGCGCGAAGCAGCAGGATGATGTGGTAGGGAGTGAAGCACACCAGGAAGAGGACCACCACAGCCACGGCAAGGTAGTGCACCCGCTCCTTCTGGCACGGCCGCAGCCCCGTGCTGGCCTGCACGTTGCTCAGGATGGCCCTGTTAGTGACCACCAGCACACACAGCGGAACGAGGAAGCCGATGATGAAGCGGGCGTAGTTGAATCCGGTCACGGTGGCCGTGCTTTGGCCTGGCTCGAAGCAGCGCCGCGCCCCGATCTCCGCGTTGCCCTCCTGCATGGTGAACACCGGCACGTGTCCCAGGGCGACGACCAGGACGACGGCAGCCGTCACGGCCACGGCCAGCCTCTGGCGCCGGAGGCCCCGCGACTCCACGGCATAGACCACCGCCACGTAGCGGTCCGTGGAGACGCAGCACAGCAGGAAGATGCTGATGTACATGTTGTTGAAGAAGATGTAGCCGGTCACCTTGCAGGCCATAGAGCTCCAGGGCCATTGATGGCCCCCATCCACATAGATGGTCCACAGAGGCAGAGTGCAGAGGTACATGAGGTCGCACACGGACAAGCTCAACAGATAGATGCCCAGCACGTTCTTCCGCCGTACCTGAAGCCAGGTGAGGTAGACGGTGGCTATGTTGGCGGGCAGCCCGACCACCATCACCAGACTGTAGAGTAGCACCAGAGGCAGGCGGACTTCCTCGTAGGGGACTGTGCAGGGCAACACACTGCTGTTAGGGGATGGCATGCTGCTCTGAGTCACAGTGGGCTCATGCATTATGACTGGAGGGTACAGAGAGAGAGGTGGAAGAGAGGGTTAGTCAGCAGGTGTGAAGCTTAAAATATATTTTCAAACTAATCATCTTACCGTGTGATTCTTCAACGGAACTTTTACTCTTTTTTTCCCTTTACAAAAATGTGGCTTCCAAATACATTACGAAACAAAGAATGCAGTTTAGTCTACTAGCTAGATTGATAAGAAACAATTTCAAAGCAATTTCCCAGTAGTCACTGTGTTTGCTTGCATCAACTTATACGTGCTGAAATTGACAACATCGTCTGAGTGACCTTGATTTTCTTGAAGTTACGGAAATTGCAATCAGCAGTTTCCTGTGACAAAATCTGAACCAAACTTCTTTTGAAAGACTCCTAAATAGTTAACGTTTAAAGTGAAAAAGAAACGTAATTTAAGATTGTCATAAATGCCTGTGGTTACACATACTTTTTAAACATACAAACATTTGATGCTCTTTGAGTATTGTTTTGCAGGTTGTATGTGGTTACGTGGCTGAAGTTGATTACAATAGGTAGAAACAAAAGGGCGTAAGGAAAGCACATCTTATTATAATTTAGGTAAATAAAATGTTTACTTGCGGACCTTTTTGCTACAATTACTTTGGTTTAATTCCAAATGCAAACTACCAAGGCTTGACAAAAATCTAAGTAATTATTTTAACCAAAAGTAATCATGCATAGGCAGTTTTTTTATTTGAAAAATGTCACTAACCAACAATGAGACCCCCCCACCCCCCCCCCCCCACCCCACCCCCACTTCTCATCCAAGCCACTATAGTTTTTATCCACTAGCCTAAGAGCTAAACAACATGTATCTTACAGCCTCTTACCCCCGTCTCTCTTATCCAACGGGGCTCTAAGCTTATATGGAAATGTCTCTTTAAAAATGCATTGCTCATCTCAGAAGAGATGGGGGAGGACACCCAAGCTGAAGAAAAAACAACTCACTCCGACTATGTAGGCTATTATAGAAGTTGTATTTCGAATTTACTATAGGCGATACTTACAGTAACAGACTTAACAGATGAGTAAACAGGAAAACAATTTCAAGTTTTATTACTAAAGGTGAACCCGTAAAAGTCCCCCGCCCCAAAAAAATTTTGGGGGAAAAGAGCAAACTGTGAATGTTTCAAGTCTGTGGATTTTTTTTCCAACTTAGATTTACCACAATCTGTGAGTCATATTGTATTTGCTGGGGGAAAAAAACTGTTGAAAACGACTGTTCAGCTATGTGGTTTCATTTAATTTCTGAAGCTCCCTAAAACCACCAAATGCAACATCCTTTCGTGTCAAGGCACATAGTCTATTTAGATGAGCTAAATAATACATTGTATATCCAGTTACATTTATGAAGAGAGGGATCACAGCAATGAATTCACCAGACAATGCCACCAACATGCTTAAAATACATTAAAACCTTTCAACAAAGCTTATTTAAACAAAGCGAGAGAGAGGCATTCTATAATTTGATAATGTACAATGAAACTGAGATTGTAGTTTAAGGGGATTTCTCTCCACACTAGAACCTCTCTGGATCGATAATGGAACAAAAAAAATGACCGTCCTGTTGTTGGTGTTTTCTTCATTGTAGAACATGCTCTGATTATTAACACACGATTACTGTGATAAGAGGTCACTAGGACTTTCAAAGGAAAATTAAACCTTTAGCAGTTGTGTCTGCCATTAGTCACGGTGACCTACGTTATCTTTAGTCTTGAAGTTGCGGTGAGGATGGGGGTGTAGTGGTGGTGGTGGAGTGGTGGTCGTGGTTCAATGTGACTTTATAAAACCAAAAAGCTTCCATAATCAGAATATCTCATCTTCAATCAAACGTACAGTAGTGATGTTAATTCACTTTTTTTTTTTACTTACATTTTTTACAATAAAAAACAAAGTCCCCCTAACGCTAGTCAAATAAATAAATAAATAAATAGATAGATAAAATATTGCAGAGATTGTAAGAGCTGGCAAACACTTAAAAATAACGGGAAAAAAAACCTATAAACTATAGCAAGCTTTAATAGAAAATTATATTTAAATCAAACAGAACTAAAATTTTGGTTCACTTTTAGTGCAACAAGGAGACACTATTACGTCGTCATCCTAGAAGTGGCATTTTGTCAATAATTCTCAAAACGTAAAAATAATAATGGTAACTGGTAACTATTATCTGCGGTTAGCTACCAGCACATTTAATTTGAGCAAGCTAGTAATTGACAAAATTCTGAATTGAAGGAGTTTCGCCTATTTTTCTAATATATCCATTCTAGTTATAAATAGTCACATATAAGAGAGCAGGTGTTCCAAAAGAAACCGCAGACACATGCAAAATACATAGGTAATAAACTCACCGGATGGGTCCTTTTTGGGGGGTATTTTAAAATCCAAAAGAGATCTCGATTCATTGCTGCCTGAGTGAAAGCATGGGCACTGGCATAGTTTAAATAGAATATGAACATCCGCCACTGTATCAAACTAGGGGGAGGTACTGTTACCAGCGATTTTTATGAGGAGAATACATAAGCACTAAAGGTCACGTGGGTTAAAATAGAGATATCAAAGTGACAGACGATCATTTATTAATTGGGAAACTGAACTCGGGCTACCCCCTTCGCGTAAAATATACATCACATTTTTGTACTTGAAAAAAATAGGCTAGACTGTTCTGTTCAGTACTCTCGTTTCGAACTTTCGAATCTTTTGCGTTTAGGAAATATCATCAGAATGCAGGGGACATTGACAGGCAACGATAAGAAAAATACAGCCATGGTGCAATATATTAGAATGTACAATAATAATAATATAGCTTTAATTTTAGAGCGCCTTTCTCGAAACCCAAGGCCATTTTACAAATACAAATACATCGAGAAAAAGGGTCTCAGTATACAGCGACAATCGGTCAGTAACATTGTTCTAAACTTCACCAGTGTAACATTACACATTTTTATCTCGGTGGTCAATGATCAGAAGATGGTAGGGCAACGGGCAAGATCTGGCAACATGGGATACCCTCACCACCCAACCGGTGGTTAGCATTTATGGCAAAATTCATATATAATTTCAATCTCAGAAAGCTCATACTGAACCGCATTTTTAGCTAAGTTCTTAGGCCATCTTTCCCCATTTCAATGACCCCTATAGGGTGGAGGGATATATTAACGCACTGAGTGGTGATTATAACTTGAATGTCAAGTTTGTAAAACAAATAGAATAATACCTCACACGCTGTTTTTTAAATATACACAGGATAGGATGTTATAGTATCCATTATGCCATACTTCAAGATGAGCACTTCAAAAGACAATATTTTAGAATGTACTTGGGTTGAGAGCAGATATGTCATTGGGGTTTTCAAGTGGGCACCCTCCATCCCAGATGTTTCGTTAATTTGAGCCCAGGACACCTCCAGAAGGCTTAACGGTGAGCAATGACGTCAGAGAGCCACCATATCCGCTCTCGGCACGGCCAGATAAAAAAAATAAATAAAAGAAGTTCTTTATTAAACTGAGAGATATCCCTATACCTACCCCCAATTCCTATTCCTGCAGGCCTTCGATGTCAACTCTGCATGGACACTTACCCGAAAAGAAGTTAATCTTTCCCTACTCTGTTACTGCAGGCTTAATATATGACGCTCTGCAGATATCTCTATACCTATCCCTATTCCCTATTCCTGCAGGCACTTTCTGTCAGGGTCTGGATGCTCCTATCGCCACCAGAGGTCGCAGAAGGCCAGGACCAGGGAGAGCACCTACCTGACACCTGCTGGTCATGTTGTGTTCCCCTGCTTATTGGGTTATTGTTTTCAGGTGTTCCTCGTTTGGGGTTTCGCTGCCCCTATTTAAGTTCCTGTTTCTGTTGTTTGCCTTGTTGGGACATTAAACTTGTAAACGGGAGTCTACCCTAAAAAGAGGTTTCATGTGTCTTCCTTCTCCTTGGTTCCAGTTTGTTTCTTCTATGTGTTTGCGTTAACCCTGTTAAGTCGGGTTCCTCTTAAGACTTTTTAGTTTACGCTTACTATCTATATAATAGTCTGCTCTTGGGTCTCTAGCGCTGTGCTTAGGCCTCTGGACCCTGACACTTTCTGCCAACTCTGCAGGGATACTTATCACCTGAAAAGAAGATAATCTTTCCCTACTCTGTTCCTGCAGGCTTGATAAGTGACGCTCAGCATGAAAGACTTTCCTTTTATACCATTGTCCTGAGATAAAATCACTTCTTGGTTTCTCAACATGATGTTCTTTACTTTTGTGCCCATATAGGATCCTTCCTTTTCAACCACAGCCACTGGCTACTTCTTTCTGCTATATTTGATATAGCTTTTATGGTCTGGCACAAATCTTTGCCGCAGATCCCCAACTCCTTAAGTAGTTTGGTTGTTGATATTGCCACAAATCCACGGCATCCAACTTCCACAGGACACACTTTTGTTCTCCAACCTCGCTGTTCTTCCTCAGATGCTAATTCGCTATAGCAGAGTTTCTTTCTTTCGTAAGCCTTGTCTATTGCTTCTTCCCACGGGACTTAACTCTATGAAATAAACAATTTGCTGTGTTGGACCAGAGTAATAAGGCTGGTCTTAAGTTGGTTGTTGCAATCATCGATGGGACCCTCAGTTGTTGGCCGACATCAACAAGCATTTTCCAATCACATGCCCTCCTCAGCTGCCCTGAGCTTTGTTTTGCCCTATAACTCTTCTTTCCCGGAACTCCCTCCCTGACAAAACGAATGTGATGCATGTCGCCCTCTGCTCCAACTGGCAGGGCATTAACTGTTGAGCGCCTATGCTCTATTGCTTCCGCCAAGCATTTTAGTACTTGATTGTGGCGCCAGGTGTATCTTCCTTGAGTAAGGCTCGTCTTGCACCCAGCCATTATGTGTTTGAGATTAGCCGTCCCGCCACAGAGGGGGCATGTTGGATCCTCACCTACCCATTGGCTGAAATTTGTCGGTGTTGGCAGTACGTCGTAGGTTGCCCTAACAATGAAGCTAATTCTTGTGGATTCCATTCCCCACAAGTCCTTCCAGGTAATTTTCTTCTGCTCTGCACTTTCCCAGTTCATCCATCGCCCTTGTTTGGCTTGTGAGACAGTTTTAGCGCTGCTTACTGCTTCCTCTTGCTTACATATCTTTTCTATCACTAATTTGCGTTGTTCCAAAGGGGTTGCTTTTGACCATCTCGGTTTATTTGTACAAAGTCCAAATCCTCCTTGTCCATGTTGTACTTGTCCTACTATTTCCATATGTTTAAGGGCTGCTTTTGCTTGCAGTACTGCCTCATTTGGATTCAATTTCCGTCCTGTTGCTAATGTGGGTGCCGCTTTTCTTACTATACTATCTTGGGATTCCGTAAGTGTCATTTCTAATCTAACTTTAGTGCACTTAAATTCTAATGTAAGCCCGGTAAGCGGCAGCTCCAGAGCACCTTTCCGATAAAGAGCCAGGTTACTAAGACACCGTGGCACCGCTAACCATTTCCTAGCATAAAAGCTGACTCTTCTTTCTAACTTTTCAACTTTAGTGATGGGTATATCATACACTGTTAATAGCCACATGAGCTGGGGTAGAAGTCCAAACTGTAGGCACCATAGTTTTAGCTTTCATGGCAACCCTGACTTCTCAATGTTCTCTAGGCCTCTATTCAGTTCTATCCTTAATTCCTCCACCTGCTCCAAGTCTTTAAGGGTAGCATTTTACCATTTTCTAAGACTTTTGACAGGCTTTTAGATCAGAGTTGGAATTGGATCCTCATCTATGAAAAAAAATTTGTTGCACAATTATCCCTTAACAACTGATATGCTTCTGGATTTTCTTGGTTTTACTTTCATTCTTGCCCATTTAAGGTTATCCTTAAGTTTGCTAATCAGTCTTTTAGTACACGGAGCAGTTGTCGTCAATATTGTCATATCATCCATATATTCTCAAATGGGAGGGAGGCGTAATCCTGCCCTTAACTTTTGCCCGCCAATGACCCATTTTGTGTGGCACAGACCCAAATACGTTTGCCAAGTCCAGGAAAATGACATCAAGGTCCTTTTTCTCACGTTTGGCCAATTGAATTTGGTGCCAAATCATGCTAGTGTGCTCCAGACACCCGGAGAAGCCTGAAATGCCTGCTTTCTGTACTGAGGTATCTATTAACTTGTTCTTTGTAAGGTATTCGCTCAGTCTTTGTGCTACTACGCAAAAAAAATATTTTCCTCTCCACATTAAGCAAGCAAATTGGTCTTAACTTGCTAATGTCACTAGAATCTTTCTCTTTTGGAATCAGTACTCCTCTGTCACTATGCCACGATCTGGGAATGATTTGTTTTTGCCATGCCAGCTTCAGTAGTTTCCAAAGGAAACGTAGGACATCAGGTGCATTTTAATAGAGTCTGTAAGGTACTCCATTAGGTCCTGGTGCCGATGCTGTTCTTGCACGTCTGACTGCATTTTCCACCTCTTTCCATTTCGGAGGGCTGGTGTCCATTTGCTCTACTGGGAGCTCAATTGCTGGAATATCTGCGGGAACTGTGAGTTCCTCATGCATTTTCTCATCTGTGTGAGTTTCTTTTAGGTGAGACTCCAGTTCCTGTTTGGTTGTTCTAAGCGTTCCGTCTTTTGCTTTGGGACTTAGTAAACTTGAAGGGGTCTTTGTAGAATTTACTCTTTGCTCGTTCTTTCTTCTTTCGATTTCTTCGTAGGTTCTCGGCTCTCCTCAATGTTGACAACCGCTTCTTTAAGCTGTCCTGCAAGTGTTTAATGCCTGCCTTTTCTGATTCAGACGCCTTTTTCCATTGCTTTTTTAATAGCTTTCTTTTACTTGCTTAACGATCCCTCGTTGCCTCCTCTATTTTCTTGGTTCCACCTGGGTTTTTTTAAGTTTCTCCAGTAGCCCAAGTCTCTCCTTTCTATAATCATATATGATATTCCCTATTTTATCTAGCTTCCTTTCCACTGTGCCCCATAGCTGTTCAAGTGTCTTTTTTAGGTCTATGTTAATAGAGTCCAAAACATTCTTTTCAGCGGCTGATGGCCACTTTACTTTAGGTTTTTGGTCTCTGATCTTCTCCTTGGAGGTTTTTTTGTGCCTGATTGGGCTCTACCACCTTATCCCCTTGTCTTTCGGTGCTTGTCTGAGCCGCCTCAGTGCTGGAGTTGTTGAGCTGCTGGCCTTCATTCGACTTACTTGCTTGACTCCTTAAAAAGTACTGGTCAATGCGAGGCTCCTGCTTAGGCACCCTTTATTACTTTGGTGTGTTCTCAGGCCCCTTACAGTTGTTACCTTTTCCCAGACACAACGGCAGATCTGGTGACTTTTACCTATGATTGCATTGGTTTCTGAAGTGCTTCTCGTGCTCATAGTCGTTGCGTTGCTTAGGGTCAAAACCGTGTTATCAGTATGTGAGTCATCTTCCGCCCCCGCTCTCGCAGACTTTAAGGGTATTTTCACTTTAGTTTTGTTAGTCATTAATATAGTTTCTCTAACAGCAGGCTCTGGAACCTTGACATATGACACATTATCACCTATTACCTATACAGGCATTATTAGATTGGTGGACTTGCCATGAAGGGATTCACACGGCCCACATGAAGTGTGCTACGCATAGTAAGCATTTCCCAAAACAATACACCACCGCCAGCCTGAATCATTGACACAAGGCAGAATGGATCAATGGATTTGCCTTGTTTATGCCAATATTTGATCCAACAATCAGCAGTCAGTCCAAATGAGCAGACAACAATCATCTTCAACTGTCCAGTTCTGCTATGCCTGTGCCTTAGTTAGAATCCTGTGTGGTGTTCTGCTGATGTAGCCAATCAACTTCAAGGTTGGATGTGTTGCGATACCACTGTAGACGACCTGGTATTATGCAGTTAATCTTCTGCAGACCCCTGCTGTAATGGATGTTGTTGGTACATACCTCAGATGATGAGCAGACCCTATTTGCCACCATGGATTATCCCAGTAATGTCTTCCCTTGTGTGATGTTTCGCGTGAACCGCAACTAAACCTCTTTATATCGTCTGCAAGCTTTTAAGCATCAGAGTACTGCCGTGTGCATTTATGGATTCCAAGGTTTATGTAATTCTAATAATTTGAACATGATAACCACATGTATGGGCCATTTCTAGTGTAAGATCAAAGACGTCCATCCCAAAATGTGTCTTGGTTGTGCGGGACAAAAACTATTCTATGAAAAAAATTTCAAAGTGAAAGCTTTAACTGTTAATATAGGCACACCCCTAATTCATAGAGGTTAATGGGTTGGATCATCTTTTAATTTAAATAGCTGTTTTTATTGTTGATTAACAAAAATGGATGAGGAATGTTTAGCGCTGGAGGTCCAGTATATTACTCCCACCCCCTCTGGTTATCTGGTTTAAGTCGGAAAAAGGATTGGCAAAGGATGCTGGCAAGATACATTTTTGTTATGAGTGAAAAACAATGCTCATAGTTAGGTACTTTTCACTGTACCTAACTAACAGTATACAAGTATAAGCCTGTCCTGACAGAAGGCAGAGTATTTCCATAAAGTGCATCTGAAAAGCTAAACCGCAGTTAAAAAAACCCCCAAAAAACATCAGTTGAACCCTTATAATAGAAAACTGTGAGGCAATGGAAAGGTTTTAGCTAGCTTTCATGCTTTTCCCCCATATTTCATTACATTGTAGAGTGAACTTAGAAATTCCTTCATGAGTAACTTCTTTCAAACCATAAAACCTTGAAAAAGTCTCAGAACTGGGAAAAACAAAGCATCCTTAAAAAGGTCCATTTGACGACGCACATTGTCTTTTAAATTGCATTTAAGTACGGTTCCACTGTCAGTTTTTCCATCGGATTTGCTGGGGAAACAAAGTAAATAAAATTATGTGAGTAGTAAAGCCCTTTATTTGAAGTGCAAATTTATTTCAGTTTTGAACTAGTATTTTTGTATTTTTATTGTACTCGCAACAACCTATTACAATCGGTCAACCATAGCTTTACAGCTCAACAAATTTACATCCAGCAACCATTATGTATACTAATTAAATGAGAAGTAGTTTTATTTTTTGGAGTTCTGTAGCAATAATAACATACATTTTACATTGTTTATTTATTTAAACATGTACTTATATGACATATTTATCCATACATTTTAGGTTTAAACATCTTGATTCAAAGATGCATCACTATATGTTAACCACACCTATAATAAGAAATAAGCATTAACCTAATTACATTTGGTCCTACACAGGCATTCATGAGGAAGACTCTATTAATTCTTACCGAGTTGTTAAGGATTTCCTCTATCTTCCTGTCCTCGGGTGAACCAGCCTCCACCTTCTTACGGTAATTTATCAATTGCTGCCTCTCCTTTAGGTCCCTGTAGGTCTGAAAGACCCAAAAAACATGTTTACATTTTCCTGAGAGACACAAAGTTAAATTATACTAATAAGTTATAATAATGGAAGCATTACTGGACTGACAGATTAATATAACAGACCAAAAGGGCCTGGAGTTGTATCAAATCACTTCATTATAGAATTAATGTTATATATATTTTGTAAGCCTCATCACTGATGACTTAGTAAATAAAATATTTTGTGATTTTAGACGTAAATGAATCAGAAAAAGGGCATTTTGTAAATGTCTCACATTGATAATAACGTCATGACACTTATGTTTCTGCGCCAAGCTGATCTTCAGTTCAGTGTCGTCGATTAGATTTACATAATCTTGCAATACCTGAAAAGCAGTACATAGAAAGACAAAAAGACAGGACAGTAAAAATGTGAGAAAAATTATAAATCGTGATCATAAATGTATGTGGCCATAGATTGAAACCCGAATATAACATCCAATTTGAATAACAGAAAAATAAGATAATTTAAAGATAATGTAAATAAATCTTTGAGCACCTCCATTTTATTTAAAATGTCATCACCCCATTATGAAGAATTCTAAAACAATATGCTACACCCGACGCATACTCACAAATCTAAACAATAAAAAAATGGCTGGAGAGTGTGCTTGGAGCCTCAAAAGGAACCACAGCACCCTCTTGTGTTCATGCTAAGCTACTGGCGCAGAGGTACCTGCACAGGCGCGTTGTTTTTCTGCAGGATGTCGACCACACGGTGGAAGCCTATGGGTGACCTCTTCTTGGTGTAGCCAAGCCAATTCTTGGAGGCAAACAAGGCGTCCACATCAAACCATGCCTTAAGCTTTGCCCTCGCCCCTAGCGCTGTCAGGATAAACTGCTTTTCTGAAATCTGCAGCACAAAAATACATTGTTTTTGAAGCTACACAAACCACTTAGAGAAAATGATTATTGGCCAAATTGAGTCCTTTTAAACATTTAGTCCTTTTTTAATATGACCTATTTAATAAATGTTGTCATGTACTATCCAAAGCTCCCCCCCAAAACAACCGAAAATAACCTATTCACAACCCCTTACCCTGAAGGTCTTTCGTATGTTGGCTGGACTGCTGAATGTGCCCTGTAGGTGAAAAGAGGCTAGTTAGGGGCACATGGTTCCCCACTTTGATTCTAGATTCTCAAAAGATATAATACCTACAATGGACATGGAAACTGCCTTAGACACATAGACACCAACATATGGAATGTACACACACACTCAGATAAAACTAATTCCATAAATTGAGGCTGTAACTCATTTGTTATGATGGCAGAAATATTTTTAGCTAGATTAAAAAACAAACTATAAAAAAACGAACTATAATTTTGACAATGATGATTGTCTACCGATCATTTACCTTTTTGACAAAAGAAAGAGAAGCCGATTATTACAAGTTTTGAGTTTGCTTTGCTTCATTTGATTGAATGGCCACACTCACTAGCCTCAGGCTAGACTTATCCGCCAAAGGCATCAAAGTACCACATTTAACAGTTTGCATGACCTTTGTTACCATCTAGGGGCCATAAATGGAAACGAGTAGTGAAGACTTTTAATATCCGACTGACAAGTCATAGATATATTGGTTATTGGCAGATATAACAGTTATATGCCAAATAGCGCATCATTTGGTGTGATAATGACAGAAAGCATTAGAATTCCCTCCGCTCTGCGGCTTACATCAGCCTCCCCGTAGTGGTAGAAGCAGGAGTAGTACAGAGTGGTGATGATGGGCATGCTAAGGATAGAGGCTTTCCTGGGATACTTCTTAAAGATGTCCGTCTGTCCACTGCTCTCTGTCTTTTTGTCGTTAGCCTGGTAATAAGCAGACGAGACATGCACAACATAGCTTAGCAACTCTGAAAGATGCATGGTTAAGGTTTGTAAAGTGTAATTGAATATCACTAGGGTGTTTTCTCACTTCAATGATGATCTGTCTCTCCAGGAGTGTGTAGTGATCTTGAACGTGAGTAGCATCGTCTGGGGAAAAGGGGAGACTGAACCCCACCACTTACAGTTAGCCATCATTTGTTGTTGCTAAAAAGGTTTTGATAGTAGGATAATCCAAGGACTATCATTGAGATTTTTTGTTTTTATTAGCTTAGCTCAGTAGGTGGTTGTCTATATTTATTCAATCAGTGAAATTTACCTGAGGCAGCTTTTGAGGAAATCTCTCTGTCGATTTTCATCTTTGAAATTCAGATGTTCTCTGTACTGCATAAGCTAAAGGCGAACACAAAGAAAAAACACTAATTTATAATCAACTAATGAGTGGAAATGTTATAGGGTCTAAAAATATCATGCAAACATTGGATGATCCATCTTAACAAAAAAACAAGTACTGACTGGTAACCTTGGTAATCTGTCATTATTTCATTCATAAAGCGCATAACAATATATAGTATAATTTAATATACATATGTTTTATTTAAATGTACTTTAACTCAATAGCGTACAGAACTCTGATTGATCATACATGGTACATACCGCCATTTCTTCGGTTCTGCCCAAGGACCTTAAATTGATGACCAATTTGGGTATAAGAATGAAATTATCTTATTTATCATTGATGACAGTGAAGTATAACAGGATTTGCATAACAAAATCTATTGACATGATGTGATCCTTGTCAGAGACTTGCCTTAACAGCTCCACCAGAAGCTTCTGATCTCCCACTTCTTTAAGGTAGTGGATATAATGCCGCAAGGCCAGTTCCCTCGACGTCAACTCCCGAAAAAGAATTTCTGCAGAAAAACATAATATTATTACAATACTGATACTA
Organism: Galaxias olidus; assembly: GCA_026901105.3. Taxonomy (NCBI): domain Eukaryota; kingdom Metazoa; phylum Chordata; class Actinopteri; order Galaxiiformes; family Galaxiidae; genus Galaxias; species Galaxias olidus. The sequence goes on from JAPMUY010004658.1 coordinate 193,943, forward strand.
ATTATGGCTTGTTGGCTTTCTTTATTGTGTTAAAAAAAAGAATTAACAGGAGCTGAAACCTTTAAATAGGTAGAACAATGAAAACCCTATTCAATTTGTGATATACTGTGACTTGAAGCTTACCTTTACTCAACGACTTCTTTAAAAATATTAAAACCTAAAAAAACATTATAGAGGAGCTGAGTAGAAATATCATTTACCGTGCCAACCTTAAATATTTGGCCAGCGACACATTTAAAAATAATATATAAATATTGAACAGAAAAAATATATTGCTGTCCAAATACTTGAGGGGTTGCCACTTTATAATGTAAAAGAAAAGTACTGACTGAACAAAATCTTACCGCTGTTATCACGTTCCCATCATAGGCATTTACAGCCTCATCCAAAAGCAGCAGCTTATCTTGTAATGAGCGGAATTTCTCTAAAGAGAAGGCCTGTGAGAAAACACAATGGAAAATAACGTCAGCAGTCAATATAAATGGGATTACATCAACAGTAATCTATACAAAATATCATAGAGCAACTGTTAATCTAAAAAGAGGACAGCGTGTCATCCAAAATGGACCTGACTATTAAAAGGTGGGACAAGGTTGTACATGTACTATGGAAATGTGTTTCCAGAGTACCTACCTACAGTTACCCAGTAGCTGGGTGGACACCACCACTTACAAGGGTGAGGATATAGTTAAATGTAAAGGAAGAGGCAATTACTGATAACAAAAAACGCACACAAAAAAAGACAATCATACCTTCCCCTGTTGCATTCTCTTCACAGTCTCTTCAGGGTTCCAATCACTGACATAGTCCTAGCGTCACAATACCACAACATTGCCATTAGTTAACAAGACCACAACATAAATAAGTCTTACTTTCATGCTCTATTTAGGCAATTATCACCTTATATTCAGATTTTGGTTTCCTAAGCTCGGGGGCATAATTTTTGGAAGATAGATCACCCACAGCTATAGAAAACAAAAAATTAAACGTGAATTACCAACATTATTTCATCTTTCATCATCAACTAAAGATTACTTAATTCCTTAACTCATTTGTTACGTACACTCAGAAAAAGACTGGAAGCCCCCAGTTTTGGCCTTTCCTGCTCATGACAAGAGACAAGTGGAGTTAGATAGTACACCACCTATTTAGGTAACAAATAGTGAAGACACACTACCTTAGAATAGCTAGTTCAAATATTATACCTTTAAAAAGGGAGCTCAAGGAGTACCCAGAGTAATTCTTGGGTAGTGAGGGGGTCGTATCGATTTTGGGGAAAGCCTGGTCCTTAGTTTCAGCCGTCGATCGACTGCTGGAGGCTGTCTCCTTCACAGACCAGGAGATGCCTGAGAACAACACAGTAACACGGCATTACAACGTTATTTGACATAGCGACATTTTAATGTGCCATCCAGTATTGGTTAACAAAAACATTGTTCCCTTAAAAATGCATCTTACTTCCAATAGGTTCTCCACTCCAGCTGACTTTCTGTACATCATCATCTTCATACTCCTCTTCCTCTACAAAACTACAGCTGTTCACCGCCCTCTTTGATTCTTTTAGCTACAACAAAGTCAATAGTAACAGAACCTTTAAAAAACGTAATGGTCAACTTTCTTTAATATAAGCTTGTCGGACACCGACAACCCCCCCCCCCCCCCCCCCCCAAAAAAAAAGTATCCACAGTTTGTAGAAACATTTTATATTAAACAATAATATGAGTGCAATGATTATTATTTTATCTCTACCCTTTGGCTGTATGCAACCACTGTCCAGTATATGACTGGTCACTCACAAGGCAAAGGTTAGAGGTAAGATTTACTATTTGGTGCCAACAGTGGATACAGGGGAAACATGGATATTACCCTGGAGAACTCGTCATCTTCATCGTCAAACGTGAAAGCCTTAAACTTCGAGCTGTTCCAGTATTCATCTTCATCTGGTTTACTTCTTGTCATCTGAAAAAGATAACGTTAGCTGCACGTTTTCATAATCCAACGTTATCTTAAATCTTATGTTTCTCGATCCATAATGAGACGGTAAACATATCATCATAACGTACCAACCTACAGTGCATAGTCATATAGATTAATATAGCCTACCGTAGCTATTACAAAAGCTAATTTGATCAAAGCCAAGTTAATATCCGTTTATCAGAATTGGGAGCTGTCAGTTTCTAACTGCAATGCTGACGCTAGCTGCTGTCAAAGACAGGCAGATGTTTCTGTCTATCTATAATTCATGGCAAGCCACGCGAGTTTTAAAACACCTTTAGGTACAAACCCCAGAATAAAATGCATATTTGACCAAATCTTTGTACGAGAGTAATAGAGAAAGACCTCGAGTTATTTACCTTTGCTTTAGCTTGTAACAGCTTTATGAGCAGGCTACCTGTTTAGTTGAATACGCAATGAGCTCTAGGACTCGTAGTGCTGAAGTATACCAAAGGTCAATTTCGGGTGCGCAATTTACATTGAAAAAGACTACAACAATGTAACGTCCTCTGTTTTTACTCTACCGGCTATGTACAACAACTTGACGTTATTAAATCCATCCTGATCATCAGTCATTTTTTTATTCGATAAACGTATATCACAATAAGTGCTTTCAATGAAATATATATTTAAATATTTCTGTATATTTTTAATAAAAGAAAGAATCAAGGAACGCGTTGTTAAACCTTATTTACGTTTAATTTGGGGGTTTCTTTTAGTTCGTTGCACACCTCAGTCTAAAGCTCAACGACACTTTCTTCATAGGCTGGGTGTGTACTGTTACAGTACCCTGCGGTTGACTATTTCAAAGTAATTAAACATTCTCGTTAACTTACCAGTAAAAATAGATTATTTGTTTTTTATATCTAGTCTTGTACAGGAAGATGCTAGAAATGTGACTGGTGACATACTTCCGCTTCTAGTGTTTTCTACCTACTGCAACAGACTACCTAACTAGCGCACTGCACAGCATTGAAACTGTCCGTGTTAGCGAGCACGGAATAACCTATCTATAGCCAAGTTAATTCAATAAATTGAAATCTAATCTTTAGTTTCGGCATTGAAAGAAATAAATAGGGTTAGCCTACGTTAGCAACTGTGAAATATAGTTTAGGTAGGTTGTCACAGGACGATTGTTTGAATCAAATATCACATAGCATGGCTAAATGGGGAGAAGGGGATCCACGCTGGATCGTGGAGCAGACAGCGGATGCAACAAACGTCAACAACTGGCATTGGTAGGTAATCTGTATATGCCATCCGTTCAAGGCACACTTTCAAAGCAGCCGCATAAAGTTGCTCCAGTTCAGAACAATTAAAGTTGTCCATAAACAGAATTAATATCCCATTTAGAGCTACCCTGTCTATGGTGCATTGAAACAGATAACCTGTGAACGGGATCATTTGAATATGTGTTGTTCTCCTGCGGCTAAAGCCGGCTAGGAACATTTGCTGGAACAGCTGTCAGACAGTAAGATGCAAGTTGTGATGCTGCAGAACTGTGTGTGTGTGTGTGTGTGTGTGTGTGTGAGTGTGAGAGTGTGAGTGTGAGAGAGAGAGAGAGAGAAGGGGGGGGGGCCGCGACCGCGACCGCGACCGCAGGTAGTCATGTGAAACACCTTTGCTGACAGGATTATTATCTATCCAATTTTGTATAACAAGTGATAAAAACAACTGATACCTAACCCATCCGTTCATTCAAACAATGTGACAATTATGACCATAGCCAGCTGAGATCAAACAAAGAGCCCACTAAAGTTAACAGTGTGTTTCTTAGCAGCTGTCCTCAAGTTTAGTATCATCTGGAATGCCACACAGGGACAGCTTGCCAACGGGGCTATTTTTAGAGCAACCCAGGGTACTATGGGTACAACTGTGTAAGGACATGAGAAGATATTTTTATATATGACACTGAAGGGAAGATTGCAAACCCCGAAAGGGTAATAGGAAGAAAAATAAACATAATAACTTAATAATAAGCATAACTTTACTGAGGCCTAATAGTTTTCTGAAATGTCCTGAACAGAAACTTCTATGAAAAAATTTGGTATTTGGGGTAATTTTGACGGAAGACAATACTAATTTAGAGCATTCCGTAACTATCTCTACTGTTGTGATCATGAATGAACAACATTTTAGGAAACATTACGTGGTGTCTGAAAACAACATTTAAAAATAAACAAGAAAATGGGAAATAAAACACTTCTGGATACTTATGGAATTATTCTCAATGAACTGTAAAAAAAAATATATTGTGTAAGCGGCAATGATTCACCTGTTCCTTGTAATCCTACCATTGAAAACCTTGAAGCATCAATGATTCCATGATTCGAAAAAAAAATTTAAACCGATTCTGTGTTCTGAACAGCCTAATTTAAAAAAAGCAAGGACTTTCTGTTAAAATGTGGAGTCTATAAGGACATAATTGAAGATTAAGACTGTAATTGGTTAGATATTTCCGGACTTTTTAGTCGTATAAGTCACACTCAATTTCTGTAAAGTGGCAGATTAGAGTGGCAGTCAAGTGGAAAGCAGCACCAGCAGTTGGACTTATTTACATGGAGAGGTGGCTTTTTGTATTCAAATCATACACAATTTTTTCAGCTCTCAGAGATCAAATGCTCCACATGTTTTTCCTACCCAGGACTGAGCGTGACGTGACAGGCTGGTCATCAGACAAGCTGAAGGAGCTGCTGCTGGGGGTCTGTGTAGAGGGGCTTGAAGGCAGTTGTGAGATCACTGACGTGCCCAAGCTAGAGGGAGAGGCGTCAATCAACAACCGAAAGGGAAAGCTCATATACTTTTACGAATGGGTTGTAACAGCCACTTGGACAGGTATTGTCCATAAAATAATAGAACGTTGGTTGTTAAAAAAAAGGTTTTTGTGATAAACAATGATAATCTTGATCTCTGCTGTCTCCACTTACTTGCTTTCCACTTACTCCCTACAGGAACATCAAAAACGGGCATCAAATACAAAGGAAATGTGGACGTTCCCAACCTCTCGGATGAAAATGACATGGACGACCTAGATGTAAGCAATGACAACTGAACGCTCTTCCTTGAGATAATTGTTTAGTTGTTCACTAATGTTATCAATGCTTTATAATATTGTTTTATCCCAGTCAAGTTTTCACCATTTCACCATATAGTTGTTTCTTTTGTTCTTATAGATCACTGTAACACTTTGCAAAGATGAACCCAACACGCCACTTGTAGACCTCATGAAAAAGGAGGGAATAGAGAAAGTTCGAACAGCTCTGGGAAGCTATATAGGCCACCTTAAAACAGGTGAGATCCCTTTATGCAAAAGATTTCAGCCTGTTGATATGTTGTATTCTGTTTTGGTCAGTAAGATTGAGTTACATCGTTTCCTTTATCAGTAATTACTGTTTATTCACAATTGTTATTGAGGCAAGATTTTACACTATTTTAAACACTTTTTTTGGGCCGAGGATTTAAATCCGCTCCAAATTAGTTTTTTTTGCTGTGAAATTAACTATGTATTTTTTCTTCACTTAATGTTCCTCATTTCAAATGTGTCTTTTGTATAGAGTTCACCCAGGGCATGATTCTGCCCACTGTGAATGGCATGAACAAACCACAGCAATCTAAACCACAGACCAAGGTTAAGGCTGACAAAACCCTGGTAGGGGACGTCGTGATATGTCTTTCACTAGAAGGCAATGATCAAGAGTAGAAAACTGTAATAGCTTTTTTAGGAGTTTCTAATGAGAATCTTATTAGGAATTTTAACATATCACTCATCTTCTGACAGTTGGTGTCACGTTGGCCTACAATACAATTAAAGTTTGCCGTTTTTCCTGTGTGAGTGTCTTCTGAGGACCAATATGGCCCTAGAACATCACCAGTCTGCTAATGTTAATGTGGTCTACAGATCTCCTCCTCAAGCTCCACCGTCTCGAGCCCTGCACGAAGCAGCAGCACCACCAGCACGGGGGTGAAGATCCCCACCTGCAGGTTCTCCCTAAAGGACACTTTCCTCACTTCAGCTGATGAGCTCTACAGGACCTTTACCAATCAAGAGGTGAGGCCTTGTGTTGGTCAGGACATACACTTTTAACCCAGGACGCTATTTAACCTATTGGCCTACAGTCGGTGTTACTCCCTGAGTAACATATTGTATTTCAATGTGTAAATCTTAAAAAAATACAAAAAGTCAAAATAACAAATCTTTTTTTCTAACTTCAGATGCAAGCCAGTTTCTATTGTTATTAATGTGAAATTATTACAGACATCTTTTTTCTTTTCTGAATCATGTAAGAATTTTTCTTTTGAAATGGGAAGTTTTTAACTTACAGTATGGCTGGTTCAGATGTACTTCCATTTGAACCCTAATCCTATTGTCTGAGTAGATGGTCCAGGTGTTTACTCATTCTCCAGCTGTTGTGGAGGGACACAAAGGAGGGAAGTTCCAACTGCTGGACGGGAACGTCCATGGAGAATTCAAAGAACTAGTGAGGATGACATTCAGCTCAGTGTCCTGAGACAACTCAAATTATGTATTGCTGTATAAGCTATCATTTTGATCATTTAACCTCACCGACTGCATTATATGCATTATGTATGTTGTATGTTTATTTACTTTTTGTAGGTCCCAGATGAAAAGATTGTCATGCAGTGGAGGTTCAAGACCTGGCCATGCGGTATTTTCCCTTTCTTTCCTTTCTGTTTTCTATTTCTTTTAACTTAGACATTTCAATTGGCTTTCCTAGCTATTTTCTGGGAGAAAAACTAAAGTTGGACTTGAAAGGCTATACTGTAAATTGGGGATTTACACCAGCTCTGTCTTTTGATTTTCCACTAATGTGTTTAATATGCAATTATGTTTTTTTCTAGAGCACTATGCGACTATAGCCATTGATATGGAAGACAGAGGCAACGAAACAGAGCTGAAACTTGACTGTAAAGGAGTTCCATCAGGAGAGGAGGACAGAACCAAAGAGGGTTGGAAGAGATACTACTTTGAAGCCATCAAACAGACTTTTGGATATGGGGCTAGAGTGTAGGCTTTGGATTATGTAAAGAAAGAAAGTTGTTATTTAGTGTTGCAGAGCTTTTCTGTCTTTGGGGCAGTGTCTGTCTTGGAGCCAGCTTGTACAAAAAATGGTGCCTTTTCTCATTGTAATAGCTGCTCTCTGTCTAAGGGTTTTTAGGTCAAGGTTTATGAGGTTACCTCACATTGATAACGGGAAAGGCAATATAGAAAACTTGAATCATTTATCTGCTGACAGTATTTGGAGATTGTAAACATTACAATCAGTGGCATAATAGTGTATAATAATTATAATAATAATTCAATACACATTTTACTAAATCATGTTTTGCTGACGTTTTTACTGACTACTAAGTGCATTTGTTTTTCAGGAATGTGTCCGAATTATTTTTCCCTTTAGAGTAGGAATTAATAGTAGCATGAAATAAAATATTTAAATGATTAGATGTAAATAAGCAATCTTATGTTATGTTATTTTGTCAGCATCACCAATACACTTGGCTTCCTATGCATTTTGCAACTGTTCCTTACCGTTTCATTTGGTTAAATTATAATTAGTAGCCTATGCAGAAGCACCCGAACCACCAGTGCATGTTTTGATGTCGTGGACAAACGTGTCAAGCGAACCTTTAGTGTGTGCACACCTGATTGGTCAACAAATACTTCTTCTCTATCGATTGGCCGACTCAACTGTAGATGTACAGTGATTGGTCGATAAATAGGATTAGGAAGTGTCTCCTTAAGGTTAGGGTCTGCTATCAACACAGCATTATCGGTCCTTCTCCTGCTGGAAAGCTTTATTATTCCCCTTTGTAATCAGTTCATTTCGAATTTTGTTTTGGACAGAGACAGCAGGCAATATATTGTAAACCTTTGAAGACTTGATTATTGCTTCATACACGCATTGATTTATGTTTTAATCGTTAGCTGTCCAGCTAGCTAGCCTGACGTTAGCTTGGCTAACTCACCATCCTGTTATTTCGTAGCATAGCATAGCTCTTTTTGTCAAAACTGAATTTCCTAGCATAGCTTATCTGTCTGTAACGCAACTCGCTATCAACCGTTTTCTTTAACCATGAACGCCAATGTTCGCTATCTAATTAGCTGTACTGGCTCTTAACATACTTGAGTGGGAGTTGGAACGAACTAAAAAGCTGAATGATTTGCAACGGTAATAACACACAGGTTAACTTTAGCAGCTACTAGATCGAGATGGATTTTAAAAGGTTGTTAAAGACGTCGAGAATGCTGTGGTTCCTGTTTATTCTTCTAGTAATCTTCCCAAGTGACCTAGTAGCAGGTAAGTGTTGCCTGATTTTGTCGACACAGTACAGTCTGTAGCTTAACAGTTAGCGAACATGCTAGAGTATATGACTTAGGATGCCTTGCTAACAGCTGTAGAATCCAGCATGTACGTGAGACAGCTTACACTTCTTTTACTGTTTGTTGGACCTGGCTGTAGTTTCTGGATTTTGAAACAGAATTAAAGAGCTAAACTCAGTGACATTAAACTGCGAGCCTAGTCATACAGGTCTTTATCACTAAACAGACAAAAGTCTATTAGAGTGTTTTGCCTTCATATATGGCTAGTTATAGATCCAGATACTTTTCCATGTATATATTAATTTATGTATTAAAGTAATATCTCTTGCTCCTTTGTTCATTACAGAAGAGGAACCCGAGGGCAAGGATGAGCCAGAGCTAAAGGTAAAATGTCAGTTGCCAGTTATCAGCGTCATGTGATTCAACATCACATGAAGATGAGCCTAGATTTTTTTGCTGAATGACAAAGTTAATTCTCTGCCATTTATCTAAAATGTCGACTTATTTGTAAAGCTCTTATTGTATTAAATGTTAAATGTTAACAGTCAATCCGCTGGTCCAACACCTGGTCAACATGTTAGAAATAGGTATTTGTTTTATGAATGCAGTACCCGTGCACAGTCACAGAGTTTCTCTTAGTCTTTATTTTATTTTCTTGTTTTTAAACAGCACCTTGCTTTTTTGTGTATATTAGCAATCCAAAACATTTCTCTTTACATTATCGGCTAGTTTAAATTCAAGCCACAGTATGCTATTAGCAATCATCTGTCTGTTGAGCAACGCCCATTTTGACTCCTAGTGCTTTGATTTAGAACCTTCTTTCTCTTATTTCCCACTAGTCTTATCATGACCTGAACTCTGAGGAAGAAATGACCCCAGTAGGCTCAAACATTGTTGCTGGCGACGGAATGTCTTCTCGGGAGCCTGTGCAGCCTGACGTGGAGAAACCTGCAGAAGATGGGCTCCTAGAGGGGGAGGAGAAGGAAGACCTGCCCAACCAACCTCCACCAGTGGAGGAGAGGCCTAAAGAGGGTAAGGGTAAAGGATGTTTTACAACAGGCTTGTTTGTTATAGACGAAGGAAACACAGAACATGTAGACCAAATGTATAGTTAAAAGTTTGGAGCTTTTACATGTTTATAATATTTGAATCCCCATTTTTTTTACCCGGGTTGCCTCCAAAACCCTTGGTTATCCTTTAACGATATCAGACCCTGTGCGGTATTAGAGGAGATTTTTCAATAAATGGCGACGTCTCTTTGATTCACACAATGTATAAATGATCTTAACACTTGCTGAAAGGGTTGTTAAAAATGTATAAAGCTTCTCTTCTTAGAATGTTTGTAGTCCAATACTTTCTTTAGCATTCAGAGGATCCCCTATACAATTGATAAGGACTGTGCTGAAGAATTATGTTTAATCTTTAAAGAAATATAACTATCACTCATGAAATAGTAAATCTATGTGATACTGTTAGCATGTACCCTTTATAACCCCCTTTCCCATTTGTATGGACACAGTTCCTGTGGTGAATGGTGGCACAGCGAATGGGGAACCCTGTGTGTTCCCCTTTCTCTTCTTGATGAAGGAGTACTCTGATTGTACCACTGAGGGACGGGGAGATGGACGGCTGTGGTGTGCCACCACATATGACTACGACAGAGAAAAGAAATGGGGCTTCTGTGAAAGTAAGTCAACCTGATACCTGATATGCAATGTTGGGACTGTGAAAGACCAAATGAGATCGAGGAGAGGCAGTAGGCTTATGAATAAGGTAACACATTACCGTTACACAAGCACAGCAACGGTCTTCTACTCATATTCTTTAAAGAAAGGTGCACAGGTATTGAGCGGACTGTGGCCAGGTCATTAGTTAGCACAAAATACACCTACAATCCAGTCAGATTCCAACTAATATGCATTTAAAACAAAACAAAAATAAAGAAATATTTAAACCTTCTTCTGCTGAAGGCACATTATACAATCATCATTGCTGTTCATGGTTGAATGTGGAGTCTTCACATTACACTGTGTAATATTTTGCACTCTTTTGTTGGTTAAGTACCTGCGCCAACTTAAACTGATGCAGTGAGTAGGCCTATGATCAAATGTAAATGGGACATGACTCTGGCTGCTTTGATTGTCCACAGTGAGACACAGAATGGGGTGACGTGATTGGGATGCTCAAATCAGGCTAGATTAGCGTGGGTTTGAAAGGGGACATATACACTGTATATTTTAGGTTCTCTATTACTTTTTAAGTTTGGTGTTACAAGTGTCACCCTGCAATTAGAATCAGGAATTGTGTTAAAATTAAGAATGTAAATAAATTAAAATCGAAGTACAATCAACTTCCCTATTGACCAAATGAGGTGTGAACCATGTCGTCCAGCTGGAGGTTCCCTCTCTCTAACTCAGCTCTTAGCCTCTGCTTCACCAGTGCCCTGTCTACTCTCTAACTCAGCTGAGGACATCTGCTTCACCAGTGCCCTGTCTTCTCTCTCTCTAACTCAGCTATTAGCCTCTCTGCTTCTCCAGTGCCCTGTCTACTCTCTAACTCAGCTGAGGACATCTGCTTCACCAGTGCCCTGTCTTCTCTCTCTCTCTAACTCAGCTATTAGCCTCTCTGCTTCACCAGTGCCCTGTCTTCTCTTTCTAACTCAACCCTTAGCCTCCCTCTGCATCACCAGCCCTGTCTTCTCTCTCTGCTCGTTGCCTCTCTCTGCTTCACCAGTGCCCTGTCTTCTCTCTCTCTATAACTCAGCTGAGGAGCAAGCGCAACAAAGGCGGCAAGCAGAGGAGGTTGAAGAGCAGTACCAGGAAGCTGTGCGCATGATCAACTCCACCAGTAGAAAGAGCCAGAAAAAAGAGTGAGTTGAGTTTCTTTTCCCTGCTCCTATATCTGACATTAGGCCGTGAGCACAATTGTACTGTGTGCTCCATACATTTGACATGTCCTTTATTATTGTACGTGTGTCATCAAATGTACTGTCCTGACCCTTTCCTTACCTTCAGACCGTCCTGTTTGCTCTTGTCCTAGGTTGTATGAGAAGCTGCTGAAGGTGGCGGCGAAGGGCCACCACAAGGCAATGGAGAAGGTGGCCTATGCTCTGCTGTTTGGAGACTACATGGCCCAGGACATTCCCAGGGCCAAGGAGCAGCTGGAGAAGCTGGCCCTGGAGGGCCTCCCTAAGGCCCAGACTGTAGGCACTGTCGTGTTGCTGCTGTAGAGTTCATGGTGTTCCCTGCCTGTGCCTGGTCCTTATGTTGTGACTCTGACTTCTCCCCTAGGCTCTTGGTTTCCTCTATGCGGCTGGGCTGGGAGTCAACTCGAGCCAAGCCAAGGTCTTACAACCCCTAGTACCCACTATGTTGTATTCCGCTTTTCTTTTCAATCAAATAACTAGCTAGCTGTAAACTATTGAATATATAAGTCATTCCTTTAATGCTTCTTGATTTATGTTTGCTTTAATGAAGAGGCAGAATATTTTTGTATGTACTGTTGGTTATAACTTTTATTACTCAATGTATTTATAAAAAAGAAAGCAATAACCTTTTCTGATGGTTGTAATGTTCCTTGTAGGCATTGGTGTACTACACTTTTGGGGCCCTAGGTGGCAACCTGGTTGCTCATATGATTCTGGTGAGTTCTGCTTTAGTGGTTTACTTATTTGGATCACGAACTCCTGAATTCCCCCCCCAAAGGATTACCGTTCCCTCTCTCTGTGTGTCTTATCAGGGGTACCGGTACTGGGGGGGAGTGGGGGTGCCCCAAAGCTGTGAGTCGGCACTGACTCACTATAGACTAGTGGCCAATCATGGTGAGAATCCACCCATACATCTGCTAAGGAGCTGTTGTTATGTCATCACTGACAGAATGAATGAAATGCGCTGACTATTCTAAATCTTCTCTCTTTAACCTCTGTGCTATCCTCTCTCCCCTTTGTCCCCTCCAGTGGCCAGCGACGTGTCCCTGACAGGGGGCAGTGCTGTCCAGAGGGTGCGTCTGCTGGACGAGGTGGAGAACCCAGGCTCCACCAGTGGCATGCTGGAGGAAGACCTCATCCAGTACTACCAGTTCCTGGCTGAGAAGGGAGATGTGCAGGCTCAGGTGGGCTGGGAAGTGGAGCCTCCTCTCTGTACAGAAGAGTAGCTGTGGAGGCCTCCTCTCTGTACAGAAGAGTAGCTGTGGAGGCCTCCTCTCTGTACAGAAGAGTAGCTGTGGAGGCCTCCTACAGAAGAGTAGCTGTGGAGGCCTCCTCTCTGTACAGAAGAGTAGCTGTGGAGGCCTCCTCTCTGTACAGAAGAGTAGCTGTGGAGGCCTCCTCTCTGTACAGAAGAGTAGCTGTGGAGGCCTCCTCTCTGTACAGAAGAGTAGCTGTGGAGGCCTCCTCTCTGTACAAAAGAGTAGCTGTGGAGCCTCCTCTCTGTCCAGAAGAGAAGATGTTAACCCATAGCAGACGTGACTAACAAACGTTTTCTCCAGGGGTTGTGTATGAGGTATGATGAAGGTCACTTAGGAAAGCTGGCAGGTAGAAATGGGCATTTTATTTGGTCCATACAGCCGACTGGGCTATTGTTCTAATGGATTGCTTTAGGACTGTCGCGATCCATTTCTCTGCTCTTCTATCAGGTAGGACTGGGGCAGCTCCACCTGCACGGAGGACGCGGAGTGGAACAGAACCATCAGGTAGCAACTCTTCTGCTGTAGTGGTAATCCTGTTTAAGTGACCCTACTGCTGTGCTGGATTAATCATGGCCCTCCTATTGCTCTGCAGAGGGCCTATGATTACTTCAACCAGGCTGCGAATGCGGGGAACACACACGCGATGGCATTCCTGGGGAAGGTATGAGTATTTGCCTTCTGGACTAGTCAGACGGTGCAGGCATTTATATGAATACATAGGAATGTCCCTCTGCCAGTGCTGCAGTAATGACCGTATGTGCTACAGTTCTACATTTCATTTTCTTAACCGTCAGATGTACTCCGAAGGCAGCGAGTTTGTTCCCCAGAACAACGAGACTGCCCTGCAGTATTTCAAGAAGGCATCTGATTTGGTGAGCGGCCAACTGTACATCTGTAAATCCTAGTGACATTATCTATGTAGTTGTATAAGCGTGACAGTTTATCTAGACGTTACTCAGATAATCCCCTGTGAGGCACATTGTAGTGCAGAGGTCAGTTGACCCATATATACAGTATGTATGTAAGGAAGGCTTCTTCTGAAGGCTTTTCTTTTCTCTTGCAGGGGAATCCTGTAGGGCAGAGTGGACTTGGCATGGCCTACCTGTATGGGAGAGGTGTGGCTGTTGTGAGTACCCCACAACTACAACTGGGTCCACAACAATACTTTTACTAGTTACAAAATGTTTATTTCACTTGGGTCGAAACTAGAGGTTCAGCTTCTACTATGTCTTCATAACTGGTTTGTTTGTGTATGTCAGTGGAGGATGATCCGAACATTTGCTCTCTTGTTGTTTTCTAGAACTATGACCTGGCCCTCAAGTACTTCCAGAAAGCAGCAGAGCAGGGCTGGGTTGACGGACAGCTTCAACTGGGCACCATGTACTACAGTAAGTGTCTTTCCTCTCACACACACACACACACACACACAAACGATTGAGGCCTTTCCTTGTTCCGCTGTGTATTTGTATTTTCAGTGTGTTTGTGGTCCCTCCAGTTTCTGAGGAAGTGGTGCCATGTCTGTCCCTCGCCTCCACTGTGCTCAGTGTTTCTCCTCTTGTTTGGGCTAACGTCAGATGGCGCTGTCTCTTTCTGTCCAATGCCCTAAAGAGAACATCTGTCTCTTCATTCCTCCTCCTCCTCCTGCTTTTATGAAAGCACGGTCTCATCCTCTGCCTCTACCCTCCTCTATTCCAGATGGCATTGGGGTGAAGCGCGACTACAAGCAGGCTCTGAAGTTTTTCAACCTGGCGTCGCAGGCGGGTCACATCCTGGCCTTCTACAACCTGGCCCAGATGCACGCCACTGGCACCGGGGTCATGCGCTCCTGCCACACTGCCGTGGAGGTGAGCTCACACCAACACTGCTACAAGTCAAGACATGGCCTTAGCCAGAGAGCCAATGTAGCAAGGACATTAGAAAAGTAAGATTCATCTTTCCAAAGATCCAACCTCTTTAAAAACAAAATGGGTAATTATTCATCTTATAGCTTGCCGTTTGCCAAGTTTTAATGAAATGTAGCATTGGCCCCTAAACCTGAAAGATGATCAACATGTACCATAATCTGTTGATAAATGACGTCTGTACACCACCAATCTCTTTGATTTGATTGGTCCGTCATTATCATACTAGGAAGTGATCGGTGCTTCATATAGGTGTGGAATCATGGGGACGAGCAGCACATTATCTTACAAAAAGTCACCTATTGAATTAATCAGGACCTTGTTTCTTATCCAGTATTTGTCCATGTGTGTTGTCTTCCTTGAATGCAGCTGTTTAAGAACGTGTGTGAGCGTGGCCGCTGGTCAGAGAGGCTGATGACGGCCTATGGCAGCTTTAAGGAGGGCAACATGGACGGAGCTCTGGTGCAGTACCTGCTGCTGGCCGAGCAAGGCTACGAGGTCGCCCAGAGCAATGTGGCCTTCATCCTGGACCAGAGTAAGATGCCGTCCTCTTCATCGTTATCATCTACGCCACCTACTCTTGGTCCCTCTGAGATTCATGATTAGGAATGAATTGTTCAATTGAAGTATTTGACTGTTTGTAATTGTAGAAGTGATTCATTTGGTTTTACAGATTTCATTGTAAAACCTCTGTAAGGTAATGTAGGTTGCCGTCTGTTATGTAATCTGAAAGTTCTAATCTTGCTGTAATCTATGACAAGCTTGTTTACTGTGACTCATTTTTAGCGAGTCCAGGGTGTTAACCTTTAGAGTGTGTGTGTGTGTGTGTGTGTGTGTGTGTGTGCGCGTGTGCCGTTTCAAGCAGAGGAGGCGCAGCTCTTCACAGAGAATGAGACGTACCCCCGGGCCCTGCTCCACTGGACCAGAGCCGCTGCACAGGGTCAGTCACGGCTCCTCTCTCCAACTCCGAGGCCTTCTGTAGCAAGCAACATTTTCAGTCCTTCCTAATCCATTGTGAAGCGACAAACTATATATTTAGTTAATTTCCTTAAGTTACATTGAGGAGTTGTTTAAAGTCAAAAGAGGTATTTGCTGGTTGTCCATTGGTGTTGATGTGTGGTGTGTTGCAGGTTACACAGTGGCCAGGATCAAGCTGGGGGACTACCACTTCTATGGCTACGGGACGGACGTGGACTACGAGACAGCCGTCATCCACTACAGACTGGCCTCAGAGCAGCAGCACAGCGCCCAGGCCATGTTCAACCTGGGCTACATGCACGAGAAGGGCCTGGGCATCAAGCAGGTGGGCACATCCGTGTGCTTTAATGTGTTACATGAAGGTCTGTTGCTGTGAGCACATCCTGTCAAACGAGAAGTGAAGGTGTACACTGATAAATGGAAACCTAAGACATTACATATGTCTTTTAATAATAAGCATTCATTCTTTTAGACAAGCTCACGCACTCCCAAAAGCCCAGCCTCTAATTGGTGTTTCTCTCCCTCTGCGTTCTGAAGGACATTCATCTTGCCAAGCGTTTCTACGACATGGCTGCTGAAGCCAGTCCCGACGCTCAGGTGCCCGTCTTCCTGGCACTGTGCAAGCTGGGCCTAGTCTATACTCTCCAGTATCTGCAGGGCCTCAATGTGAGTTGCACCCAGGTATCCCCAGCCCTCAGGACTGCTCTAGTGGTTGGCGAAGAGGGTGCCAAACCATGCACTGACACCGCTTGGAACAACCACATGGTTTTGTTGTGAAGACACCATGACATGAATCAGTGACAATTGTGCTCCAGATTGCACTTTTCTTTTTTTAAATAACTTTTTATGATTTTTGTTTCTAATCAAACTTAAATAACAGTTTGTTTTGTTTCTGATATGAAACTAAATGGTTGACTGGCTTTCCCTCCACCAGATGAATGAGCTGGTGTCCCAGGTGGATTTGGACCAGCTGCTGGGCCCAGAGTGGGACCTCTACCTCATGACCGTCATCGCCTTGTTGCTCGGCACCGTCATCGCCTACAGACAGCGCCAGCACCAAATGGTTGTGCCTCCTCGGCCCCCAGTCCCTGCCCCGACTCCCGCCAGGCCAAACCAAGAGCAGCCCCAGGCTGAAGCAGAGCCTCAGGCTCCATTGGACGCTGAGCCCCAGGAAGAGGCTGAAGCAGAGCAGCAGCAGTGAGCAACAAAGACCAGGGTGACGACAGGACGGGAGGGAGGGCAGAGGATGAAGGGCTGGGGTGAAAGACATTTCACAAATAGGCTCGAATGGAAGGAGCAAATGCTAACTATCTGCTAGCTTAGGCACAGCAACCCATTCCTCTTGCTCCTGCATGCCCAAATATTGAAGATCGAGGTCAATAAACAGCCTGTCTTGTTACCTTCTTTGTCCGATGTACTCTGGCCCCCATGCAGAAGTATGGGCTTTTTGGCAATTAGACTGCACAAAGACAGAACTCTCTTGGGACGTCTGTTTTGTGACTCAGGGTGTTGCCCTCTACCTAGACGTTCCCACAGGGTTGTCAGAGGTTTTTGACTTGTCATAAAAGGAAAGTGCTTGTTTGCTATAGAATTTGAATTCAGAAATGTTCTGTTCACAAAAGTTCAATGCAATGCTAAAACTTAGACCTTAGCAACATTTGAGTGAAGTGTTTTTAGCTAAGCTATAATTTTAGTTCGCTAGCAATTCTTCATTGACGATTTTATCTGGTAGTTTTTATTTCTTTGGCATATTTTGGCAGGTCATTTGTTAAGTTATATTTTCACAATGAACTGTGTTCGGCAACAATTTATCATGCCTGCTAGGTACCCTGTCAGTGTTTTGTTCTTCCAAAACATACATCAAACGGAGTCACTTGAGAACATGATAAAGTTGAAGAAACGTCCTTTTGCAGCTTTTAAAAATTAAGAACTAGGCAAACATGTCTACAAGATTTCTAGCCTTCTTGGTACTGCCTACAAAACAATAGTTCTGCTTCCTTGTTTGACCCAACTCCATCAGGAATCTACAGTATCACCTAAAGTCTTAGAGCATATGACATTTGCTTCAGAGCCCAAAGCATGGCTATTGAAATGCATGCCACTTCAAATAATATTGAAAATTGTTTATATTGAATATTAAAATTTTTGTTTAATGAATGGATTTATTATTTAAGGCTGGATTTAATTTTGGGTTACTAGAGTGAATATCTTCACACGGAATTTCTCTAGAAACCTCTCTGAACCCTTAAATAATGATTCTGTTACTGCACCTGTGGTGCTGTTGCATCGCTAGGTTAAGAAAATACATTTCTCTCCACACACTGTGTGCCTGGTTATGGAATGTGCAGTTGAAATGCTTTTGTCATTAGCTCAAGGGCAAACTTTTGTTGTCTACCACCTAAGGGAAGTGTGTGAGTGTTTTAGCTGAAAGACCAGCTGTTAACACCAAGTTGTGATCTTATTTTAGTTCTATCGTTGAAATTGTGAATGTAGCATTCAGGCAAATATTTCTTGTAATTTACTTTTATGTGTAATAATTCTGTCTAAGCTTTTAGCTTTCGCTCATTTCTCATTATTTAAAAGTGATTTGTTAAACATTCGAAAGATTCAATAGATTTTCTATTGACAGGACAATACTACAGATATTGATCTGACTTCAACCAACCCAAAAATGTTTTTTACATGAGTTCTTTCTTAAATCATGTATGAATATGCCTACTGTACTTTTGCCTTCTGCTTAATGTACACATTTAGCATAATATTTGTTTATATAGCAATACAATGTTCAATTTGCAACTCTGTAGAAATTGGTAATCTAATGCAATAGACAGAAGATAATGTTTTTGTATGAACAAATTACTATTTACATGTCACAGTAACAGTTTTTCTGTACTCATTTGAAATTAATTCAAAGCAAAATGGAAATATGTTAAACCCACTTTTTCTGTTTAGTATAAAACACTGGTCTTAGATGCTTAAAGACTACATTTAAACCATTTAAAAAGAATGGAATAAAATGATCTATAAATATTGAACATCTGTCTGTTGTGTTTGTCATAATGAAGTTGTAATATACTGGGAGAAGTTACAGCGTCGGTGTCCAATTCTGTACATTTTCCAAAGATTAAGTTCCTAACTAAATAGGTTCAGGGTGGCATAAACCTGATTGGCCAAATCGATAACAGCACAAAATATAATTTTCACTGAAAATAAGCAGTAAATAAAAGTTGTTTTATTGACTTTACAGGTATTCCTCTGTCTAATGAGTACTTTGTCTATGCAAAGGTCCCTTGATTCCCTTCTGTCCGTGTATCTCACTGGTCCTGAACGTCAATCATCGCTTTGGGGTGGGGAGTGATATGGCGTGGTTAGCTCCATAAAGTCCGCCTGCTCTGATGCAGCACATAATGCAGTCTCCATCAGCCCGACCCCCTGGCCCACACCACCATGGGCTTGCTTTGGATCGCCGTGGCAACCTGCGCTCTGGCATACTGCTCTGTTAAAGGTAAGCGCTAGAACAAACAGGAGGGCAAAGAGTCATCCTCTGTCTATTCTACACAGGGCATACACCCAACAAAACAGCACAGCGCATACAAGGGAGTTGTGTGATTGTATTGTGGAAAGACTGGACTCTGAAAATAAAGGGGCTCTGGTTCACAGAAAAACTGGTAGCCTCGTGCCTTTGGAATATGTTTGTAAGAGTAAGTCCAAGCCTGTGGATGAATGGGTGATGCATACTTTACAGAAAAGGCACTATTGACCAAATACGTGGTTGGACTGTCATCCACTATAATTCAACAGGATGACAATATTGACTGTGTTTTTGTGATATTAATGTCAGTGATCTTTCTAAGGTAATGAGTGGTGGTGGTGGCAGTATGAAGAAGGGATACGACACTACAATGAGGAAGCTCTCCATAGGGTACTGGGGCTTCTGACCTTACTGAGCATATCTTTAGAAACGTTGTGTTCACTACTATATAGTATAGCCTATTAATAGACTGCAGTACTTTGTTATTTAATGCCACACCGCTGGCAGCTTCACATGCTTCTGTGTGCACATGAACCTCTTGTTATGATTACAAGCACAACATTAGGTGTTTGTACCTGGTTATGTGATAATACCATTCATCTGTTGTTTTTTCACATCTTGTTTTGCTCTCAGGAGTTTCCAGAGAAAACTAGACCCAATAATTTCCAACATCCTTCCTTCCAGTGCCCCGACATGAGCCCTTCACCTTCCATTCCCACTTCAGGTGAGCTCCGGCTCCGGCTCAAATCAGTTCATAGGCTTAGCTTTAGAAAGAGTTAGTATATTTCCTAGAAGTTTAGGTGTACATATCCTTATAACGTTGTAGATGGGCCGCTCCACAAACCATGCCTTGGTCACATTAGTTTAGAAAGCCAACTGTAGGTTCATCATCTGGAATGATGAGTACGCTTCTCTCCTTCTTTTTATTTTCTTTTAAGTTGAGTTGGTGAAAGCCGCTGACATTAAAGTCATCGCTGCTTTAGGTGATTCTCTCACAGTAAGTGTCCATATTTATAGAGCTTATGTTCTTATCATTTATACAAATCTTATTGATGGATATTATGATGAGATTCAGAAATCTTGAAAATGCCTGTTGCATTGAAAGGCTGCTGGGTGTAACTGCCCAATCCCAAAGGGAAATGATCTCTGACGGGTTTTCTACATTACGCTACAAGATTCAAAGGTCAAATTACCCTGGCAAGAAAATGGTCATAGTCTGATATAAATTATGCCATAGTATTTTTAACGCTTTTGGATTTCTTTTCAGACAGCAATAGGTGCCAATGCCACTACTGTCCTTGGGATTCCTATTGAGTTCCGTCATGTATCATGGAGGTAGCAAAACAAACTTTCTGTTTTGAATATGTAGCTGCGCGGGAAACATTTCAAAGAATTAGACTGCTTTAAACAGACAAAAAGATCTCAGACTTATCTTAAAGGGGACTTGTTTGTATTTGTTTCTACTGTATTTTGCAGCATTGGAGGCTATGGGTCTTTCCAAGATGTCATTACTCTGGCAAGTAAGATGTTTGAAGTAAATCAAGCACAAAACTAATAATACTAATAATTATAATGCATGTGTTTTAGGATATTCAATGTCACCATTCAAAATCCAAAATTGTGAAAAATGTCCCACACATTTGGTATTTAAAAGAAAAACGTTCCTTTTGAGTGTTGCAGATATAATCAAGCTCTTTAATCCCAACGTGATCGGTGCAGCCCCCAGTAAGACAGTGCATGGGACCTCTGCTCCCCTTAGTGAAACAGGCTTCAATCTGGCTGTGACGGGACACAACACCTTGTAAGAGTATGAACGTGTGTGTCTTATGAGTTGACTAACAAGCCTAGGCAAGGGAACCTAGTTATACAGTGAACATTTAAAACATGTACTGTAATGTTAATTTGATGGTCTATTTCTAGCAATCTACCAGAGCAGACAAGACACTTGATCGATACACTTCAAAGCTATGAGGTAACAAACACTGGCCAGTACCAGTTGTAAGTCTAAGTGAACATGCCTGTAAAGTGTGATGTCACAAGCTACAACAAAGGGAATTCATAAGTTTCCAAATGCCTAGTTTGTTTACTTCTGACATTAAACGTTCCCAGCATATTATCCCTTCTGTCTTTTTCCTCTCATCTCAGGGTTTGAACTTTAAGGAGGACTGGAAGCTCTTGACCATTCTCATAGGCATGAATGACATCTGTGATTACTGTAAAGATAAGGTGTGCTTTGACTGGAACTTTGTTTGCTGTTAACGATCCGTGACTTCAGTCCATTCTGAACGTTGCATAAACATAATAACAATGTCATAGTGAATGTTATAATCCATTTCAAATGAAATCATTTCCCCCATCTCTTAGACCCTGTTTTCAGTGGACAACTTTATTCACTACATGACTGTCTCCTTGGAGCTGCTAATGAATGAGGTAACCATTCCATACCATTACAACTAGTGATAATACAGTTTGGTTGTTCGTAGGGAAAGGTAGCAAACCAAAGGTGAATTTCCTCCAATCATGAGCTTTCCTAAACTGTCCTGTGCTCCCTGAAGTTCCTCCTTGATAACACTGATGTGGTGGTCTGATCCAATGGGCAGGGCAATAACTGTTGTCGCTTATGGTCAATTGCTGCTCCTAAGCTCTTGATTACCTGGTTATGGGGCCAGGTATAGCTTCCTGAAGTAAGGCTAGTCTTGTGCATAGACAGTATGTATCTGAGATTAGCTTGACCCACAGAGAGGGGTCTATTGTTGGATCCTCACCTACCGACTGACTAAGATTTGGAAGGGTTGGCAGTACATAAAATGCCCTGACAGAAATCCAATTATTGTGGATTCCATTCCCCAAAAGACCTTCCATGTCATTTTCCTCTGCTCGTCACTTTCCCAGTTCATCCAGCGCCCTTGTTTGGCTTCTGAGACGACTTTAGCGTTCCTTGCTGCTCCCCCTGCTTATGTACCTGATCTATCACAATTTGTTTTGTTCTGAAGGAGTTGATTTTTACCATCTCTGTTTATACTTCTCCCAAGTGTAATACCTCCTTGTCAATGCTGTACTTGTCCTACTATTTCTGTATGTATGTATGGGCTTCTTTTGTCTGCCACATACATTACAATGCCACATATATTTTTAGACGATTAAAGGATATCAATGGTGTCTCAAAGCACAAATATCATTGAGTCAATCCCTAAGTGTGGTTTTCAAGGTGCCTCGTATGATCGTCAACGTGGCTCAGATTCTGCCCATGCAGACACTCAGAGAGGTCCAGAAGCCAACCCCAGGATGCATGCTCCAGAGGTCAGCAAGTCAAGAGACAGTGAGATCTAATACCTTGGATAGGAAATTAAGTAGTATTCTCAAATAAATTGCTTGCTTCCTATTCCAATCCATGTCATTAAAACTTTCTCTGCCTCAGGTCTTTTTGCTCGTGCCTAATAAAACCTGTAGCTAGTTCTCCGCAACTACAAGAATTGGTGGAGGTCAACCTTGAATTTCAGGTGGGTGTAGGCTACTGTTTGTTTATGGAAGGTGGGTGTAGGCTACTGTTTTTCTATTGAAGGTTGTTCTCTGCAGTTCCTTAAACCCTGAATTGTAATTACAAGATTTTCTTTTTTTTATGTGTTACTTTTCATTGTAGGTTATTTTGATGAGATTACAAAAAGATATATTTGATTCAGTGTTAACAAAATGTATAACACCACATATAAACGGGTCTAAAGACTTTCTAAAGCAACGGAAATGTACAATCACAAGCGCACATATACACGTACACGTAGTATATACTGTACAGGCCTACTAATATTATATTTAGTCCTTTGGGTCTGATTGTTTGTTTGAGCTAAAATAACATGAAGTGACCAGCTTGTTTTCAACAGAAACGGTTGGAACTGCTCCTTCATAGTGACCGGTTCTTTCGTGAAGACTTTGCAGTTGTACTACAGCCCTTTTTGAAGCATGCTGATCCTCCTCGCCTCTCGGTATCTCTTCAGATTTACTCTGGCCACTTCATCAATTCACAAAATATTGAAAACGTTTTTTGCCTGTTCGATGGCATATTAAAATGTGTCTCAGTCTACCTTAATGATGTCTAGTTTGTGTTAAAACCTAATCCAAATATAGAGAAGCAAAGTAACATGAGAACCACTTTTGTAGGATGTTGCCGGCTGTATATGAAGAGCATGTCTTATAGTGATTCACTCCATGCTTTTTCCACTTTGGACAGAACGGGAAGATTGACATGACCTTCTTCACTCATGACTGCTTCCACTTTACAATGAAGGGTCATGAAGAGCTGGCTAAGGGTCTGTGGAACAACATGGTAACTGCAAAACCTGGCGGACTAGATAGAAATAGACTAGAACATAATCACATCTTTACAACGAAGGGCCATGAAGAGCTGGCTAAGGGTCTCTGGAACAGCATGGTAACTGCAAAACCAGGCAGAGTAGTTACAGAGACTAGAACATAATCACATCTTTACAACGAAGGGCCATGAAGAGCTGGCTAAGGGTCTATGGAACAGCATGGTAACTGCAAAACCAGGCAGAGTAGTTACAGAGACTAGAACATAATCAGAGCTCATGGCAGCGTTTATTTTGACCTCTTTAAAGGCAACGCACATGTAATATTTTACTTAGATCACTGTTCAAATTGAGTATGTGTGTAGTGAAGAGATGGTAGATGATACCATCACTAAAAGCATGATCAAATGTCAAAATATTTCTAAGAATGTTGTGTGAGCAACCATGAATCAAAATGACAAACCGTTGAGTACAAGACGTGCCAATGATGTCACCATGTGTACTTACGGATGTGTTTTTTTTTTTTCTTCACTTCCAGTTTCAGCCTGAGGGATACAAGTTTATTGTTAACAGCTTTTCTGACTCCATTGAACTGATCTGCCCATCCATGGTATGTCTGCGTATGAAAGTATCTGTTGTCTCTTTACAAAGCACTTAACCAGGAAACTTCTCTGTGTAACTGAGAGGATGCCACATGTTAGCAGTCAATGTTACTTTTTAGTCGTTAAATAATTTTTCTTGTGTAGCATCACCCATACATCTACACCCGACCTGGTGCCATCAACACAGACCCGACTACCACCACCCCTGAAGTTCCCAAGTCTAACACTCCTACGTGCTGTGCCATCTTCCTGCCTTTCCTGATCCTCCTTAGCCTTCTCTGGGGCTCCATGGCTTTGGGCTCTCTTTAGATAGACTTCTACCAGAGGGTGTTGTACTAGCTGATGGGCTTGGCTATAGGATTAGTATTGATTGGATTTTTATATTACATATGTGCACTGTTTTTGTACCTAGAATCAAAGAAATGCAATTTGTTATGACGACATTGGTAGGTGAAGTCCTAAGCAATGGGGGAAAAGATCCAAAGCTGCATATTTAAGGATACTTAAGTCTTGGAGAGTTAAATAGATTGATGTTACTACTAGTGGTTTTTCAATTGCATGGCTCAAGCTCATTTTCTTGTCAGTGTTTCTGTAAAAATGTATACATATAAAATATTTGGACCCAAGCATCTGTAACTGATTCAGCATTTATACACCAGATTTTTATGATAGCAGATGTACTAATGTATATATATCGAAGTATCGGGTCTCGAAGGGCTGCAGCTTCGGTTGTCAAAGAAGCAAAAACCCGGGTGTGGGAGGAGTTCGGGGAGGCTATGGAGAAGGACTTTCGGTTGGCCTCAAGGAAGTTTTGGCAAACCGTTTGACGGCTCAGAAAGGGAAAGCAGGGATTGGCCCAAGTTCTGTTAAGCAGGGGAGGAGAACTGCTGACCCGGACTGGGGATATCGTCGGGCGGTGGAAGAAGCACTTTGAAGAACTTCTTAACCCCGCCAACACGTCCTCTGTGGAGGAGGCAGAGTTTGAAGACTCGGGGGAAGTCTCAGCAATATCCCTGGCAGAGGTCACTGAGGTAGTTAAGAAGCTCCTCAGCGGCATGGCGCCGGGTGTGGATGAGATTCGCCCCGAGATGCTGAAGGCTCTGGACATTGTTGGGCTGTCTTGGTTGACACGCCTCTTCGGTGTCGCGTGGAGGTCGGGGACGGTACCATTGGAATGGCAGACCGGGGTGGTGGTTCCCATTTTTAAAAAAGGGGACCGGAGGGTGTGCTCCAATTATCGGGGTATCACACTTCTCAGCCTACCTGGGAAAGCTTATGCCAGGGTGTTGGAAAGAAGACCGATTGTTGAACCTCGGATGCTGGAGGAGCAATGCGGATTCCGTCCTGGTCGTGGAACAGTGGAACAACTCTTTACCCTTGCGGGGCTGTTTGGGGGGGGCATGGGAGTTTGCCCATCCAGTCTACTTGTGTTTTGTGGACTTGGAGAAGGCCTATGACCGTGTCCCCCGGGGCGTACTGTGGGGGGTACTGCGGGATTATGGGGTGCCGGGGTCGTTGCTACAAGCCATTCGGTCCCTATATAACCGGAGTGAGAGCTGCGTCCGTATACTCGGCACAAAGTCAAATGCGTTTTCAGTGGGTGTTGGACTCCGCCAGGGCTGCCCCTTGTCACCGGTTCTGTTTGTGATTTTCATGGATAGAATCTCAAGGCGTAGCCGGGGGGAGGAGTGTGTCCAGTTTGGGGACTTCAGAATTGCTTCTCTGCTTTTTGCAGATGATGTGGTTCTGTTGGCTTCTTCAGACTGTGACCTTCAGCATGCACTGGAGCGGTTTGCAGCTGAGTGTGAAGCGGTCGGGATGAGAGTCAGCACCTCCAAGTCTGAGGCCATGGTTCTCTGCCGGAAAACGGTGGAATGCTCTCTCCGGGTTGGGAGTGAGTTGCTGCCCCAAACGAGGGAGGTCAAGTATCTCAGGTTGTTGTTCACGAGTGAGGGAAAAATGGAGCGCGAGATTGACAGGCGGATTGGTGCAGCATCAGCAGTAATGCGGGCGTTGTACCGGACCGTCGTGGTGAAGAAGGAGCTGAGCCGAAAGGCGAAACTCGCGATTTACCAGTCGGTCTACGTTCCAACCCTCACCTATGGTCATGAGCTTTGGGTAGTGACCAAAAGAATAAGATCGCGAGTACAAGCGGCTGAAATGTGTTTCCTCCGTAGGGTGGCTGGGCTCAGCCTTAGGGATAGGGTAAAGAGCTCGGTCATCCGGAGGGAGCTCGGAGTAGAGCCGCTGCTCCTTCGCGTCGAAAGGAGCCAGATGAGGTGGTACGGGCATCTGATTAGGATGCCTCCTGGGCGCATACCGTTGGAGGTTTTCCGGGCACGCCCTACTGGTAGGAGACCCCGGGGTAAACCCAGAACACGCTGGCGGGATTATATATCTCGTCTGGCCTGGGAACGCCTCGGGATCCTCCAGGAGGATCTGTAATACGTTGCTGGGGATAGGGACGGCTGGAATTCCCTGCTGAGCCTGCTGCCACCGCGACCCGGTCCCGGATAAGCGGCGGAAAATGGATGGATGGATGGATGGATGGATATCCATTCAGAAATGTACGCCGATATTAGCTATTGAAGGAAACATGGGATGGGAACCCTGTACAGTACGTTGGGCTGTTTGTGTGTGCAGATTATGGAACAGACTTGTGAGTATGGCTGAAGATAGATTGTGTAAAAAGTAATTTAATTGGGACATGCAAACGTATAGGCCGTGGTCAAAGTATGTTCACAATTTATTTTTAAAAGCTGGCTGTGAAGGAAAGCATATTTTGAAACAAATCAAAACTGACTGATCAAAGAAGCTGCTTATCAAGACTATAAAAAGAAATGGTCATGTGAGATTTGGCACAAACCAAAACTCAGAACGTACTGACTATTAAAAAGTGAATATAAAACAGAGAATTACGTCAAATTCTATATATCTAAATTGAAAAGGTCCTTGTGTGCTCAGCTGAGAATGGGAGTGTTACCTCTACATTTGGAAACAGGTCGTTTTTGAAGAGCAAAAATGGACTCTGCTCACTCTGTGAAATACATGAAGTTGAAAATGAAATTAATTTTGTTCTTTACTGTCCTATGTATCATGTTCCAAGATTTGCTTTATTTGATACCAGGAACCCTGAGGAACTTAATTATTTTCTGTTGGATGACTACAGTATCCTAAAAAGTATGTGTGAAAGAATAATTTTTTCATTTGCTGATTATTTGGAGAACGCATGGAAGATGAGAAAGCATGCACTGTACCAATGATGATTATTTGTTTGTATAAGTTTGTTTAAATGGAACTGGAAAAGTTATGTTTATATAAAAACTGTGTCTTGTAACACCATGAGGGGTGGGCCAAATTTCGTAAGACACGAAAATAAAGATTGATTGATTCATTCATTCATTCATATATATATATATATATATATATATATACACACACACACACACACACACACACATTCAAAATTCATGATGAACAAGGATGGGAGAAAACTACTTTTAACGTGTGTATATATATACAGTGCTGTGCAAAAGTATTTGCCCCCTTACAGATACTTATTGTTTTTGCACATTTGTCACACTTAAATGTTTCAGATTATGAAACAAATTTTTATATCAGACCAAGCTATCCAAACCAACCTGGCCCTATGTGAAAAAGTAATTGCCCCCCCCCTGTTAAATCATGAATTAACTGATATTAACCAAATTTTTGGGAAAGCTGAGTTAAATTTCACCAGCCACACCCAGGCCTGATTACTGCCAGAACTGTAAAATCAAGAAATCACTTAAACAGAACCAGTCTGACAACATGAAGTAGGCTAAAAAATCTCAAAAAGCAACACATCATGCCCCGATCTGAAGAAATTCAAGAACAGATTCAAGAAACAAAGTCATTGACATCTATCAGTCTGGAAAGGGTTACAAAGCTATGTCTAAGGCTTTGGGACTCCAGCGAACCACAGTGAGAGCCATTATCCACAAATGGAGAAAACATGGAACAGTGGTGAACCTTCCCAGGAGTGGCCGGCCTACCAAAATTACTCCAAGAGTGCATCGACTCATCCAGGAGGTCACAAAAGAACCCAGAACAACATCTAAAGCACCGCAGGCCTCACTTGCCTCAGTTAAGGTCAGTGTTCATGATTCAACTATAAGAAAGAGACTGGGCAAACATGGTATCCATGGGAGAGTTCCAAGGCGAAAACCACTGCTGACCAAAAAGAACTCAAAGGCCCGTCTCACATTTGCCAAAAAACATCTTGATGATCCCCAAGACTTGGGAAAATATTCTGTGGACTGACGAGACAAAAGTGGAACTTTTTGGAAGGTGTGCGTCCCGTTACATCTGGCGTAAAACGAACACAGCATTTCAGGAAAAGAACATCATACCGACAGTCAAACATGGTGGTGGTAGTGTGATGGTCTGGGGCTGCTTTGCTGCTTCAGAACCTGGGCGACTTGCCGTAATTGATGGAACCATGACTTCTGCTCTCAACCAGAAAATCCTGAAGGAGAATGTCTGGCCATCAATTCGTGACCTTAAGCTCAAGCGCACTTGGGTTATGCAGCAGGACAATGATCCGAAGCACACCAGCAAGTCCACCTCTGAATGGCTCAAAAAACCCAAAATGAAGGTTTTGGTGTGGCCTTGTCAAAGTCCGGACTTAAATCCGATTGAGATGCTGTGGTATGACCTTAAAAGTTCATGCTCAAAAACCCTCCAATGTGGCTGAATTAAAACAATTCTGCAAAGAAGAGTGGGCCAAAATTCCTCCACAGCGATGTGAAAGACTCATTGCCAGTTATCGCAAACGCTTGCTTGCAGTTGTTGGCCCCAAGGGTGGCACAACCAGTTTTTAGGTTTAGGGCCTTTTTTTCACATAGGGCCAGGTTGGTCTGGATAGCTTTTTTCCCTTAATAAATGAAATCATCATTTAAAAACAGCTTTTTGTGTTTACTCAGGTTATCTTTGTCTGATATAAAAATGTGTTTGATGATCTGAAACATTTAAGTGTGACAAATGTGCAAAAACAATAAGTATCTGTAAGGGGGCAAATACTTTTGCACAGCACTATATATATATACATATATATATATATATATATATATATATATATATATATATATATATATATATATATACATAGAGAGAGAGATATATATATAAAAAGTGACCTCCAATCATTTAAATTGGTGACTTCATGGCAGGGCTCCAGACCAACATTTTACACTAGGGGCAGTTTTCTATTGAGGAATTGTATATGAAACCGACACACAAATTCTTTTGAAACGCTAATATTGGTGCTTTGGTATACTGCACAGGATGAAGTATGTGTTCATAAGATGTAATGAGTTAAGGCACACTTGAAGCCTACACAGTGGCCAGGCTTTGCGTTACTGAAACCAATATATCTCAGCAAATGTTACAAGATTCCCAGACCTTATTTCCCAGCAGAGATTCTTTGCCCGCTCTCGGGCTCAGCTCCGGCCTCGACCTCAGCTACGGTACTGCCGGTTGTCCGGCCGGGGTTCCAGACTGTCAGTGGTCCAGCCCAATCCATGCTAATACTCAGGCATTCATGAAAAGTAATTAATTCTAAGAGCTGCAGTTCTCCTCTTACTTAAGAGAAGAATGAGAAAGTTTGTCTATACTGTACTTCTTGTTTAAATGATGACATCTCAAAGACTAAAGCTGTGGCTCAGTGTTAAAGTATTCTCCCATTGAGCAACCTTTAACTTCACGCAGGATATTTCACATGCTTCACATTCATTTGGCATTTCTCATATTCTCTGCAGCTGTGAAGAATGAACTTACCTTGAATGGAATAAATGTCAACTCTAAGGAAGTGAGTGGTGAACCAGTTTAGCAGATTGCATGTCACCTTTATAAAATGTGCATAGCTCTGCACATGATAAATGTATACAAAAAATAATAGACTAAAAATATCAATCATATCAATCATATATCAATATCAGGTTGATATTGATCAGGAAGTATCAATCATTTCAATTAAGTCGTTCCTCTTGATAAAACTGACATTGCTGCTATGGCCTACAGAAAGTCATTGAGTCCTACTGCCATGGTATTATATTTTGCAGACTATAAATTACATGCAGAAATGGGTGGCAACTTACTATAATAACTATTGGGGGAAATTGTGGTTTTCAGATTTTTTGTATGGCTTGTACTTTCTACTTCTTTTCAAGTAAATGTGAAAGGAAATAACTTTACACAGCTTTACACACACAACTTAATTCTGCATGGGCAAATGTAATTTCAGTCAGACAAACTCATCCATCTTAAAACTATGGAAGCCCACAAGGGACTTTGTTCAAATGAAAATGTAAACTTGAAAATGCAAATGCAATTCCACAATAGACATATCCCTTTCCACATTTGTATGTGTTATTTGAGACAAAATGTAAATGAAAATGCAATAATCCCAATTGCATTTGCATTTTCAAATGCTTCAATGGGCATTCTGTCAATATTCAAATTTAAATGCAAAAGCTGTTTGACATTACAGTTTACATTTTCATTTGAATAAAGTCCTTTATGGGCTTACATAGCATGGCGGGGTAGGACTTTGAAAATGTAATGTCAAACAGCTTTTGCATTTGAATTTTAATATTGACACAGAATGCCCATTGGAGCCTTTGAAAATGCAAATGCAAATGGTATGATTGCATTTTCACTTATTGCATGTGTGGGTTTGATTATAGTCTCAAAATTGCCAGGAAATAATTATTCTGTAACTTTCTTCTGAAACACGTCTTGCTCTGAGAAGGGACTAACATCTCAGCAACCAAATAAATAAAATAGGAGAACTATTGCAACCCTGTCGGATTCCCCGTCTTACATTCAATCTTTGAAGTATTTATGCCTCTGCGTGACAGAATGGGTTTCAGGGAAAACTTATCTATGTCAGGGATTTTTTGGCAATTGCTTCACAACATTTATTATATAAACCTCGGAAAAGAAAGAGGTCCGGACCTCGGACCTCAGTGGTGGGTATGGTAGGCCAAATAGTTTTGATCCAAACATCCTTGATACTGAGGGTGAATTGCAACGATTGACGGTCTAATAGAACAGCACATTTGGACATAAAACTTTTTTTTCTGATTTCATAACGTCAGCTACATTAGGCCCACAATTAACATATTGGCTTTTCTTACCTTATGCAAACTAAATAATAGATTTAACGAATGGAATTCTGAAGCATTTTTGTAACTGGTAGACCACCAAGGTTCTAATTCTGTTGGCTTGAAACATAAGAAAATAGGCCTGCATGTGACCAGTGTCATTCCCTACCATGTCAGTGAAAACTTATTTTAAACAAAAAGCAGCATCTGCTTTTTCACCTGGAACAGAGTCTGTTTCTCATGTCAACAGCGAGCGGCTGCACTGACTAGCCACTTGCTTTCCATAAGGCCTACTGTTGCAAGGATGATAGGAACTTTCTAGACATTTTGTGCCAGGGCAGGGTAAAGTATTTTGTCTGCTCAGTATTGAAGTGCATTGTTTTTCCTCTGAAGTGTTGCCTCTCCAAGATTTTTAGTTGGAACATAGCTGTGACTGAAGTGCTGCTCGCAATTGCTCCATTTTAATTAGAATGTTATTTTAACAATTTACTTTCCAGCTGAGAATCAAAGCTACAATTTAGCATAAGCATTGGACATTGATATGGTAATATTTTCCGATACCCTATCCGAGTACTGGAGCGGCGCCCAGGATCGGACCGATATACCGATAGTGGGTGCAAGCAAAGAACATAATTTAGATTTGTTTTCCAAAACATCCAAGACTCATGTCCTCCCGCATATAATGTAAAATGTGTATTTTATTATGTATTATGGAAAAAGAGTTTTTGGATGACAGACTATGTTTTGCAAAAATGTTGAGTACACAACTGATGTTGATCTATGACTGTGTTCGAAACCATATACTTAAATATTATTTATAGAGGCCTATACTCAATGAGTACATAGTGTAAACGGAATACTGAAACTGAAATCTAGTATACTACTTTTTTTTTTAAAGATTTGCTTAAATTGTTATACTCAACTGGAAGATGTGACCAAAACTCCAGCCTTTTTTAAAATTCTGTCATAGCCAGAAGGAAGTTGGCACATTGCATTTTTAGGCCCGAAGCGTATCTACACTGTAAAAAATTATTTGGCCTTTTAGGGAGTTCAACTTGATTTAATGAGTTAGTTGTACTAAAATTAAGAAAACATTGAGTCAACTTGTTATTTCAAGTTGGAACCTGACCAACTGATCAAGCAAAACATATTAGTCAATGCAATTTAGACATTCAAGTTTACTCAAGAACAATTGAATTAACATACTGAAGATGTCACCTGACTCTTGACTGCATGAAGTAATAGTCATCGTTACTGCAATCCTGATAGGCCATTGAGGTAATACCTTTGCATATATCTCAGCAAGTTATAGGATGTAATATTAATGATAATACAATTTATTTGGATTGTGCTGTACTTTGCTAGAGTAATCTCAAAGTGATACAATCCCTGTTAAACATACATTCAATGATATAAGGCATTTGAAAAATATATTTTTTTGCAACTCTTGTTCTGAACACTGTTATCATTAATGACAACCCCTGAAATTACTGATCAGCGAGTTATTGAAACCACGTCTCGTAATTGCGTCGGTCTGGCTATTTTATCCTTGGTTGAGCTGAAGAATTTTGAAGTAGCTGCACGGATGTTGTATCGGTGCTTATGCAAGGCAGACCCTGACTGACATGAAGTGATCACTGAGAACAATAGTCAAAGTTCCCGCGGGAGGCAAGCCAAACGTACGTTCCCCTCCTGTGACCTATTGTGAAAAAAAAGGTGTTTGATGGGGGTTCCTGTGCGTTAAAATGCTGTATCGAGAAAATGTATTTATTCAACTTTCAAATATATGTCAATATCATTAAATAATCAGTTTGCTGTATGTCAATTTCGTCAAATTGACTTTTCATAGTGAGTTGCATGAACTTAAATTGAAGTACATCAAACTAAAATAACGAAGTTGCCAGAACCTATTCTTTGCTCATCTTACTCAAAAGCTTAAGGCAGCCAGGTTACTCATAATTATAAGCTGAGCCAACTTAATTTTTTTTACAGTGTAGCGACATCTCTCTGGAGGCAGCCTCTGTGTTAGCACGGTCTGGTTATGGCATCTAATCTAAAGCTGCAATCACACAATTGCAGTTTCAGTTGTGGAAAACAGTAGATAACTTTTAGGAAAGAACAATTTAAATCAAAACGTTGTGTACTTTTTTCGATAAAAGTTATGTTTTATAAAATAAAAAATCAGGAAGTGTTTAGTTACTTCACAGAAGTGTCAAGGACAGGAAAGTGTTACACACCACAAGTATACATATGGAATACTACTTAATTGCTTTTATAACTTAAAAAAAGAGGACACACATCCAAATCAATGCTGGTGGACCAGGTAGGAGGAGCGGCTGGATGTTTATCAGTACAAACACACCCCGGAGACACAGGTGAGCTGACAAGGCCAGGTCAGGAGGTGTCTGCTACAGACCTCAGCAGGGTTTGTTAAGTCAGGACGCAAATACACAAAAGAACAGTCTGAGGAGGATTTGAATACTGTCATTGTCCCAGTTCAAATATGGACATTAAGAACTGCTTCCTGGCTGTTGCCCATGTTTAAATACACTTTCAGGTAAGCTTATGCTTTGATGCTGTATTCAATAAATTACTGTTTAACTGTGAAGAATATTTTGACAAAACTGTAATTTTGTTCACCTTTTTGGATCAATGTACTGTGTAGCAAAAATCCCAACTTTCTTGCAGTGTTGGCACACTTGTTAACATCAGCATGTTTTGTACTTGCAGTATTCATTCTTTTTTTTTAAAATCTTCTACAAAAGGATAGATTTTTATTACATGGCTTTCACCTTAGCGTTACAATATATCTACGTGCAACATTGTCTTCATACCTACAGTATAGTAACACTACCCCTATGAGCATGACAGACTGAGAAAGGAATGCTGTTAGATCCAGCAGAAGATATTGACATCAAAAAGACAGCCTTACCTTAAAAGGAAATTCACTATGAGATTTCAGTTTTACAAAAGATGGTTGAAAGGCTTGAATAAATTCTGTTCAGAATGTGACATGTGCCAGCCATAGTAGAATATATGCAGAGCACGTAAAATCTCTATAAAACTTGACATTTTAAATAGTGATGCATGTGAATAATAGTTTACAATCATATTATTTTAAAGTGAATACTCTGAATGCCTGTCTCAAAATAAGCTGAATTGAATAAAAGCAGCCTTACAAGTTGTTTTACTTGGCTTTTTAGGTTGTCTAACATTAAAAATTAAGATGGAATCTCATACTGTTGGCAAGTTTGAGGAATGCTCCAAACTAGTGTGTAAATCATGAAACAGGAAAACATATTTTTAAATTTCCTTAGCACTACCTCGTAAGCATTCTCCCACTGCCAGTTTGAACAAGTCTATTGTAACAGCATTTATAGCATTGACAGCCGTGCAAGTGAAAACACTTCACAGTTCAAGCAGACACATGTAAAAATAAGGTATTTTTAAAGCAGAATTTAGAATCAGGTAATGACGATGACAAAACAGTTCAAAGTTCTGCTTGATTAACTTTGGCCTTTTCATTTCAGAGCTGTGGAATCCAAAACTGTAACACTGAGATATTATCTTCATTGTCAATGAGAAAAACGTTTTGGATACACTTTTGATAAAAAAGAGAGACTATTCATTTACAATGCCTCTGAAGACTACCACAAATATGAGATCTGCCACTTTGCGCTGGCCTAGGAAGCAGAAACGTAGAGACAGTCTCTCAGTCAACATGATCAGCCTACCACTGGGGGACTTCCGGCACCTCTCCCATGTCGGACTGGATACCCGGGGGGATGCCTTTGGTGAACTCTCCGCCTTGCAACGCAGCAGCAGTTTCATTCTCCACAGTTACCAGAGCCACCCAGACCTCCTGGTGACCACCACACCAAAAATGACCCCTTCACCTCCCCCCAAGCCCCCTCGCCTGCTCAGCCCAGAGGAGAGGGAGGCCCAGGCCGTCACCCGAGGCCCCACGCACAAAAAGAGCCACTCCTTACCTCTGTTAGATGCTGTCGAGGTGGTAGAACATGAGGAGGAGCTGCCCCAACGACAAGTGGCAAAGCATGGTTTGGTAGAAGTGGAGGCAGGGTTGAGAATAAGGACAGAATTTATAGAATCAGTTGAGACGACAAATCATGTCTCACCAATAGAAAAGTCAATGGTTAAGGTTTTGGAAGAGGATCTATCTTTTGTATTGAACCTTGACCTGGGTCCTTCCATACTAGAGGATGTGCTACAGGTGATGGACCAGCTTCACCAGTGAGATTTTGAGGGCTGGCACCCCCTACCAAAAGTAATGACGTAGACTATTTAAACACTATCTACAGAGGAAAAACTAAAGAGTGTTTTTAAGACTTTAAACGTAATATGGATTAACATTTGTCGATGGTTTGCTATAACATTAGATACAGAACACATTTTTGTATAATTTTCCCTTTACAAAAGGCTAACTTTATGAAGGAAACAAGTTGAACACTTTCTTCTTTGATTGGACATACAGTGATGTAAGCTCTTTTTTTCTTGGGAACTGGCTTTTCCCTACAGTACTCTGTTGTAGGGGCTCTACAAGGCAAGAAATAGTATAGAAATAGTATGATCGACAGATGTCTAAGTGTTGTGAAACTTCAAAACTTTCTCATAATTCTATTGTGTAAAATGTTGCTTAAATTTCAATATATTTTATTCATGTCAATGTCAGCATTATGTTAACTGTTAAGTTTTTATGTTTTAGAAAAATTTTGTTTGTATTTTTTCAGATGCAGTTTGAAATATTGCTTTTTATGTATATAGTAGCACAGAGGAAATCCATTTGCATTTTGCATTGAAAAACTGTCGACTGTATTAAAACTGTATTAAAATGTTGGTTGATAGACCCTGAACTGTCAATAAAATGTTTCATAAATTGGATTCCAGCAGATTTATTATTATTGTTGTATGAGAGTTCAATTCTATATCTTTGCCTTTCAACTATGGTCCGTAAGTAGCCTACTGGGCCTTGACCAAATGGGGAAAAAAAAGTTCAGATGTAAATAAATAAATCATATGGAAGAATCATTTAATGTAACCCACTTCCACCGCAATTCAATCTAGGGCTATCAGTTCCTCAATAAGGGGCAAGAAAAAAAGATTTTAGGAAGATCAACTACAACCTGCCACTAGCCAGCTGCAACTTGATCAAACAAAGATATCTGCAAAAACTGTTTTATTTTTGCAACACATTTATTTTGTAAACTAATCAAGTGTTTTTTTGGTTCAATAACAAGCCTGACAGGCTTGACGCATTATATACTGAAGTAAATCCAGAAAAGTGTACTTTTTCTGTATTAAGTACACTGTATATATTTATTTAGTATATATTTAGTACAAAATAAGTATACTTTTTTAAGACTTGGGTTAGTTAACATAACAAGGCAGAGAGAGAGTTGAGGGAGTAATGGGATGTATATAAATGGGAGAATTTTTTTGTGTGCACATTTTATAATTCCTGGTGCAAGTTCTACATTGTATCTGTTTTGTGGGCGTTTATTTAAAACTGAGTGGGGCTGGAAGTATTTCACCACATGGCAACCCTGGCAGGAGAGCTACTTCGATGGGACTGTGGCTGCGTTTTATCGCCGCTAATTCACTCCCTCCCAGCTAAGCAAACAAGTAACGGCTATGTGAGCAGGCGCATAGTCCAGGAACAACTCAGATTTTTTGAGTTCAATAACAAGTACTCCAATAATTTATTTCCTCAGTAATCTAAAATTACAATTACAGAATCATCAAATTTCAAGAGTTGGACCTGAGGTAAGAAAATTACTCTTTATTATCCGATGTGCATTCACGCCCTTTTTTAGTTAAACAGTAACTTACTTGGCTTTATAATGGTTTTGATTTGATATAAAAGTAGGCTAAGAAGCCTACTTGTTTACCTATCTGAACATTATGTTGGGTGGTATGAACCCTTGTTAAAAACAGAGTGATTCATCAGAGTGGTTCAATAGCCATAGTTCCGTAGTCTCCGCTAATGCGATTCCATTTGTTGACGGGCACATTCTTATAGCATCAAATAGTGCGCTGAGGCTG
This sequence comes from Galaxias olidus, assembly GCA_026901105.3. Classification (NCBI taxonomy): domain Eukaryota; kingdom Metazoa; phylum Chordata; class Actinopteri; order Galaxiiformes; family Galaxiidae; genus Galaxias; species Galaxias olidus. The sequence goes on from JAPMUY010004658.1 coordinate 230,985, forward strand.
ACAAAGATCTGTATAATATCAAAATGCATTATAACATATGCTAGGCGATTGTAACATGCAGGTCATGCTGTAACAGACTTGTACTTTTTGACCCAATAAATCAGAGTAGATCTGGTAAACAAACAAAAACTATTGAACTCTCATATCTGAATATATCGACCCACAGTAGCCTGATGAATTCTACAACATCTTGAAATCAGTGTCCTGAAACTTTCAGTAACATTTGTGTCAATGAATGGTGGATATTGACTTTATGTTATTATATTGTTAGTTGTCATCGATGTGATTAGGATCAGTAAGTACATAATTGTAAGTTTTTTAAGAGACAGATAAGTAGATATATAATTAATTAACTTGTAATACAGAGAGTAATGTGAATGGTCTATAAAAGAATACATTCATGGAGAACTTGTCTTTGTTAGGGTCGGGTAGTGATGCTGACTCAGGGTGGATTTCTGACTCAGGGACTTGTGTACTTGAGAAAGAGGAAACAGGACAGAGGATCTCCTCGTGATGACTGTTTAAATCTAAAGGATCACTCAAATCATCCCCCAAAAGGCAATACATTGTCTAGTTGTCAGAATTAAATAAATATGATACTATTTGAAAGGAATTGTAAAGTAATTGTACAACTCAACCATGTGATAAGAGTCATTTTCCAAAATAAAGTAGGCCTATTATGTATATGGTGCCCAGAAGTTATTGGAAAGCCCCTGGTTGTGCTTTTGTGCAAGGTGAAACCATACCATGGTTTTTTATGGTATCTTTATGGTTTGTGTAGATGAGTTAGTTGTACAGTTTTAATTCAGTTGTTTTGTGGGTTAAGGCTGTGGGTAGTACAATAAAGCAAGAGGTGCTGGCTATTTGTTGTTCTACAATAATGTGGAATTAGTGCTTAGAACAATCACCGCGTTCCTGTTTTAGCTTGTTTCCTTGGCATGTTCTTTTTTTAGGAATAGTGGTTGACGCTAATATTCGCCAAACATAACACTAGTGATGAAACATCTGTTGTTATGCGGCCACTCCCCTGTCGGCATCGCTGAAGAGGCCCTGGGCTGAATGTGGGACAGACCTACTTACTAATTACTATAGGACTATAGATATAGATCTGTTTCTAAAGCATGCAATATAGGCCTAAATTACTTGACAATTCCCCTGCAACTGCATATTTTATACTATAATCAACTCAGAAAACCACAACATAGCTAAGCTGTAGTATCTTGTGGGCTGTGCAGTCTTTACCTCTCTTTGTTGTGTTTAATTCTGAGTCCAAAACAACCCTGGGGGTCATGTTGGGGCGATAATTAATCAACCCATTCCATTCAGATTCCATTATTCTAGATTTCCTTCCAAAACAGTGAATAATGTAAATGTGTCATGTCTGTCCCTACATCGCACCGTTCTGTGATAGCAGCGCTAAGTGATTCAAGATAAGTACCAGAGATAAGTTTTGACACACCTATTAAACAAAATATTCAGACCTTTGTCAATATACTCAGATCTGACTAATCACAGGTATTGTGGCGTCAAACTCTAATACCATATTGAACTAAAATATTACACAAGTCAACTTACTGTAACTGGCTACATCAAAGCTTATGGTTCAAAAAGCTAGCCATTACCACAAGGACAGAGGCTAGCAGAAAACCACTGCGAGAGACACAGTTTTTTGTGTTCAGAGAGTCCTGGAATTTATCAATGTTTTTCTACTTCAAATTTGATCTTTGGTCAAATAAAATGTTCCTGTAACTCAGTATAGGCCTAACATAAAATGTATGACTTTACAGCTGTGTGGCAGCATTAGTTCCATGCTTAAGTACATTTTACATTTTATATATTGTAGTGGAATTTGTATTTATATTTTGGCTTCTGTCTCTGCTGTCTTTAGTTGTATTGCCCTTTCTAACTGTAGTCAATGTAACCTATGCCACTCTAGGTTGTCAGACTTTTCACTGCACTTCATACAAAATGAAATGTAGCCTAGTTTTCTCAAATAAGTCCACTTGACTCTTATAGTGGCCTGTCTCTCTGTTTGTTTAACCAGACTATAGAGTGCATAGGCCTATGATAGGTCTTGCAAAAATGATTTCCTCCTCTTTCTGGAAACACCCTATTGTATTGCAGAGAGAGACCCGGAGAATGGCATAATCCCACCCCATGCAATAAAGCCAGAAGTCCCCGATCTGAAGCATTTTGCAGGAAATGTGTTACCTCAGGCATATTTATTTTCTCCCAGCACAAAACAAGAGGCCATATTATATAAAGTGCCCTTCACGACAATAGATTCCTTTCTCAATAGCAAGGCTTTCCCTATCGGTACTGTGAAATTCCACAGTTAGCTGTAGACTCCAGTCAGCATGAGACTAGGACTCTCCAGACCTGGTTAGATGCTGAAGCCATTTCTCCATTATGTTTCAGTTTGGTGGTGGAAAGTCAGACTCACACTGAAAGTGTGTGTTTATGTGCTATGTTTTAGCGTAGGTATAGAAAACATTTTATTTTGCATAGGATACAGTAGGCCTACATCATTAAATCATGCATTATACATAAAGATGTATAAAGACGTGTTGACACTCAGCTATTCATTCTCAAGGTAAGATTGAGGGGAAAGTAGCAAAATGCAGTTTTAGCTACTCTGAGATTAATGGTTTTCACATTTGCAGGATGTGAGTCAGGACAGTTCACATGAGTCACATTCTAGAACATGTTGCTGCACGTGCGTTCCATCATTAGAGGTTTGTGCAATGTTGACCCCACCTATTCTCTCTCTCTCTTTTGTTACTAAATAAGAATGTGAGGAAACACATTAAAGCACTGATCTGCATCATGCTGTACAAAGCTTGTGAAATGTTATCGCTGGTTAAAGATACGTTTATCATACAGCGTTTCTGAATAGATTGACTGTTATATTACATATATTATATGTGCTTCAAGGCTAATAAGGTAAGTTGCACTATTCAACTTTGTGTTATCAAAACAGATTTTTCCCCAATTATTTAGCGACCATCTCTTTACAGAGAATTCATTGGCAAGCTAAAGTTACATTGTTGAACTGACCCTCGAATCAAAAACATAGCCCAAGTAGAAAATTGGAGTGTCGATTTTAGTTATTGTTATTTCCGTGTTGGGTTACACATGTTACTCTGAAAGGTTTAGCATTGAGACTTGAAACTAGATGCAATTGCTTCAACTTGAAAACCTTTCAGTATTCCTTGCCAAAGATGGCAAGATCTTTCCTAATATACAACCTGCAAACAGTCTTCTCCAGTAACTTCCCGTCTAACTTATGTATCTTTTTCTTTGTTGCAACTTAGAACGCCTTTCAGAATGCCCTTTCACTCATCCTTCACAATGCCCTCGCTCATCCAGCCCAATCCTCAGTGTATGACTGAGGGTGGAGATATCTGAGCTGCTTACTCTCTGGAAAGAGCAATAGGTCTGATGAGACAAAGTGCAACGCCATCATATATACTTTTTATATTGGAAAATGGTTTGGTAAAACTAGTGCATTTGTTTACAGTGGCTGAACATTGTGTCAACACATTTGAATGTTTCTACAGAAGTAGCACAGTTTTATGTGGGGTGGGGAGTAAGTTTCCAAGATTTCACACCTCTACAAAAGCCAAAAGGACGCTAACCGCAAGGCCAATGGAAGACGTTGGACTGACAAAACATTTCCTAGGATGTGTTATGCTCTGTGGAGCTCACAGGCTCTTTTTTTTCCCCTCTGCATCTTCCCAGCCATGGCAGTGCGGGCAAAGTGGGGGGCGGTGAAGGGGCACCTGACCCAGAACAGCCCCGACCCCGACGCTCAGCTGGAGGCCAACCTGGAGAACGCTGACCCGGAACTATGCATCCGACTCTTACAGGTACACCAGCACCAAAACCACCAGAAATAACTAATACAAGTATATTATTGTACATGTTATACTGACTAGTGAATGTATTATTTTGATGCTTTTAATCCATATTCAGCTAGGTTGTGTGCTGTTCACATTGAATCTTGCAATGTAATTAAAAAATTTTCAACACAAAAGACAAACTTGAATACTTCCTCCATCCAGGTGCCCACCGTGATAAACTACTCAGGCCTGCGACGTCGGTTGGAAGCCAGTGACCACGACTGGATTGCCCAGTTTCTGGAGCTTAAGGGGCTTGACCTGCTCATGGTGTCCCTGGAGCGGCTGTCGGGTCGGGGCTGCGCCCGCATTGCTGATGCCCTCCTCCAGCTCACTTGCGTGGCCTGCATTCGGGCCGTCATGAACTCCTCGGCTGGCCTGCACTTCATACTGGACAACGAGGGCTACGTCCGCACGCTGCTGCAAGGTAGACAGAATAGACAGTATTATGGGAGCTAAGCAAAGTACTATGGGCCAGTTTCTATATTATAATAATTGAAATGAATCTGTTTATTCAAGTATATTAAAATCACTGCAATTCAAATAAAATGTGTTCCTGATTGTTTCTGTCTTGTTGACAGCCTTGGACACGTCCAACACCATGGTGAAGATGCAGGTGTTTGAGCTGCTGGCTGCCCTCGGCATGTTCCACGCCCGGGGACATCACCTCGCCGTGGACGCCCTGGAACACTACAAGGTAGGCTTTGAGACGCCAGCCATTTCAGTTGTTCATTGAACAATATCACATGCATGAATTAGGATCCCAAAAATGATTTCTGGAAGGCCGTCTGTTCAACTTTGTGTGCGTGGACTGTAAGTGGTGGGTAAAAGTCTGCCAGCTGGACGTTATTGCCACATTACTGACATCCACTACACAAAGACAATACTTGATTCTATAAAGTTTAAAATGTGCAGATGCACCTTGGGTTCTTACCTTCCAAATGCTACTCCGTTGTATTTGTATACAATGTATAGACTTTCCAACATTGCAGAAGGTTCTTGTTTGAATTCTCTGTAGAGTGTTAAGACGCAGCAGTACCGCTTTAGTGTGATCATGAGCGAGCTTCAAGCCACGGACAACGTTCCCTACATGGTCACCCTCATGAGTGTGGTCAACGTTCTGATTTTTGGAGTGGAAGACTTGCGGAACAGGCACAAACTCAGAAATGAGTTCATAGGTGTGTCTATTCTTTACAATGGATTCATTACAATGTACTTACCTTTGAACCACCATTCACACTTAGACAATAACTTTACCTATGTGCTAAACAAATTGCTTTTATTAGTGCCATGGTATATCAAACCAAATCAAATTTATTTGTATAGCACATTTCATACACAAAGGCAATTAAATGTGCTTTACACAAGGCAAGCAGAACACACATGGAAGAAACAAAAAACAATGTCATACAATACTTTGTTTCATTGATATCTAAAAGGCAAATTAACTTGGTAAAAAAAGTATGCTGTTAAAGTAGTATATAGTATAGTATGCTACAGTAATACATTTAAACACATGTCTCAATTGAGCTGTGCTATATAGTTTCGTTAACATGGTATGTGCCCTACGTTGTTTGAAAATGCACTTCATGTCAAAACAGTGCAATGTTAACATTAACATATTGAGTCATTCTTTATTTACAGGGCTACAGTTACTGGATTTGTTGCCAAAATTAAGGTATAGTATTTTATTACTTAGTTTACCCAAACCCTAAATCTTAAACTGAAATCTTTAAGGTTTTTAGTGGAAAATGCAGGACTGAAATGAATATATTTTGCTGTAATTATGCTTTGTACCTTTGTGTGTGTGTGTGTGTGTGTGTGTGTTACAGGGAGACTGAGGACGTGGACCTGAACATCCAGTGCGAGGCTTTTGAGGAGTCCATGTGTGAGGATGAGGAGGAAATTAACAAAGTGTATGGAGGTATTGAGATGAGCAGCCACCAAGATGTCTTTAACGCTCTCTTCACTAAAGTAAGCCGTGAGCAGAGGTCAATCATTACTACCACATTCAGCTTGAAATCAAGAGGAGAAAAAGGATCATATCATCTAACCTCGCTCCTTTAGGTGAGTAGCTCCCCAGCCTCGGTCCAGCTGTTGTCCATCCTGCAGGCGTTTCTGCTGTTGGAGCCAGAGAGAGGAGACCTGTGGCTGGCTCTGGAGGCCCTGGCAGACCGGGCCACCCTCCTGGCCCAGGAACGTAAGTGTAAACCCAAACTTGGATGGACTAATTGGGACAGGACAGATTATGCATGTGCAAACAGGCCAGAAGTTATTATTATAATATAGATATGTGCAGTTTGGCTCGGCTCGATTTGCTTGAACCCTGGACAAATAATCCCCAATGGTACCTGCTCATCAGCCACCGACCATCTCAACAAGAGCAGCTTGGCCTGTTAGGCTATTAGCTCATTCTGAGTATGACAATGGCCAGCACCAATCCACATAAAAACGTATTTGAGTTTGTCCTAAGAATTTTAGTGGCAGCAGTTTTAAAGTATGGGTCAAACAGTGTACCAAATAGCATTCCAACAATCAGGCAAAGAAATATCTATTATTAGACAACAATCAATAGGACCGAAGCGCTATGGGCTGGCACATATTCTCCTGAATTTATGCCGAATCAATTCTTTATTGATCATGATTCACAATGGGGCTTACTATTTCTGCTCACTGGCATTCAGCAGAACATTTGTGTGCTTCATTCCAGCATGTAGAAGAAGGCCTACGTTATCTGTTTCCCCTGACCTTTTGATTTATGATAAAATAATGATTTATTTATAGCAGAATAAATGTGATAGTAATACATTATTTTCTTCATGTGGAAATAATTTCTTTACATTTGACCAAACAGAACTTGTATTTAGCACACATGTAAGAGGGCAGGGGTGCTACATAATGCGCTCTAGGTAATTGTGGTCTGGTATGTGTTTGCAGCTCAGGTGGACTCCACTGAACATCTAATGGAGCGTCTGCTCTCCTCCAAGGCGGGATTAACGGGAACGAACAGTGCCACAACCAAAACACACAACAGGGCTGTCCAGACAGAAAAACCTTTTGTCCAGGCTACGTCTGCCCCAAGTCCTCTTCCTTCCCCCTCTGCTCCATGCCCTCCTACCCCACCACCACTACCACCACCACTTCCAGGCACAGGGCTTGTTGGCCCCCCACCACCCCCTCCACCACCTCCCTTACCTGGCATGGCCATGATACCTCCATCTCCACCCTTACCTGGCATGGCCATGACACCTCCACCTCCACCCTTACCTGGCATGGGAATGATACCTCCACCACCACCCTTACCTGGCATGGGCATGATACCTCCATCTCCACCCTTACCTGGCATGGCCATGACACCTCCACCTCCACCCTTACCTGGCATGGGAATGATACCTCCACCACCACCCTTACCTGGCATGGGAATGATACCTCCACCACCACCCTTACCTGGCATGGGAATGATACCTCCACCACCACCCTTACCTGGCATGGGAATGATACCTCCACCACCACCCTTACCTGGCATGGGAATGATACCTCCACCACCACCCTTACCTGGCATGGGAATGATACCTCCACCACCACCCTTACCTGGCATGGGAATGATACCTCCACCACCACCCTTACCTGGCATGGGGCCCCCTCCACCACCACCCTTACCTGGCATGGGCATGATAACTCCTCCAACCGCTCTCCCAGGGGGAACAGATGTGATTGTAGCTCAGAGTGGGAATGTGCTGGGTGGCTCCTACTATTCCTTCACACCTCAACCCAAACCGGGCCGCTACCCCACCCTGCGTATGAAGAAGCTGAACTGGCAGAAACTACCCTCCCGAATAGTGACAGGTAAGATTTTTTTATATAGATTTGATTATTTTAGTAAAAATAATAATAATAATAATAATTGATTGCATTTGATATAGCGCTTTTCTAGACAGCCAAAGTGCATTACACTGTAGGACATTCTCACCACACATCGGTTTATCAGAGCCACAAGTGGCAGGAGAGTGGATTAACGAGCCAAGTGGGGGCTGAGGGATGATTGAGTGGCGAGGATTAATTTAGGGTTAGTTTGGGAAATTTAGCCAGGACACTGGGATTAACACTCCTACTCTTATCGAGAAGTGGCATGGGAACTTCAGTGACCACAGAGAGTCCCGTTTTCGTCCCATCCGAAAGACGTTGTGACAGTGTCCCTGTCACTGTCTTAGGGCATTAGGTTGCCACTGACCAGAGGGTAGAGTGACCCCTATGGGTCTTCCTGCAGCAACTTGTCTCCCATCCAAGGGCTAACCAGGACCAACAAGTTGACGTGTAATAAATTATAACAGGATGTGGGCAATCCAAATGATAAAATTAGGTTTGGAGGTGTGTGTAAATGGTTGTGTTCAAATTATCTTCCAAATTTATCTACATTCTCTCGCTCTTGTCATGCACTCACTTTCTATACCCCACCTAATCTATCTGTCTCTCTCTCTCTCTCACACACACACACACACACGCACACGCACACGCACACGCACACACACACACTGACACAAACACCCAGGAACACACTCAATGTGGACATCAGAGTCGCCAGAGCTTTTAGAACCTAACTACTCCAGCATCGAGGAGCTCTTCTGTTTGCCAGTCACTGACTCCAAAGCCAAAGGAACCACAACCAAACAAGAGCAACCCAAAGAGGTACAGTGCTCCTAACCCTAACCCAGCCCAGAGCTACTACACACATTTAACCCTAACCCTAACCCAGCCCAGAGCTACTACACACATTTAACCCTAACCCTAACCCAGCCCAGAGCTACTACACACATTTAACCCTAACCCTAACCCAGCCCAGAGCTACTACACACAATTAATCCTAACCCTAACCCAGCCCAGAGCTACAACACACATTTAACCCTAACCCTAACCCAGCCCAGAGCTACTACACACATTTAACCCTAACCCTAACCCAGCCCAGAGCTACTACACACATTTAACCCTAACCCTAACCCAGCCATCCCCGCCCACCTACCAGAGGCCATGACCGAGATGTGAGTCTGACCTTTAACCCTAACCCTAACCCAGCCCAGAGCTACTACACACATTTAACCCTAACCCTAACCCAGCCCAGAGCTACTACACCCATTTAACCCTAACCCAGCCCAGAGCTACAACACACATTTAACCCTAACCCTAACCCAGCCCAGAGCTACTACACACATTTAACCCTAACCCTAACCCAGCCCAGAGCTACTACACACAGTTAACCCTAACCCTAACCCAGCCCAGAGCTACTACACACAGTTAACCCTAACCTAGCCCAAAGAGGTACAGAGCTACTACCTTTCCTCATACAATACTGGGCAAATGAAGTTGTTTGTAATTTGTTGCTAAAGTACTGTGTATAAGATTGCGGTACCCTTTAATTGGTCAAACATAACCTGATAAATCGGTCCCAACTCCTACTGCTTGTCCTGGTGGCTTACTATTGTTATAGGGCTTTTGTTACTCACTAAATCATATCTATTGAACCTTTAGTTAAACAGGAGACTTTGAGATTAGAAACCTCTTTTCAATAAAAGCTCTTACTACCCAGTCTGGTACTTGGTGGAGCATACAGTTTTAAACTTTCTTTAGGTGAGTTATATGTATAGGAGAGTCTGAGGAGCAGGAATAGTGCCTGAAGAGCAGGAATAGTGCCTGAGGAGCAGGAATAGCGCCTGAAGAGCAGAAATAGTGCCTGAGGAGCAGGAATAGTGCCTGAAGAGCAGGAATATTCAGACTGGAGGATGTTTGTTGTATCACAGTGAGATTGCCAATGCCTACATTACTAGTATAGTTAAGTTCTAAGATCATTGTTTTAAGTTATAAGATCATTATTTTAAATTCTAAGTTCATTGTTTTAAATTAAGTTATAAGATGATTGTTTAAGTTTAGTTATAAGATCATCGTTTTAAGTTAAGTGATAAGATCGTTGTTTAAGTTAAGTTATAAGATCATTCTGTTAAGTTAAGCTATAAGCTCATTGTTTAAGCTATAAGATCATTGTTTAATGTTAAGATACAGTATAAGATCATTGCTTTAAGTTAAGTTATAAGATCATTGTTTAAGTTAAGTTATAAGATCATTGTTTTAAGAAGCTAGATGGTGAGCGTCTATTATTCGCCTTACAATTTCAGTGTTGCTCTTACTCTTATTTATTTGTACAAATAGCTTTTTGGGGGGATCTTTGTAATTTTACTGCACCTTAACTATGTGGACCCTAGTTTCATTTGTTAGAAATTAATATATATAGATATTCAATCATTTTCATTTGACAGATTTCATTCATCGATGCCAAGAAGAATCTCAATCTAAACATCTTCTTAAAGCAATTTAAATGGTAATATATATATATATATATACTGTATATATTTTTATTAATCTTGCTGTTACGTCTAACCAAACATTTGTTCTATCTTAAACAAAGACTCGTTCTGACCACGGCTCATCTTCTCCTCACTGCCCTATTGCAGTTCCCATGAAGAATTTGTGCTCATGATCCAAAATGGTGACCGTTCCAAGTTTGATGTGGAAGTTCTGAAGCAGCTTCAGAAGCTTCTGCCAGAGAATCATGAGGTCAGTGCCCTCCTGTCATAGTGTAAAAAAAAGAACTATTTGAAATGCACAGCCACCCACAACAAAACAACGTTCTCAGCTAATCCATAATTAGAATAGTTAGTAAAGATAATGACTTTTAGAATGGAGGCAAAGACCCTCTCAGCTGCCTAATTGAAATGGTTTAACTTACCCTCATTTTGAATACGGGGTGTGTGCCTTCAACATGTGCCTCTTTTAGGTTGAGAACCTAAGGTCCTACCAAGGAGCGAGGGAGAAGCTAGCAACGGTCGATCAGTTTTACCTTCATCTCTTAGCCCTGCCATGGTAATATTAACTTCTTACAACTCAACATACAACACTGGGCAAGGTAAAGATTTAGCCTACAAACAATAGGGTGCAATAATGGGTTATTATAATATACTCAAAATTAAATTACAATTGCACAGTCCTCAAGAAATACTGTTACCTCTAAACATTTGGGAAGAAATCTTTAAACATTGATTTTTTTATCAGCTTGTTCTTGTACTCAAAATGGATCATGTGATTGGGTGCACTTGTGGGGCGTATCTGATTTTGATCACTGATTGACTAAATGTAACACACCCATAGTACAGAGCATGAGTAGAAGGTGGTTCTAATGTAACATAGTACCATAGCATGAGTTGTAGGTGGTTGCAATGTAATATAGTAACTTGTCCCCTAATGTGAATATTAGGTGGCTCTGAATGTTTGTTTTTTCAGAAAAAATGCTCCAGTGAGTTTAGTTGGTGTCTTTAGAAAGATTAAGATGAGGCTTACAATATGAGCTTTTGTAGAGTTTACAAGAGTCCAATTTTTTACGTGTACATTGTATTGTATTATTTATCCATGAATCTTCTTTGTAGCTACGCTTTAAGGATCGAGTGCATGCGGCTTTGTGAGGAGACCACATCTGTACTAGAGATGATACTGCCCAAAGCTGAACTGATGGATGCGGCTTGTGAAAGTAAGTGACTGCTAGTTGTCCATTGATGACTGATGATTCCCCAATTGCAATTATTATTATTATTATTATTATTATTATTATTATTATTATTATTATTATTATTATTATTATTATTATTATTAATTATTATAATAATAATAATAATAATAATAATAATAATTTAAATCATCTGATTTAGTGACATTTGTTAGAGCTTACACGTTCCTACTTTTGGTTATTCTGAAGGTTTGACGAAGAGCACACGTCTGCCCAGCTTCTGCAAGCTCATATTGGATGTGGGAAACTTCCTGAACTATGTAAGGGCCTTCTGCGCACTCTTAGACCACTACATATAAAATAACAGGCAACCTCATACACTACATGTAAATCTAGTATTTACACCCTTTCCTGGAATATTTCTGGGTTCATGACTTTTACATTTAAATTGTGTTTTTCAACCCCTCTATTATAAAATGTGTAGAGATTTAGAACTAGTTGTTGTTTTTTTCTTCTGCAGGGGAGTCACACAGGCAATGCGGAAGGCTTCAAGATCAGTACGCTGCTGAAACTAACTGAGACTAAAGCTAACAAGTCCCGTATCACGCTTTTACATCACATCCTCCAGGTGAAGACTTTTTACAGCCATGGGATATCATCAGCCAATAAAGGATGGCTTAGACCTATAGATTGTTGTAATTCAAAGTGCTGTATAGTTATTGTGTGAGAGTAAGCCTATTGATTGACTGGTCGGTTGAATGATCAATTTGAAGCTTTGTGGGGTAGAGTAAAACGTTTTGATTTGAACCTAAAATGGAGTACTCTGACTTATAGGAAGCAGAGAAGAATCATCCTGATCTTTTAAACCTTCCAGATGACCTGGAGGTCATTGAAAAGGCTGCTGGGTAATTACACAAGAACATAGAACATTTTGTTACAGGATCGACAATGAATCAACAAAAGCAAAACTTTGAAACAATAAGTTGATGAATACCTGTGTTCACCTGTTGTTGTTTCTCCTTTGTGTATTGACTTTCTAAAGAGTTAACCAAGAGTCTATTCAGTCGGAGACCAACTCGCTCATCAAAAGGTTAAAAGATTCAGAGAACAAAGTCTCTGCCTCATCTGTCAATGACATCAAGGAGCAGTACCTCGCCGCTATCAAGGTTTGTGTGTGAGGGACAGAAATAGTTCTTTAACTTCAAAGAAATTCAGATTTGATAGCATGGATCACGAGAGGTGATCGTTAAAAAATCTCTTTAGCTTATTTTGATGTGGTTGGTATTGTTAATAATTGTGTCTTAAATTTGTTCTATTAGCTACTGTGCCTCTATTTGTCAACAGAGGGCACTCGGCACTAAAGTTAACATCAGCCCAAAAAATAACAAGCAGACGATCTAATAATCTATTGAGATATAGGACAGTTATTTCTCACTTATGCAGTCAATCATCCATCCCAAATGGTGGATGAGTTGAGAGAATATGTCTTAAGAATGTCATTGCGGCTGCCCAGAAAACTCCCATTGGACTGCAAACCCAGATTTCAATCAGCAGACTTTAACTTCAGTTATAGACATTGAGATTCTCCAGAGAAGTTGACTGGAAAGCCAACATACCTTGCAACCACAAAAAGCACAGGGTTACCAGATCATTATTTGTAGACATGTACTTGTGTATGCAGGAAAGCCTGGATACTTGTAGTAAGCTGGATGAGGTGTTTGCCTCTATTGGGAAGAAGAAGGCATATCTGGCGGATTATCTGTGTGAGGACTACTCCAGTCTGTCCTTGGAAGAGCTCTTCAGCACAATCAAGACTTTCAGAGAGCTTTTCCTTAAAGCTATCAAGGTGCACTACTGTTTTACTTCATCATTTTCTCCATTCAGTTAGATTAGTAATCAATCAGAAATATGTATTGTGTATTATAGCATCGTTCTATTGTTATCTTTTAAATTAGACATTTTGAATCAGAAAAATGTTCCGATGCTGGTTGATCAATTTAGACATGAAATCATCTCGTCTCTTTTCATTTGTCCCACTTCAGGAAAACCAGAACAGGAGAGAACAAGCCATCAAGGCCGAGAAAAGAAAGAAGCAGCTTGAGCAGGAGGAGAGCAAACGACCGAGGGGAGATAACGGGAAGATCCGTAAGTGCATCTATAGTCCCCTTTTCTGACCAAACCAAGACCTTTGAAAAACCAACTAAATCATGTTCTTTTGTTTCAGTTACGAGTGGCGCTATGAAGCTTGTGAACTCTTTAGAATGTTCGATTTGTACATACATTTGACATGAAATCAAATCTTCATCTAAAACTCAAATTGAATTATTTAAAATGATTGGTTTGTCAAATTAATCCAGAATTGAATGTCATGGAAAAGGTATGTGAACTGGAAGTATATGTCTTACCGCTGGAGGTTAAGTCGCCGTGTGGTTGGAGACACACTTAAACTGATAGGTAGCTGGATAGGATAGGGTATTTAAGGCGTTCAAGAGCTTGTGTCTAGGATGTCTCCAAACAGGTCACATAAACACCAAGGTAGGAGCTAAAGATATCTATGCCTCTAATATCAGGCAAGTAACGAATAAAAATGGTGTGTGTGGCTAGATAGCAAGGTGGAAGCCACTATTGTCTCTCAAGAACACTACAGCCCATTAGTATGTTTAAGACTACAACATGGCTAAGGCAGAAATCTATTGTAAGAATGTTTGAGGAAATGAGATCCAAAGTAAAAAAAAAATGGTCTTAAACTGTTAGCGTTATGTTTGGCAAAAAACAATCACTGGATTCCCACGTAAGAACCTCATGGACTCTGTGAAATGCAGGACTACTTGCCATTAAATGAATTAATTGTGAGTTCGTTTTTTTTTTTGTGATTTTGGCAAATTCTACAGACAAATGTCTGGGTAACTGGACAAATAAAATCGACAGAATCTCAAAGCTGAAGCAGTTTTGGAAATTTGAATGAGCCAAAATCTCTCCCAGCCAGTGTGTGGGGCTGAGCAAGAGTTAATAAATGGGTCATTGTTGGTGCAACTAAAGGATGAAATTGGCAGAAAACGGAAAGGTTTATGTACCTTTTCTGAGAAAAATGGCATAATCTATGGAATAAGTGATTACAGTAGCGATTGAAACTCCTATTTCTCTTTGCCTTTTTCCTTGTCTATCCAGTCCGCAAAGCTCCCCCAGTAGAGTCCGAAGGCTGTATCATTGACCACCTGCTAGCTGACATCAAAAAGGGTTATGCCCTGAGGAAGACCAGATCCAGACCAGACCGGGGCAGTAACCCCTCTGCTGACAAACAGGGTAGGCACCGTCCTGGTAAGGCTGGGAGAAGAAACTGGACACCTGCAGGATATTATATGCTACTTGTGTATAGTTTGATATGTGTGTGCTTTTGTAAGTAGCATGGGAATCTTTAGTTTAACCATTCAAGAATTTAATTGTGTCCATTTGTTTCTTACCGCAGATCACCATGGGAAACTTCAAAGATTATCAGCTGTGGATTCGCAAGAGGGGCTCAAAGCCAAAAAGACGGACTCATCCAATGACCTGTGTCTGCCAGACAAGCTCCCAGAGACAGCAGAGACAGCTCTCCCTAAGGAATGTTTATTGGAATCATCCAGTGCATTATGCACCTCTAGCCCTCACGTCACTGCCTTGAGTACCTCAGCGGATCAAACTCAGACCGTACACCTTATGACCCCCCACACCAAAAAGGTCAACCCAGAAAGTGTGGAAGACCCAGCTACTAAACCTGAGGCTGAGGAAGTTCAAGATCCAGATAAATCAAAGTCTGATACAAATGAAAACCGGGACATTGCAGATGAAACTACATTAGAAGAGTCTACAGCATCTGAGCCGGCAGTATTAGCAACGGGTTCTGAAACTAAATCCACCAAGCACACGACAGAGCAGACACAAACAAGTGGTAATGGCAGTAAAACCAATGGTATTTTCTCTGAAACGTAACCGTGTACCACAGTTTATACGAGGATCTTTTTAGATTTCCTTTCTGTTTCGTTTGTTTCAAGCCTTTCTAATTTCACAGTGTGGTGTTTATTTTACTAATAATTTGTTTCAATCAGGTTAGCCTCAGACCTCCAGCTTACTTTGAGTTGCGATAGATTGCATTGAAATGTTCGCAAAAAGGCTACGCTAATTGCTCTATAGAACACTACAGTACATTTATTGCACATGTTGTCTCTTCTTACCTTACGAAAACAGATATGAGTGCGGAAAAAAGACAAATGAAAGCTAAACAAGGCTGTGTGGTACAGTGAGGTAGGTTCTAGGGTCCTCTTAATCAGGAGGCCACTAACAATGATAAACTAATACTGCACTGCATGAATCATATCTGGTCAAATTCTATCTGAAGGATGCCTTACACCATGACTAGGACTTTTCTAATTAACTCAAAATGAATCCTCCTTTCTTTGCCGCACATTGCTTAACGTTCCCCTGTTGCAGTAACTGTCCCTACTTACAGTAGACTCCAATGGCTGTAGAGCATGTGATTTGCTCGGGCTGTCCGTGAGTAGAACCAAATGTGTTTTGAGAGGATGGCTATGACTTGGTATTCAGTTTCAGGCCTTGTGTAAACTCCTCGGGTCTTGTGATTTCTATTTCTTTCCTGGCTGTTTTTCCTGTGTACAATTTTCATCATATTCAGCTTGGTTTTTCATCGCCATAAACCCTTTGTCTTTTCCCAGGTGAACATGAAAATGTACAAGAGCATGGAGATTTGAAAATCACCTTCAATACTACTATCCATCACCTTTACATACAAGCCTAGCACATCAAAATGCCCATTATAACTGTGTTTGAAGCCAATAGACCGCTTGATAATATTTAGTCCCACTAAGCAAGATTAGGTGCCACTTTCACAGAATTCCTGGCTAAATAGAGTTGAGAGATCTCTGTACCTCTGTGAAATGCGATTACTTTGCAAGTTTATCAAAAATACTATGCAACATAAGTAACAACATCAAAGCCTACTACAATCGAGGACCCTTGCTCTGATCCTAACATATAAGTGTCATGTACAGGTCTGGAAATACGCTATGAATCTGACAGTTCAAACATACCTGTCTGAAATAATGTCTCTTTTCTCCAGAGCCAACACCTAGGTCAGCGCCTCCAGGAGCAATTAGCTCAGTCGGTCATTAACAGTTGGGTTTAAGGTGTTTTTGTAGGGGTGGTTGGTATCCCCAGCAAAATACAACAAATCACTCAAACGAAAATAGAACCAAAACTTGTGTGGTCTTCAGGCTTCTTCAAGACCTGACCAGCTACCATGCCCAAACTCCTCGTTGAGGCCAGGAAGTGGACCCCGCACACATGGCATCACTTCCCCTTTATCATGGGGAAGCCAAGTGATACTACCAGCCTCCTGTGGCTCCAGTCTCAGATTACATTTGAAATGTTAGATCACAGAAACAAAGCCTATCTGGCCCCTGAACTAGACACAATACCTAATCATCTTATATCCTAACAATAATTGTGCGTTGGACATTGTAATAGCAGCCGAACACTGGAGCTTTAAATTACGGGCAAAAAGAGATTTGCACTTTGAGAGTTCATCATTGAAATTAATTTATTTAGATTGTTTAACTGACAAAACTTAAAGCTGCTATGTGTAGTTTATTTGCAGGAGGTGATTTTGGTGGCCCCTACCATTTGCTTAGTGTAATTATTTTTACCTAACCCTCGCAAAGAAGACATGCAGAATTCTTGTTTTCACTGCATATGTCTAGCATGATCAACGAAGTGTGGGCATCTCTTCCTGATTTAGTGACACACTTCCTTGTGCCGTAAAGCAAATCGTCACAGTTTTGCCGGAGATAACGCCTGGCAGCAGACAACTTCTATATTGAATATTGAGACTTCAAGAGAACTGATCTGAACAGCGATTTTTTTATTCTCCCTAGACATTACAATGTGCAACCTGTAGAAAGGTATCGATAATATGTTAATACAAAAAAAGTTGCCCATAGTGGCTTTAATGTCTAAGCGAGAAATGTAAAGAATGTTTTCTGTTTACCGCTGTTTCTGTTACTGTTTGTCCTTAACAATTTAATGTTGTATAAGCGGCATAAATTCACAATCACACAAGTTTTAAGTAATCTACTAAAATTGGATATTTATAATATTGAGTCTTTAACTTTTTTAACACTAGTTTTTAACACTATTGCATTTATCTTCCACATGTATTTGTTAACTCGTTTAGTGTTGCCAAACAAAGAGATACTGTGTATGTGAGAAATGGAGAAACATACTTTTGATACCTATTTTTAACTTCAATAACAATTCTTCTTTTAAATATAAACCATATCAACATACAAATGTGCAAAAGCCTGGAATCACCAAGACATTTTGTTGGGGGGGTGGGGGGGGGTTCGCAGTTTTCGCGAAGTACAGTTACATTGATTTAAAAATATATTTCAAACATTACTTATGTTTAAAACAACTATTAATGCTTGAAATGACTGATCTCTAATTCATTATTCATAATTATCTGCAAAGCCACATTTTCTGCAGCCATGATTCACCTGCCCTAATGCTAAACTCTATTAGCTCATCCTAATTGTTTTTGATTATTGATTGGTTACTCCACTGTAACTGTGTGTAGACCGGGGGTTAGAAGGTGGGTGTGGCCACAGGGAGAAGGAGGAGCTGTGATTGGCTATTGGCTCCGTCATCCCTGTACTACGCATGCGATTAACGTACAAGTGCTCACCTATTAAAGTTCATTTTATAATAATACATTTTTGTGTATTGTAAATTGTGTGATTTCCTTCATATACACATATATGATAATGTGCGTTGCTTATATAGCAGGCATATGAATGCTTCAAATCTATACACATCCTGTGAAACATATTACAAATAAATTGTGTTTATATTGAATGCCTTAAGCTATACTTCTATTTATATTAATCAAATTTTGTTTGGGGGGGGGGGGGGGACACTATTAACTTTTTTTGTATGTTTATTATTGTTTATAATAGAAAACATTTTTTTGCAATCCTACATCATACACCGAGCGTCGACTTCAAAATAATGTAAGATATAATGCCTACACAGCAGACATATCAACACGGATATCAACAATCAGATTCTTATACGTTGCATCTCTTCTCTTTTAAAAAAAACTCTTTTAATCTATATAGATTCATGGACAGGCAAAGGTTTCAAAGGACATCAGTGAAACACACCCACAAACAATTATTGTGCCATCATTAATCTAGACTTAAAATAAAACAAATAGCTAAACCAAACCTTTAAATGCAACGGCTGCATTTTCTATAAGGACAACCAGCCCCTCATTGGTTCTTTGTAGGAAGTCTTGCAACACCGCCTCTGTTATAAACATCACATTAGTGAGACATCAAAGCCCTCGTTTCTCAACAACTCCCCAGCATCAACTGTAATCTAAACAGAACACAGAACAGCCTCAGCAAGGTCATGATTACAACAACATGTTTGATGGGTGACTAATTACCGTCACAAGAATGTAAGAGTGTATAAGTCATGAATGGTCACAGGATATCATGTACTGCTGATGAATAACAGTCTTTGTTAAGTCTAACGTTTTATGACATTTGGCCTATAGTTAGCCTCTGTTCTTTCATATTGGGTATAGTTCATGGTTCTAAGAATGCTGAAGATCCTCTCTGAAACTGGAACTTTCAGTCTCCATCAGAGGGGCTGAGCTTCCTGATCAATTTCACGCCCTGAAATCTCCCCAGATCTTTGGATCCGGCTCAAAGAACACTTATACAAACTAACACAAAGAATATTCTGTTCTCTCCAGTGTTTTTGTACACATATAGGAGGGGTTTGAAGGGGTTTTGCGAGGGAAAGGATTCCGTCATTTAAACTTGAGTCAAAAGATTTCCAGTTCCTTGGCGTAATTCCCTATATATCAAAAATAAACTTCCTTATGGACAATTATTTTATTATATACAGTTTAGAGAAAAATGATCAGAGAAATGCAGCAGCACAGGAGGAACTGGAGGAACAGAATTCAAATCTATGCTGTTCATTTCGGTTGTATGATGTTTCAACCAAGAATATTTTTAAGTTTGAAAATATATTATTTGTTTTGGATAAAAACATCTATGTCTAGGGATGTAATTGCTTAATACATCTTGAGAAGAGCTAAAATTGTATTTGTGTGGGAGCATCCTCCGGTTATTTCCTATTATTAGATTATTGACCCTTTTAAATGAGGTTACACCCACTCGTCCTTTTTGTGACACCTGCTACCAGCGAGACTTTTCCATGTGGCCTCACTATTGTACTCTTCCTTAGAAAATCTCCAGTTATTGGCCCCCCTCACAGAGAAAGGTGATGAGCCATGAGCAGCATCAGTTGGTGGTAAATCAGATGGTGACTCTGCAGAACATGGTCATCCTGTTCCTGACAGCCATTTTGGGTATTTTATCGACAATAAATCTATAGTTGTTTTAAGACATAGTTACAGGAAGTCATTTTAGGGGGGTTATTGACATCAAATCCATAGGTGTTGCAAGTCACTGCACCTTTACTTTTTGCTGCTAGGACCTGTTGACCCTTTGAATTACCTTGTCTCTCATGTATCTTGCTTCCATGGTCTTTATTTAACCCTGTTTGCTAGACATAATGTATCTGTGTACTAGCGATGTTCCCTATGTTAAGATCAATGCTAATCCAATTTTGTCTTTGCTTTTTTGTTGTTCCCGATGACGTTGCCCGACAGTTCCATTAAAGATCTTTCTGATTGGCACAGCAGAGCTCACAGACAATGGCCAATCCTGTGTAACTAATAGTCATTTTGGTTTATAGGTGGGCTGAACAAGTAAAAGAGGGGAAAAGACAGGCACCACTATGGGTTGTTTGCTTTTACAGACTGGCACGCAGCATTCTGCACAGTAGGATAGTCTGTCTATGGCTACTGTCACCCCATCTGCCTCCCATTCTCCCTCTATCGCTCTCTCTCTCTCTCTCATAATCCCACATCACTTTGCGTCTATCAGATCATCTTCTTATCTCTTCCCTTGTGCTGTTACTGTTACTTGACCTCTATGTTTTTCCAAAAAATACTTTAGAACTCAGCATCTAGAAAGTGATTAAACCAATTTGTTGAGGTTCAGCTAAATTAACAATTTAAATGGTTAATGGTTTACATTGGGGATTCCTGTTGGAAGACTAACTTTATAGTGAAGGTTGAGGTACATTATTGGCTTGAAACAACAGTACAATCGGGGCGTTAGGTCTGTTAGGGAACAGTAGCACAGAAAGTCTCATTGAGAATGAAAAGACGTATAAGGCTTCATATATTGTGCAGTACAAAATTTATTAAAAATGCTGGGAGGAGGAGGAAGATATTTGGGGTTCCTTGCTTTGCATTCGGTATTTACTTAAAATAAAAAGTTCAGGTTCTGCTATAGGGATAAAGATACAAAGTAATAATAAATGGTACTAGCAATAAGACAAAGAAAGTGTACATACTATATATAAATTGTGCATCATGCTAGAAATCAGAGTGTCCTACTCTAACATCATATGGAGCTGAAATAAATAAGCTTTCTCATAAAAAATGTTTAAAACTTGAGATGGCATACTATATTTAATTTACTTTGTTAAAAGAGGGACACTAAGTTGAGGGCCATCTACACACACAAAAATTATAACATATAATGCTCATGTGCCTACATTAACAAAACACAAATAACAGTGATTTGCATCGAAATAATGTAAACACAAACAACTACTTACACAGTTAGGCATTGACCAGAGTCAGCAGTGTGCCTGCTGCAGTCCCATTCCATTTAGGAGAGATAAGAAAGAAGAACACTGTAGGACCTGGTACGTTTCCCGCTGAGATGGCTGTTACAAGCCAGAGTAAGAAAATATAGACCACAATAAAATGAAGCATTTACATTTTTATTAGATGTCTGGTCATGCAGACATAAAGGGGTCCTTTTAACAAAACATCCAGCAAGGAGGGTGCCTACTTGAAAACCTCAATGAGAGGTCTGAAACATATTGCTTTCTAAGATGTTCACTTGCCTGATGGATATGGTATTTCCGGTGTATTAGGAAATGGGAAATGGCCAGCTCAAATTTTATTACCTTTCAAATCTAATTCCACAATTCAGAATTCAAATACCTTTCCCCCCCAATATACACAGGATAAGATGTTATAATATCCATTATGCCATTCAAGATGAGCACTTCAAAAGCCAATATTTTCAGGAAATCAGGAAAAATGGGCAAGCGTAAGGATCTGAGCAACTTTGACAAGGGCCAAATTGGGATGGCTAAATGACTGGGTCAGAGCAGGTCTTGTGGGGTGTTCCCGGGATGCAGTGGTTATTACCTTCCAAAGTCGGTCCAAGGAAGGACAACCGGTGAACCGGCGACAGGGTCATGGGCACCCATGGCTCATTGATGCGCGTGGGGAGTGAAGGCTAGCCCGTCTGGTCAGATCCCACAGAAGAGCGACTGTAGCACGTATTGCTGAAAAAGTTAATACTAGCTATGGTAGAAAGTGTCCAAACGTACAGGGCATCGCAGCTTGCTGTGCATGGGGCTGCGTAGCCGCAGACCGGTCAGAGTGCCCATGCTGACCCGTCCACCACCGAAAGTGCCTACAATGGGCACGTCAGCGTCAGAACTGGACCATGGAGCAATGGAAGAAGGTGGCCTGGTCTGATGAATCACATTTTCTTTTAGATCATGTGGATGACTGGGTGTGTGTGTGTCTTTTCCCTGGGGAAGAGATGGCACCAGGATGCACTATGGGATGCACTATGGGAAGAAGGCAAGCTGGCAGAGGCAGTGTGATGCTCTGGGCAATGTTCTGCTGGGAAACCTTGTGTCCTGGCATTCATGTAGATGTTACTTTGGCATGTACCACCTACCTAAACATTGTTGCAGACCAAGTTCCCAATTGCCTATTTTACACCCCTTGGCCCTATCCCTTACTCCAACCCTCCGTTTTGCGCGTTCACGAATAGGGCTAGGGGTGTCCCAATTCTCTTGTGTTGCAGGGTTACGGGCTAGGGTTATCACTTTATAGCTGTTGAAACGGAGATTTTCCAGAGGCACACTTGAAACTGAGGGTTATGAGAATACACCCAGAAAGCCTTGCGAAACACTGGCAATATGGTGGCAATTTTCACGGGTAAACCCCCCCCCCCCCACACACACAAATGTAAGGATTTACTTTGTTAATAAAGAGTAAAATTACGATGACCCTCATATTATCTAATATCATTTAAATTTATTATAGACCTGTTCTTTATAACAAGCATAACAAAAAGATCGCTAGTTTGCTATTGTTTCTAGCTAGTTAGCTAACGTTTCAACATTGTTAGGCTGATTTGTGCCTATTTCCATGTTGTCGTACTTCCCCACTATGATGGCATATTGGTATGAAATATGCCCAAAATTAACTTAAGTCCTGCAGCGAAGTTGCTGCACTTGTTTCCGCTCCTCTAACGTCAGCAGACTGTCAGGGTAGGACCAGTACGGAGTACAGTACAGCACTGCTTTGTGAAGTGGCCTGGTCATGAAGCAGTGTTCTTTTTTATTTGATGATTTGTTTGATCGATTGATAGCGTGAAACATGTTTTGAACGAATCGTGAGCGTTCATGCTTTTCTATCTCCATCAGATAACTGGCAAATGTCATTGTGGTAATGCCATTAATGGCATAGAAGGGAAGTAAAGTTAGAAGACCCCCACCTGAACACATGCTATTTTCAGTATGATTCACCTGTCCTCCATACAACAAAATTAACATACCTGTTATTTTGATCATCTGGGCTTGTCTCCCTTATAGTTTACAGTTATCGCAAGCACTAGGATTGGTTGGTTGGTTTGTAAATCTGATCAATCTAAACAAACGGCCTGGCATTTTATTGATTTTTGACCTTTTGATATGAGAATGAACACATCCTTGTTTCGCAGAAATAAAGTTAAAAAAGTTATACATAACACATGGCCATATCATCCAGTTCTGGCATATAAATATTCTCATACTGTATGTTTTGTTTTCTTTCAGGATATTGTATAGCTCACAATGAGTGCTGGCACCAGAGCCCTCCCCCTCCACCTTGGGCACATCTTCATGGCAGCCTCTCCCATTTCTACCCCAAGCCCCCCAACCCGTACACCGAAAAAGAATAAGAGGAGGAAAACACATTTTATGGTGGATTTTCTAACACAGGAAAGTGCTAAAGAACAGAAGCACCATAAGGAGAGTGAGGCGTAAACACAGTGGTTCTTAGGCCAATTTGAGCTACAAATTGATGAAATGCCAAACACTTAATTTCATGTTGGCTTGGTTGTGTTATGTGCAATTTTTTACCCTTACATCACACAAGTTCCTCCTGTTTGTGTGATGGCTGATTTGTTTATGTTGTGATTGCACTATTCAGATGTCAGTGACTATAGAAGCACACGTTTCATTTTTATACTTTGTTTTTATGACATTTTGGTTCATTCACATAAACCGCACAATACCTTTACACCTGAATCGACATGACAATGTTGTTAGGTGATAAGATTGTAACAGTGAAATTGAAGCTGACTGATGCCAATGTGGAGTAATAAAGTGCAATATTTTCTTTCTGTCAGATTGTTTGTGAGCATGATTAATTTATTCTTATGTTAAGGATAATAATTGAAGCACCCTGGATGTGTCCATTAATGGGCTCTTTGTAAAGTGTGATTAGACAGATTGGTGAGTCCAAACAGTGAAAGCTACCATCACCCAGAACTAGAAGGATGCAAGGTGTGGAAGGGTTCTGTCTCACCCTGTAATAAAAAACACGTTAACGGTCACACACAATGAATGTGTAAGGTATTCTGTGCTGTCAGACTTGCATACTGATCAACCCACAAATCAATAAAGTAATCTCAAGCAGAACAACCTCCTAGATACCCACCAGTCAGGATTCAAGGAGGGCCACTCAACGGAGACCGCCCTTCTCGCGGTTACGGGGGCGCTCCACACAGCGAGAGTTGACTCCCTTTCCTCTGGTCTCATTCTCCTGGACCTCTCTGCTGCTTTTGACACCATGAACCACCAGACTCTTCTTCTTACCCTTGAAGACCTGGGCATCTCGGGGTCTGCGCTCTCCATGCTTGCATCGTATCTGAAGGGGCAATTGTACCAGGTAGCCTGGAGAGGGTTGGTCTCAAAACCGTGCAGCATCTCGACCGGGGTCCCTGAGGGCTCAGTCCTGGGCCCTCTCCTTTTCTCTCTTTATACAAAGTCACTGGGCTCAATCATACATTCACATGGCCTGTCCTATCACTGCTACGCGGATGACACTCAACTGATGTTCGCCTTCCCTCCCTCTGACACCCAGGTGGTGCAACGCATATCGGCATGCCTGGCTGATATCTCAGCGTGGATGGCAGCACACCACATGAAGCTCAACCCTGACAAAATAGAAGTTATTTTCATCCCCGGGAAGTCCAGCCCCTTCCAAGACCTAAACATCACCGTCAATAACACTGTGGTCTCCTCCTCTAGTACAGCAAAAAACCTGGGGGTCGCCCTGGACAACCAGCTGTCCTTCTCAGCAAACATTGTGGCAGTGACGTGTTCCTGCAGATTACTTCTCTACAACATCAGAAGGATATGGCCCTTACTTACAAGAGAGGCTGCTCAGGTTATAGTCCAGGCCCTCGTCATGTCTCGCCTGGACTACTGAAACTCCCTCTTGGCTGGGCTGACTGCGAGCGCCATCAAACCCCTTCAGCTCATCCAGAACGCAGCCGCTCGTCTGGTCTTCAACCTCCCTAAGTTCACTCACACTACTCCTCTACTTCACACACTGCACCGGCTGCCGGTAGTAGCATGCATCAAATTCAAGTCACTTGCTCTACCTAGCCTATTAGGCGAGGATCGGAACTGCACGCCCCCACCTACAGTCGATGCTCAGACCCTGCACCCCATCCTGAACACTGCGCTCTGCCACTGGATGTCGCCTTGTTACCCCCTCACTCCGTGGAAGGGACAGACTGCCACCTCGTTCACGACTTTTCTCTGTCCTTGTCCCTCAGTGGTGGAATGGCCTCCCCACGAACATTAGGACCGCAACACCTTTGTACACTTTCCGCCGAAACTTGAGGACTCTTTTCGATTGCACTTCGGCACTTAAATGTGAAGTTGCGTCTACCTAGCACTTCTACTTGATATACTAAGTAATTGGATGCACTCAAAAATTGTTTGTAGTTGGTTTGTGATAGTTCTGTTTTGTATCCTGATGTTTAATATAGCACTTGCTTAGCTCTTATCTAGATGATTAGGTCGGGGATGCACTTATTTTATCTACCTGACTTGTAGTTTTTACCTTATCTTTTTGTAGGCACAATTTTTTGTAAGTTGCTTTAGATTAAAGCGTCTGCTAAGTAAATGTAATGTCAGGTAATGTAATGTAAACGGTCGTTAATTTGTCATTACGCGTGTTTCGCAAATGGTTGACCCAACCTTAACATTAGTTACCAAGTCACTATACTAGCTAGTTAGTATGTTTCGTATATAGCTAGCACAACTTGTTTGCATCATACAAACCTCAGATTGATCCACCAGCATTCCCGGGCGTTAAGCTAGCTGTCTTCTTTTTCATAATTTTCTTTTCCTGATTGGCTGCTGACAACTGAAAAAGGATGCCTACACAAGAAGGCGGTTTTGTGAGATTTGAAATGTCCGGCCACAAACTCTGTTTTGTTTTTGTTTTTTTGTTGCGTCTATTATGTCAAATCAATGCCTTCCACGACTACTGATGACGTATGAGGATCATGAAGGGTTGTCCCAATTCGTAGGGACAGATTTTCACCCCTACCCCTTGTGACTCTGTTTTGAGGGGCAAGTCGAAAAGCAAAACAGAGGTCTAGGGCCAAGGGTTAGGGCCAAGGGGTGTAAAATATGCAATTGGGATTGGGCCCAAGTACACCCCTTCATGGTAACAGTATTCCATAATGGCAGTAGCCTTTTTCAGCAGGATAATGCGCCCTGCCACACTGCAAAATTGGCTAAGGAATGGTTTGAGGAACATGACAGAGTTCAAGGTGTTGACTTGGCCTCCAAATTCCCCAGATCTCAATCCGATCGAGTATCTGTGGGATGTGCTGGAACAACAGGTCCGATCCTTGGAGGCCCCACCTTGGAACTTACAGACCTTAAACGATCTGCTGCTAACGTCATGGTGCCAGATACCACAGGACACCTTCAGAGGTGTTGTGAAGTCCATGCCTCAACGGGTCAGAGCTGTTTTGGCGGCACGAGGGGGACCTAGAAAATATTAGGCAGGTGGTTTTAATGTTGTGGCTGATTGGGGTATGGCGAGGGAACATAGACACACTCCCCCTCTAGCATAGTATAGGCAAATATGATTATAGATCTTCAGAGTGCTCTCGTTGTGTGTTTAGTCCAGCATGGCTTGGCAACATCTCTCATTGGAGGAGTGTAGAAAGGTAAATTGATAGAGGAAATTTATTTTTTAATATACCTGTTTCTAAAAGTTATTTTATTACCGTAGCACATGCACTGCAGATATATTGTTCTGAGATGAGACAAAACATCCATACATCTATAGCTCATTTGTTCCAATAATGTATATCAAAATACTTAATCTTGAATAAAAGATTTGTAATCAATATCAAATACTCACTGTTTGTTGTTTGTTTAATGCAATAATTGATTCATTCAATAGGCCTATATCTGACGAAATTCAGATTTTCGTCACCACAGTCACATGCGTCAACTATGTCTGTCACCTCCATCAGATGAACATTTCGATAATATTTCATTATGATTTTGCATATTTGTTGAGGAACTGTTGGTCATATGACACAACATGAACATGTTATTTGTCTCCTAACATGAGAATGTGTTTTGATATACAGTATATACTGTATATATTGAAAGTGATTTTTTGTTTTGTTTTCTGTCAGCCTTGGTGAAAATTTGTTTACTATACCTCTTATAGGTCAAGCATAATATGAGTGAAAATTAATGTGTCTTTGGTGTCTGATGGTGTTGATACAAAATACGTGATGACAAGGTGAAAAGCACATTTTGAAAAAAAGAGGAAAGTTGGGAGGTTGTATCAAAGCTTAGCTCATTAGCTTAGTATATGTTTGATACATACATGTAGTTTAATTTGTCTTAGCATAAGGTTTTATTTTTTCAATATTGCACCCTGTTTTGTCCCACTTCTCAAGAATCAGTGTCCAGTAACTTATTGTTTAAAGGGATAGTTTTATCTTTTTGGGAAAATGTTTTTCCTACTTACCCTTTGTCAAACGAGATGATCGATATCAATGTCATGATTGTACGTCAAATAATGAGTTATTTAAATAGGTAGGTAAAGTTAGCCTAGTTAGCAACAATGGCTGTAAGCCAGTAGTCCCGGCTAGCATGGCTCCGTCAAAAGTGACAAAATACACCTTAGAAAAAAATCCAAAGCTGTGTTTTTTTAGGCCTGCACATGTTGTAGGTTAATTAATTTATTATTTACGTATAAGTCTTTCAGATGTGTACAAAATTAAATGCAAAAGCATTGTTATTGAAACAGATACGCGATCGGTCCTTTTGTTGCAACGCGGAACTATAGTTTTACTTTAAGTTGTGTCCGGATCCATGCTAGCCGGTACTACTAGCTTACAGCCATTGTTGCTAAGCTAGGCTACATTTATCTACCTACTTACCAAAATAGCTCATTATTGAACCTACAATCGTAACATTAATATCGATCATCTCATCTGACTAGGTAAGTATGAACATATCTTATTTCCCAAAAAGTTTAACTATGCCTTTAAAGAACCTTCAACGCTTTGGCAAAACTATGCAGTGTAGCCTACACATTTAACTCTGAAACGGGGAAAGGCAAATGAGGTAAAGATACCCCGTATATGGTTGGCTTTAGGACCCAGAGGAACCGAGGATGCCATTCAGACATAAGGCTCGGTTGTTAATGGGAGTACGACTGAAGTCCTCGATTGCACGAGGAAACATGAATCAAGAATAGCATCGCCAAACGGACAAACAGCTATTAAATAAGTTATGATTAAGACTCAAACAATGGCTGACGGTAACTTTTGAGTTGGAAGGGTAAGTTAATGTGTTTACATTTTTTATCTAAATCATGGAAGTCTGTCTGCCTGTCAAGAAAAGGGTTGTTCCCATTGTAGATAGTGGGATGCGGATATCATGTCACCCCGGTCTTTTCTAGGCCTCGAATGTATTAGGTGTTAAATGTTTTTAACATTTCAGAAATACAAAGCACTTTATTGCATTGCAATTTATGCAAACGTACATTGTAGTACTATTGTGCTTACGTATGGCCCATTCAGAATTTAGCGATTTTTTGGTGTCTGACCAACCTGGGGGGAACGGGTTCAATTCATCGTTGAATAGCCTTCTACTACTAAATTCACGTAGCGGTAGCCTAACAATTCTGGACACGGTCTCCCCCCCACGGTTCGTAATGCTAGAACGTTCAGTCCGATTTAGTTTGCTGGGAATTTAGTTTGTAAATTATTCAACATTTTGGCTATTATAATTTTAATTGGAGCAGTTTTTTTTTAATAGTTTTAATTGAGGCAATTGGTGCAAATGATAATGGACAATTGAGGCTGTTCGATTGACCAAAAACTGCACTGTTTACTGGCTAGTAAACTGATTGTATTGTAGTCCCGCAGGCTGACACGTTTTATGAAGTTGCGTCTGGTGTTTTCTCATTCATTTATTTTTTTACTATGATGCTTTTACGAGTCCCGTATGAAACATGACGTGCATGTGGCCTAAATCTCAGGTTTAAAAATAAATAAATAATAATAATCTAACCCCTCCTGGAAAGTCTCTCGTATATTTGCTAAGAAAATGTCTCTCAATGAAATATCTTTAAAATTGGGCTGCATTTTACAGTGATTTTACTAAGTAACTATCTCAACAGGTCCTTGCAAGATCATGAAAAAAACAATCAATCATGGTAAAAACAATGAACAGTTCGACCTCTGCCCCCTAATCTCATTGCAATATCCCCTTTTTCAAACTGGCCTAAAATAAAATAATTACCATGACAGGGGACGAAATAAAATATGAACAACTTTTAAAATTTTTGTTTGTACAGCAATTTGGTAACCCCACTAAACAAATGCTCCAAGATCCTTTGTAGGAAAGGATTGGTGTTGACTTTGTTTTTGTTTTTTGCAACAAATCTGAACACATTCGCTTGTGGGTGTTCTCTTAGAACAAAGAATGTTATTGGAATGCGCAGTCACACAGAAAAGTATTTTACACCTTCCAGCCAGATCCTCAGATGTGCTAGCATGCAAAACCCACACCAACTAGATCTCATCACATGGCATTCCGACAACAGGTCAGCTCCACCACTAATAAGCCCTCAATGAGTGTCAGTGTCTCTGTTTGGGAGCAGATAACAGCAGTATGAGCGGGTGGAATGTGCTCTGGGGTCAGGCATCGGGGCTACATAAAGGATAGTAGTCAAACAAGATGGAAATGTTTGGGTCTAGGTACCCGTTCATTGTCTGGACAAACGGATGATTCATTTAAGTGTTTGGTTAATAAATAAAACACCGTGAAATCAGTTAGGTTATCTTAATTAGACTTTCATAAAGTGAGTTAGATAAATGTGATGAAAAAGTATTGCCTTGTTTTTCTCTGCAGTATACTAGTTCGATATCATAAGGAACCTGGAGTGTAATACTAATGTTTATTAAACAATCTTAATTGCAAAAGAAAAAAATATATGTAGGTGTAGTTCAGATTAAGCCACGTGCTTCCACAAATATTTTCTCAAAAACATCACAGTAAAGAATCGGGCTTGCACGCATCTTGAATAAGTTGAGAGTCTGGGAAAACCATGATCAACCGTTCACTGGTTGATGAGCAGAAACCAGCCGCCTGCAAGTGGATACCCAAGAACACGTACAACTAATTGTCAGGCCTCTGATTCTTCCTATGTCCAGGGTCCATCGTAAACTGGATTCATCTAGCATTTTATACATTTGAATTTGCAGCCTTCAGTAGTAATGGGGTGAAAGTTAAGGGAGGGGTGTTCCTGCACTATGAGTGCATACACGGCCTTGTTTTTCCTGTCTTCATGCTTGACAGAAAAAAAATGGCCTTTCACTCAAGGTGGTCCATTTGAGACTTTGGAGGATAGCGGTTGCTTGGTTACCTGTTATAAAAACAAACAACTCTAAAAGCTGTAATTCAGTGGCGGGCGGCCCTCTTTAGTCATTAGAATTCAGGTTGGGGATGGTTAAGGAAATGACTTTTCTATTTGGGTACAGTGAACGCGCCTCAGCCATCTGTGTTGCTCATCCACACGTCGCTCTCTTGTGGCTCACCCTTCTCGGAACATTAGCAATTACCACAGAGGCTATTGACAGCCTTGATTCAGTAGGTTGGCACTCTATAGACGGCTCCTTTGTAAATTAAGCCGTTAATGAAAAGGATGTTGACTAGCCGTACCAAATACGAGTGATTCATCATACGAATTAAAGCCCTCCAACTTTTTTGCCAGGCAATGGATTTACACAGGCTCAGATTATTAAAGTAGTTGGCCGTCAAACCAATATAGCAATGATGGGAAGCTGGACACAAAGTATTAAACCAATAAATGTGAATTGTTAATAAACCTGACCGAACCAGGGCATGGTCTTGGCGTAATCTTTGAGGGATCCAGATCATAAATATGCTGAATATCCATTGCTAGTAGCTATTGAATTGGACCAGTATTGAGTAGTAGTTCCACTGTGGAGAGAGTGGAAGTGGCGCTTAGACATGCGGTTTACTACTGAAGGACAGCAAACTTTGGCAGATGTTCACACACTATGCTAATGCCTCCCACACAGTCTGACTGCATGAAAGTGTTGAATGAGGAGCCGAAGTATAAGACTGAAACACTGATGGTAAAGCAGCCAGGTGAGGAGGACCTGTGGTTTGAATGAGGGCTGCATGGGAAAAGAGGAAATCTGATTCTGAGGAAGGAATTCCCCGTCACTTCTGTTTCCAGCCCGATCACCTCCCGTCTACTCTGTACCAAGCATAGAAACCCAGTGACCCTGTCTTTTTGCTGCGCTCTGTAGCCGTGCACACAGCTGGAGATGTCCAGGACGGTTCGTCTCGTTGTGTTTTGAGGTTTCCTCTCTCTTCATGTGCTTTTGTTTAGACAGTGGGGAGCACACGGGGGTAAATGGGATGGCGAGCGCTAGGGTCCACGTTTCGGTCTGCCTCGGCAGAGACTTTCCGTCCTCCTTCTAGTCTACGACTGATCGTCGTCCTCTCTTCTCTTTCCCCACCTTTTTCTTCCAGCTCCCCTTCCTGCCCTCCTCTCTGGTCATGTGATTGGCTGCGAGGGCGATGGGTTCATCCGAGTGCTGGCGTGTGCGTGTGCGCGGGCCAGTCTGTTGGCACTAGGCTCAGTCTCTCTCCTTCTGCAGCCAGTCTGCAGCGCAGCATTGGCTAGCATGCGGCCCTTTGGGGAGGGGAGGGGAGGAGCAGTGCCGCAGGCTGCAGTAGTGTGCTCATGGCTCCCTTTAACCAAAGGGAATATCAGTGGGAGGTCCCCAGTGGGGGGGGGGGGGGGGGTGCATTTTATTTGATAAGTGTCCAACATGTGTACTGACTGGGTGTGATTCTTTACGGCTTGTTTTGTCTGTTAGTGTCTTTTTTTGGTTTGGGTTTCTACCTCTCTCTTTGTGCTACAGGGGTGTGTAGGTCTTGTCTAGATTTGTACTACAGTATGTGTGGTAGCTGACTAGTGTGTGTCTATCAGAGGAATTGATTTATGTCCATTGAAAGTGAATGCATGTGATTGTATGTTTTACGTGCTCCAGTTTGCATGTTTCAAACGTTTGCTTTTTTAATCATGTGTGGAAATGATGGGGTGTTTTGTTGTATCTGTACGTTTGCATGGTGTCTGCAGTGGTGGGAAGTTAAGCACAGGGGCAGAAAGGGGCCCCATGCTGGGCTGTTGTTAAAGATTTCTCTAGTTGTCAGGAACACCGTGTACTCTTTCAGTACATTCCAAGCAGCCAGACGTAGAGGTGTGTGTGTGTGTGTGTGTGGGGGGGGGGGGTATAAGGGGCAGCAGGTTTTCTGTGCGAGGGGTCTACCTTCCATGCCTATAATCTAATGGCTGACTGAACCAGTGAGGCTTCAAACTGCATGGTCGAGTTCTAGAGAGAATGACGGACCTCTCTGCTGGTACAGACAAAACATCTGTGGCACTCTCTGGCCACTAGCACCACCCATCTCTCTCAGGGAGTCAGTCTGATAGGACTCATTATGGAGTCCCACTCATCTCTCTCAGGGAGTCAGTCTGATAGGACTCATTATGGAGTCCCACTCATCTCTCTCAGGGAGTCAGTCTGATAGGACTCATTATGGAGTCTCACTCATCGCTCTCAGGGAGTCAGTCTGATAGGACTCATTATGGAGTCCCACTCATCTCTCTCAGGGAGTCAGTCTGATAGGACTCATTATGGAGTCCCTCTAAGCGTCCTGTAACTGGCCCTGCATTATCAATTAGACTGGACCAAATCTTCTTTTGCCCTCTCACAGCGCCATGGCGGTCTACATTTTGTGCGAATTCTCTCGTCTTACTACAGCATGGGCCTGAATTATTATAATATTTTTAATTAAGATTATACAATTCACACTTAGACTCAATCTGTTTGTTACACAAAATGAATTTACCACTTGTTCTAAAGATTGTAACAGGAAGACTGAACCTCTGAGACAGTTTGCATAACCAACTGAATATTGCCCGTCATTAACTTTTCCACTGGTGTTATACTCCTGTGTACTATGCCATGCTACTTCAATTTAGTCCTGTGTACTATGCCATGCTACTTCAATTTAGTCCTGTGTACTATGCCATGCTACTTCAATTTAGTCTTGTGTACTATGCCATGCTACTTCAATTTAGTCCTGTGTACTATGCCATGCTACTTCAATTTAGTCTTGTGTAGTATGTCATGCTACTTCAATTTAGTCCTGTGTACTATGCTGCCGTTCTGCATCAGGTTAGGATTTAGCAGTTTCAACAACTTCCACATGCAACACTGTCTATGACCTTAATTCCTATCCTATTTTGCGACATGTTTTCTTCATTTCTACTGTATTCAAAAGGATGTAGTGAAATGCCTTACATTGTAGTGCGCCATCGTGAAAAAAGTGCATTCTTATCAATCCATTTACAGTACAACTGTACAGTGTACCGCTTAAGTACTTCAGGATGATTTAGGTGATATTTCAGTTATTGTTTGCTGTGATAAAATGACTGGGAACCGTAGCCATTGTTTTACCAGGTAGTTCTGTTAATTTCAGGAATTTGAGAGAAAAATGCTGTTGTTTCAAAACACAATGTGGTTTCTGGACTCTGTCTGCCTAGTTAATCTGTCCCTGGAGGAGCCCTGCTAACCTACAAACCAAACAGCTCCCTCTATCTCCTCTGTCTCATCATGGTTAGGTTACCGCTGAAAAGACCACACTTCTCCGGACTTGGCTGAAGGGCACCAGAGTGGAAAGCAGCCCCGTTCCCCTACTCCACCATCGGGCATCATGGGAGAAGTTGCCATTGTGAAGGAGGGATGGCTTCACAAACGAGGTAACTGTCACTTGACCAAATACTTCATTTTTACGGGATCTCCGTGAGTCAAGTCTTTACCTCGCAATTCCCCTTTGTCTTTGGATTTAAAGGCTTGACATGGCCTTGTGTTGTTTCAGATCTACCTAGAACATGACCTACCTAGAATATTGGTCGCACATAAGAATGTTTAGTGATCTAATATATATTGATCGTCCCACAAAGCATAAGTCTAATAGAATTCTTGTGTCTTCACTGTAAACATCCTACTACACACACTCTAGACACTGGTTGTTTTCATGTTTCAGTTTGCCTTCTATTTGTAAAATAAGGGCCAGTGACAAAGGGTTGTCCACTAGCATTTTTCACAGAATTATTACTGGCAGAAAACTGACTGCATAGACTTTTCCCACTCGCTTTCTCCTTGTAAAGCTCTGTATAAAATGGTAAGTTAAATAAATGCCTGTTTAATAAATGTGTGTAATGTTGATCAAAGTAAGGGTCACGTTAAGAGGTGGTGGTCCATCATGAGCTGCTGCTGGACAGCTATTGAACGCCACAAAGGCACGCCTGACTTTCTGAAAAGGCAATGGGCTGCTGCATTAGCAAAATGACTGGAAAAAAGGCTGGCACACAAACTTGGCCGACTGGACAGCATTGCTTTTGTAAGGAGTTTGCAAGGCCACAGGAGGACTTCTGGGAGAGCATCTCCCCCCTTCTATTCTCCCTTCATCAAGTCTGCGACAGTGTGACAGTGTAGCGCTGTGGCCGGGAGCTGGGCTCATCCCAGTTCAACTATGCAGACAGTCACCACCCGGAATGGCTTTGGGAAGAGATCAGAAAGAACCCAGCCGACGCTGGCTTGGCTTGAGTAGAGTGTGCGACAAGCCTGTTTAGCCCACAAGGGATTTAAAGGGGAGGTATTTTTCCCTCTCCCTCTGTGGCTACGGTGACATCATCCATGGGAAACATTGAGCTCTTCAGGGTGGTGCTGTCCCATTCCCTCAGGCTCCACCTGTAATCCTCCCCACAATGAGACTTCCAGAAGCTCATGGCGGTCGTATAAACAGACATACATTAACATGCTAGATATTTTGTGCACTACAAACCGCTTATTATTGAAGGGGATAATGAAAACCATGGGTGAAATCTGGGCCATCCTAGCTCAGACACGAAGTAGAGCAGTGCCATAGGAAAAGTCTGCTCTGAGGAAACATCTGGACTACACTGGAAAAGACCTGCCATATTCCCTTTGAGATGACCTGTTACAGAGGCTAATCATGAGGAATGAGGTGGAATGAGGTGGTGTGAGTGGCTCTGAGCTCAAAGGTAGCCCCCTACAGGCTCAGTGAGACTGGGTTCTGTATACTACAGGTCAGCACCTCAGTGAGACTGGACTCTGTATACTACAGGTCAGCACCTCAGTGAGACAGGACTCTGTATACTACAGGTCAGCACTATAGATGATAAGGCTTGCCTGTCCTCCCAACTATCCCAGTATGACAGCGTGCTGCTACCACCTCGTACCCTCACTGCTGCTGCCACCTCGTACCCTCGCTGCTGCTGCTGCCACCTCGTACCCTCACTGCTGCTGCCACCTCGTACCCTCGCTGCTGCTGCCACCTCGTACCCTCGCTGCTGCTGCCACCTCGTACCCTCGCTGCTGCTGCCACCTCGTACCCTCGCTGCTGCTGCAGCTCCCACCTCGTGCCGCTGCTGCTGCTGCCACATCGTACCCTCACTGCTGCTGCCACCTCGTACCCTCGCTGCTGCTGCTGCTGCCACCTCGTACCCTCGCTGCTGCTGCTGCTGCCACCTCGTACCCTCACTGCTGCTGCCACCTCGTACCCTCGCTGCTGCTGCTGCCACCTCGTACCCTCGCTGCTGCTGCTGCCACCTCGTACCCTCGCTGCTGCTGCTGCAACCACCTCGTACCCTCGCTGCTGCTGCTGCAACCACCTCGTACCCTCGCTGCTGCTGCTGCCACCTCGTACCCTCGCTGCTGCTGCTGCCACCTCGTACCCTCGCTGCTGCTGCTGCCACCTCGTACCCTCGCTGCTGCTGCAGCTACCACCTCGTACCCTCGCTGCTGCTGCAGCTACCACCTCGTACCCTCGCTGCTGCTGCTGCTACCGGCTCGTACCCTCGCTGCTGCTGCTGCTACCGGCTCGTACCCTCGCTGCTGCTGCTGCTACCGGCTCGTACCCTCGCTGCTGCTGCTGCTACCGGCTCGTACCCTCGCTGCTGCTGCTACCGGCTCGTACCCTCGCTGCTGCTGCTGCTACCGGCTCGTACCCTCGCTGCTGCCACCTCGTACCCTCGCTGGTGCTGCTGCTGCCACCTCGTACCCTCACTGCTGCTGCCACCTTGTACGCTCACTGCTGCTGCTGCAACCACCTCGTACCCTCACTGCTGCTGCTACAACCACCTCGTACCCTCACTCTTCTAATCCACACGCATTAGATCTAAGCATTTTTTGGCCATGTTCGCAGAGTTAAGAAAGAGAAAAGATCTTTCATTTACTTGGAAAGGACAACCACATCCCACAAAAGGTTTCGGTTCAGTTCATCTCGGCCAAGCATACCTGAATGTAAATAGCTTTCCTGAACCTCGTTTAGAGTGCACTGGTTGACTAGAACCAGGACACCTTTTTGGAGAAGCTTAGAGAGCTAGTTGCCTTTTATAGCTTCAATTCTGTTCAAAGCACAAATCCACTGGCCATAGGACTCTCTCACTCTTGAAAGACCAAAGGGTAGTACAGAACATGATGAACAGATCTGGTCTAGCATTAGAGCCAGTTCCAACGCTAGCTGTGCGGTTTTAAGTAGTATCACTGTCAACATTATGCAGCAGTTCAGCTTGCTTCCATTGTACTGGTTGATAGAGTAAGCTCCTCTATGATCACTGCTTGTCAGAGAGAGAGAGGGAATTGACATCAAACAATGGGCCGCTGGCGGTCTACTACTAGTGCTGTTGATGGGATATGTTTGCCTGAGTTGTAAAGGGGGAAGTTAATACTTATTCAAATCTGCATAGTATCTTTGTTACCACATCCTCCTGTGCGTCCATCCAGCCTGCTAAACCACCCTGGCCGCCACTCATCTGCTGTGTCACTGCTGCATGTCGACGTCCTAGGTAACATATTTCCAATCTAACGTGACAAACATGGTCGGTATTAATTGCAGCTCTTTTAGAACATTTTTGAACAAGTCTTTACCACAATGAAACTTTCAAATGTCTATTCCGCTGACAAGGCGAAATGTTCATAAAGCTCATCTTGTCACTTATTCATACTACAGCTGGCCTCCGTTAAGGCTGTGCTGGTGCCATCCCTTTTAAAAGACACTGCCAGGAGGAAAGAAGGTGGTGATGGATGCAACGTCATGCTCTGAAAATAAGTTTAAAGCATTGCTCCTTGTAGAGACCATGGGCCTTAATGTGACGTTCCCCTTAGGGCTCTGTGCAGGACCTCCAGTTCCCCCACATCAAACCTGTCTGTCTGTATTGACTCCCCCACACCAAACCTGTCTGTCTGGACTCCCCCCCACACCACACCTGTCTGTCTGTATGAACTCCCCCACACCAAACCTGTCTGTATGGACCCCCACACCAAACCTGTCTGTATGAACTCCCCCACACCAAACCTGTCTGCATGGACCCCCACACCAAACCTGTCTGTATGGACTCCCCCACACCACACCTGTCTGTCTGTATGGACTCCCCCACACCACACCTGCCTGTCTGTATGGACTCCTCCCACCAAACCTGTCTGTCTGTATGGACTCCTCCCACCAAACCTGTCTGTCTGTATGGACTCCTCCCACCAAACCTGTCTGTCTGTATGGACTCCCCCACACCAAACCTGTCTGTCTGTCTGTCTGTCTGTCTGTATGGACTCTCCCACACCAAACCTGTCTGTCTGTATGGACTCTCCCACACCAAGCATGTCTGTCTTTATGAACTTTGCTTTGCGCACAGCAGCACAGTCTTGCTGGAACAACAAAGGGCTTTCCCCAAACTGTTGCCACTAAGTTGGAAGCACCCAATTGGATAATATTTCTTTGTATTCTGAAGCATTAAGCTTATCCTTCACTGGGGGACCAAACAGCCCCAGACCTTTATCCGTCCTCCACCAAACTTTATAGCAGGCAGGTTGCTAGGTTTCTCTTGCTAGGTTGCTAGGTTTCTCTTGCTATCTGCCAAACCCAGATTAGTCATCAGACTTATCAGATAGTGAAGTGTGAGTCATCACTCCAAGGACAACGTGGTCACTACTCCACTCCAGAGTCTGGCGGCGGCGTGCTTTGCACCACTTGTGCCGACACTTGGCATTGTGCATGGCAATGTAGGGCTTGCATGCAGCTGCTCGGCCCTGGAACGCCGTGTCATGTGCGCAGTTCCTGTGTTGAGGCTGCTTCCAGAGGCAGTTTAGAAGTTTAGCGAGTGACGGAACAGACAACAGGTGATTTTGACCTGCTCGGTGTTTCAGCCCCCGTTTTCCTCGCTCTCTGAGTTGGAGTGGTCTACCACTTTGTGGCTGAGCTGTTTTGTACTCCTAGGTGCTTCCACATCACAATAATAGCACTTACAGTTGACTGTGGCAGATGTAGTAGGGCTGGAATTCCACAAACTGACTTGTGGTAAAGGTGACATCCTATTCAAAGTCACTGAGCTCTTTACAACCCATTCTAAACATTTGTCTATGGAGAGTTCATGACTATGAGCTTAATTGTATGCACCTGTTAGCAATGGGTGTGGCTGAAACACCTGAACTTAAAAGTGTAGTAATGGTGACTACTGACTTGGCCATGTAGCGTGCACACTAGGTCCACGCATTATTCATATGAGAACTCTTTTTAGGTGTGTGGGGGGGGGGGGTGGGG
Organism: Galaxias olidus; assembly: GCA_026901105.3. Taxonomy (NCBI): domain Eukaryota; kingdom Metazoa; phylum Chordata; class Actinopteri; order Galaxiiformes; family Galaxiidae; genus Galaxias; species Galaxias olidus. The sequence goes on from JAPMUY010004658.1 coordinate 269,937, forward strand.
TACTAATCTTGTTATCATTGCTCTCGTTTGGCAGTTGACAGATGAGTCAGCAGCAGAGCTGATTGTTTTTCTGTCTAGTTGTGGTGTTTACCCTTGCTGCTAGTGTGTCACTTCCTGTTTTCTAGAATCAAGTTGGTGATTACCAGAAGTGTCTCTAGCCGCAAAAAAAAGGGGGGTCGACTGTTTACAATCTGTCTAAATGCTGCTGTTCATGGTGTAAGCCACCCTGGACTACAACCAATATATTTAAACAGTAGCAAGGATAGTAGCGAGGATATAAGCAAGCCAATGATTGTTTTAGAGTAAGTCTCAAAGTTGCCACAAATGATCTCAGTGCTCCGGCCCAGGTTTTAGTGTCAGCCTGCTGTGCTCAACAAGAGCAACTTGTCATTTACTTTGCCTTTAATTTCTGAGAGATGAGGTTAGCCTGGCTAGGTATTGGAAGTCCCAACACGCACGCACACACACACACACACACCTCTATTTAGGACAAGTACTTAAACAAATGTGAAATATACAATAAAAAAAAGCAGAAGGAATTTCTGTGTGGGGGCTGAAGTTCTCTTTTCACAGAAACCACTTGGAGAAAGGCCTCGGAAGCTTGTGGTCAACTATATTCTGAGTCGCACCACTCTTTATCAGCAGCAGCTTGTAGCGGTAACAGCTACACTGGCATAGACGTGAAAGAAATGAATAGGAAATGATTCAATAACCGAGAAAGTTCTGGATCCTGATCTTGATTTTTGGAGACAACATAGAAGTTTCAAATTTGGAAAGTCCTGACCAGCTTTGATCATAAGTCATGTCCTGAGATGTCATCCTTTTGAAGTTGGAGGGAGAAGGGAAACCCCCAAGTTATTTTTCTACGATTGCATTAGTCCCCGATTGTCCTGATTGCATTCAAAGTAACAAGCTGCAACAGAATGAAATGCCCTGACACTGTTTCTTGCTCTCTCCTTCTCCTCTGTCTCAGGAGAGTACATTAAAACATGGCGGCCCAGGTATTTCTTACTGAAGAGCGATGGTACATTTATTGGGTACAAGGAGCGGCCACAGGATGTGGACCAGCTGGAGACACCGCTCAACAACTTTTCAGTAGCCAGTACGTGTCCCCAACCTTCACCTGCCCCTCAGCCATACACCACAGACAGCTGCTAGTGTAAAACCTAACCTCGCCCCTCTTTCCCTTTGGTCCCATTTCAACCTGCTACGTGCCGCGCTCAGAATGTCAGCTGATGAAAACGGAGAGGCCCAAACCGAACACGTTCATCATCCGCTGCCTGCAGTGGACCACAGTCATAGAACGCACCTTTCATGTGGAGAGCCCTGAGGAGAGGTGTGAGACACACACACACACACACACACACATAAACGCACTGCCTCAATGGAATAATCTTGCACGTACACTTATTGAACGTTGTTGTTTTTGTTTTTTGTATGGGTAGGGAGGAATGGACCAAAGCCATTGAGAGTGTGGCGGACAGCCTCCAGAAACAGGAGGAGGAGAGGATGGAAACCTCTCCAGACCCCATGGACATGGACCTGTACCTAACCAAGCCTAGACTCAAAGTGGTGCGACATCCAACTCCATTTCAGACAGTGCCACAGATAGTCTGAGTAGACTTTCCTTCTGAGTAGTCACTGGGATCAAACACCAGTAGCGTGGTGATGCTTTTTAGAGAGAGCTTGTTGTGAATTTGCTTAGTTTCAATTTAAATCAAAGTTATCCTAATGAATTATAGATTCAACCTGATTATCTCTTCATTGATAGGCGGTTTTGAGATTATGGCTTCTCTTTGCTTCTTGACTTTGTCTGTCAGACCATGAATGACTTTGAATACCTCAAACTCCTGGGAAAAGGCACTTTTGGGAAGGTGATTCTGGTAAAGGAGAAGGCTACAGGCAAATACTACGCCATGAAGATCCTCAAGAAGGAGGTGATAGTAGCTAAAGTGAGTATTGTCTAAGTGACTTATGTCCGTTGAAAAGAGCAAACAATGTTAAACGTCTTTGACACATTGTCCTGAAAATGTTTTCCTTCAGGATGAAGTGGCACACACGCTGACGGAGAATAGAGTACTACAGAACTCCAAACATCCTTTCTTGACGGTGAGAACCTATTTCATCAAAAAGGAAACTTAAGTATCACTAAATGTCACTCAAAGGTTTCAAATTGGAGTTTTGAAGACACTTTCAGGGAGGTTTGCAATATTATCCATTTGTAAATAGCTTTCTGTTGTGTACGTGCTTACATCACTGCACAGTCAGGTTGTTATTACACTAACATTAGTCTATAAGCTACATTTTGTATCGTTGGCCTACCGTACGATATAGCTTTTCTCTTTAACATAACACATATGTAGTAGATAACGTCAGTCAGCCAGAACTTGCTGGATTGAATATTGCCTACTAGGATGCTGAAATGGTTTTTATTTTATATTGTCTAACCCAACTTGAAATATTTGACAGGCTTTCTGTAGCTCAATTTGAAATAATATTTAAATGGTACTATTTTTTTTTTTTTTACCCTCTCTGGTCTAAAGGGAGCTTTCAACCTCATGCTGCTCTGCATCTTTTTTTGCACACATTCTCAAGGCTTTTTCAACTGTTACTAGTTTATTATTCTGTTTATCAGTCACTGGTGTATTATCTTAAACTTTATTCTCTTTGTCCTCACAAACAAGGGTTTGAAGTATTCCTTCCAGACACACGACCGGTTGTGTTTTGTGATGGAGTATGCCAATGGTGGAGAGGTGAGTCCTCTGACAACATTCATGATTTGATCTCATTTTAAAAAAAATCCAATAACCGCTCAGGAACGAACACACACACACACACACACACACACACACACACACGGTCATTAACTGGTAATGTCACCTGTATGTCAAACAATTTAGTGTGTGAAGAATTCTTCACAGTTTTAATAAAGAATTGTCGGGTTATAATATGACATTGCCCTGCCATTTACCATTATATGAAAATATAACTTTTAGTAGGTTGTCCTGAAGTAGCAAGGTCACCAAGAAATAGCAGTATCACTGACATGCCACTTTTACATTTTGTGGTATTATGCCACTGTTCAATCAATCGATCAATTCAATATTTTATCTTTTTTGTTCAAAGATGTTCACTTAAAATTTTTTACACTATCACTAGTGACTTTTCATTAATTACTTCCACCCTTGCATCAACAAAATAGCAAATGGTGTTTTTTTAATTCTGGCCTGTAGTGGCTTCAAGTATTTGTGCACTCCTCTTAAGTAAAGCAGAATCATGAAGATGTTTTTGGTCTCCTCCAGCTGTTCTTTCATCTATCACGAGACCGCGTGTTCTCGGAGGACAGGGCCCGGTTCTACGGAGCAGAGATCGTGTCAGCGCTGGACTACCTCCACTCAGAGAAGAACGTGGTCTACAGAGATCTAAAGGTCAGCTAGGTTTAAGGAGGCCTATTTCTTTTGAGTTAGCGATTTTGTAGATGAAGTTGTATACAAATGCAATTTTTTTGGGTCAATTCCATCCGTAGCTGGAGAATCTGATGCTAGATAAAGATGGCCACATCAAGATCACAGACTTTGGCTTGTGTAAAGAGGGGATCAAAGATGGAGCCACCATGAAGACCTTCTGTGGAACCCCAGAGTACCTGGCTCCTGAGGTAAACCACTGTAGTTTTCTCTAGCTGCATGAAGATGTCAACACATTCAACGGTTGCATTTCCTCTGTTACCATGGCGCTGTAGTGATCTCTTGCCTGCCCTTCCTTTGGTCTCTAGGTGCTGGAGGACAATGATTACGGCCGCGCGGTGGACTGGTGGGGTCTGGGCGTGGTCATGTACGAGATGATGTGCGGCCGGCTGCCCTTCTACAACCAGGATCACGAGAAGCTGTTTGAGCTCATCCTCATGGAGGAGATACGCTTCCCTCGCACCCTGGGGCCCGAGGGCAAATCTCTGCTGTCCGGCCTGCTAAAGAAAGATCCCAAACAGAGGTGTGTGTGTGTCAGAGGTGTTTGTGGGTAAATGAGTAGACAGTTGGATTTGTGATGTTGTCTAAAGCATCAAGTGATTCTTACAGGACACATCCTTGTTTTCTTTCCTTTTCCCGACAGGTTAGGGGGAGGGGCTGATGATGCCAAGGAGATCATGCAGCACAAGTTCTTTGAAGGGATTCAGTGGCAAGATGTGTATGAAAAGAAGGTATTGATCTCCAAACGTCTTTGGGAACGTCCATATAGGCTGTTAACAATGCTGATAGAGTAATATGTCTTCATCTTTATCGATTATAACCTCCTCCTCCTCCACACGGTCAGCTCCTTCCACCCTTCAAGCCCCAGGTCACCTCGGAAACAGACACCCGCTATTTTGATGTGGAGTTCACTGGGCAGACCATCACCATTACACCCCCAGGACAAGGTGAGGCGTTGCCAGTGCTTCATTGCCTGATCTGATTTTAATGTACAATAGTTCCCTCTAGTGGTTGTATTAACTTAGTTGTACTAAGTTCATGCTGCACCTATCAACTTTCACAACACACATCATGTAGCTGCATTAAATAAATAAGAAAACTCTTATTACAGATGAAAGTCCCAAATCACAAAATTCAATTCATCGTGTATCATACACTGACACATTCAGAATGATTAGCACTTTTAGGTTGACCGAGTAACTCATTATTTCATCAGATAATAGTAATTGGTAGGCTGAAATTTCGGTCAGTTCCCAAAGGGTCTTGGTTTTCTGGTTTGAAAAGCACATTTGCCATTACAATGACCGCATCCCTTGTGTTCCTAGATGATAACTTGGAGTGTTTGGACAGCGACAGGAGACCCCACTTCCCGCAGTTCTCCTACTCTGCCAGTGGGACGGCATAGAAGCGGCGCGCGGCGTATTCCCTTATGAACTACACCACCCTTCCCTCCTTTATCACCCTTACTCCAGAAGAATCCAACTGAAATGCATCCCTATGCGCCATAGAACACCTCACACTTGTTTCTGGTTTGTTGGCCTTTATCTGTTACAATGCGGTAAATTGAGGGATTTATTCGTTGGTATGAAGTGGTGTTTGATTCTGAGGGAATAAATCAATCAATATTTTCCAGTGGACGAGAAGAAAGTCAAGAAGACTACCTTAGACTATTGAGATTCACCTTAGTCAAGAAGACTACCTTAGACTATTGAGATTAACCTTAGTCAAGAAGACTAATTTAGACTATTGAGATTCACCTTAGGTGTCTACAGTATTTTGAAATACCCTCCTTTGTGTTACCCAACCAAATCTTCAGAGACTCTGTAACACTGTCTGCAGCTAGCCTCAAAGTGAGGCACAGCACTCACTCGCCTGTTTAAACAGCCACGTTTCCTCAAAGGGTACTCTATCTTGTTTATTTGTAGATGTGTTTTGTTACCTGCCGTTTTGGGTTTGGAATCACGTGTAGTCAGTGGATACCATCTCATTTTATTACTCTCTGCCAGAGCGCTTTGGAAGATCTCCGAAAACACTTCTGGTTATTCAACATATTAAACAGCTGCGCTTAGAACTTCAAATGGTGCAAAGCATTCTAGAATTCACTTGAGAGGTAATCTGTTCTGTTTGACTACAGGGACCTGGTTTGAAAAGCATGCCAGAGTGAGCCAGTCACTGTTAGAGGAAACACTACAAATGTACACTCTTTAAGAGAAGCTGAAGAAAAACAAGAGCAAAGTATTTATTGAAGGGCAAAGCAAGTTCAAGGAATTCAGTGTGTCAATGTTCAACTTAAGATATTATTTCATATACTAAAAAAGCAACGAACAAATGGTGAGGTGTACTTAATACTGAATAATATGGGAGATTTGGACAGTCTAGTATAAAATAAGTGAATATTTCTTAATTTATGTTTAATATTCGCTTATACACATATGGGATGTAAATTTTATTACACAGATACAAGGCAATTATGGAATTTAAATCATGTAGAAGAACTAATGTTTGTAGGGATCCTTTGGATTTAAAAAGATAAATTACTTTCAATGAGAAGTTAAACCCAAGATGCCTTGACAGCTGGATGTGATTGACATGAGCGTGGCTGTAGCATCGTAAGAGATCTGTTGCCTTAATGTTTTAAATAGGATATCGGTTTCTCTGCTAGGTGAGTTATTGGTAAATGTAATTTTCATCAAGTCATAAATATTCTAGCGTCTTAAAATTTAAGTCAATTCTTGTCAATACAGCTTTGACAATACAATTATGCCTATGAAATAAGTCATGGCGGATTGCTTTTAAACAATATCAAATTATTTTAAATGAATGTCTTTTTTGTTTTGGGTTTATAACGAACCAAGGTTCTGTTTTAGTGTGATGCCTATTGCTTGGTTCAGACATTGACCTCAACAGGGCTCATGGAAGCCTTGCTTTAGTACTGAAATGGACCTCCTGAATTCTACTCTGAAAAGTGAATGTTCTGCTCTGCCAGCTCTACCTTCTGGTGCGCACCAGTATTTTAACAATAGCTGCAATTGTTTCCAATATACTAATAATAGTGACTTGTCCCACTTACAGCAGGATCTCGTAGACTAGAGTTTTAAACCATGATTGGCATAACAACTGTCCTAAACTTGTAGAATTTAACTTTTTGTTTACAACAAAAGCTGTCAGTTTGGTTTCAGTCATAGAGAGGCATTCTGCCTTTGGTAGTATCTGCCTTTCCTTGTATCCCATACAAACGAAAAAGTGCTTTTCTGTCCTCTTGAAAAAATACTATCAATGTTTGAGCACAGACAAAAAAAACACAAGCCAAGTGTGTATCAAAGCCAGATGAAGTACCCCAAAAAAGATGATGTCCCTCGTTTGACTGTTGGAATCTGGTCACCCTATGAACTATATAGTCTTAACTTTTTTTACACACAAAATACAAATCCCTTGACAATGGAACCAAAGTGGGAAGATTGTAATATTGCATTTCAAAGTTAGATTGTTAGCTGTGCATGCCTACAATTATTGGTTAGTAGAACCAATTTAAAGTTAAATTGGTTTATGACACAATGAATGGTCTTACATTTAATTATAAATAAATAAAACACTGCATCTAAGATATTTAAAACTAAAAATGAAGGTTTGGCAAAATAATGAACTTGCCAATTGAAACATGGCATTAGCATTCCAATGATTTCCCAGTAGTTTTTAATTTTATTTTTTATATGTATATGGCTGCAATTAGCCTAGTTTCTTGGAAATCTAAAGTAAACTTTTCAACAACTCTTTTAATATTGATGTTGTACAATTTTCACTTAATGAATGACATTTAGAATTTGAAATGTTTTTATGAGCTGTTGCATTTTGGAACTGTTTCATTAATTCTGTTTATTTGCTTGATCTACGGAGCTGATAAAGCAGTAACCAGCTTCCTCCAAGTAGACACTTGTGCAATCTTACTTTCTCTTATTAGAAGTTGGTTACTAATACACTATTATAACTTTCCTGTTCAGCTTTAATACTGTTATCTAATAACCATAAAGATTTTGAGATCGCGGACGGTACTTTTCCTTAGTTACTTGTTGAGTTAGTTGTACTGTAAATCTGCCTAATATTTTTTATTAAATTTTGTTTTTTTTATATAGTCATACTTCGATTCCACCTTTGGGGCCTTATGTGGGAGATTTGTTGAGCTCTATTATAAATAGAAAAAAACCGTAGCTGTTCACTGAACATAATTGATGGTTAAATGTTTTTGAATGTAAGTCCTATTTCATTTGTTGTCCCATTCCATTTGATTGTGTTTTAACTTATTCTATACATTTAATATTTTTTAAATGTTTTCCTACTGTTGCTATTTAGTTAGGGTAAAAAGGTTAGAACTATTAAGTTATTTCCATTGGGGCCCATAGGGATAAAGTAACGAAGAACAAATGGCTGTACTATGCTCAACTTAGTCACAACTTTTACAGTTTTATTTTACAGGAGACAACATTGTTGGATAACAAAAAATGTGGAGCCCAAATTTCCCTTTTTAATTGTGATGTCAGTTTACGTAAAAGAATGTTTTGGATATGTCCATAGAATATTAAACAATAGGACTAGAATTTACATTTTACATTTGTTGCCGTTATCCAAATAATTCATACATTTCTTGCCCTGAAAAGGTTCCTTAAGTTCTTGCTCTTGTGCAGATAGTATTGTATATATGAAATCAGCATTGTGTGCAGCTCACAAACAAAAGCTGCCATGTCTTTTCAGTTACTGGCTATTACAACCAGTAATTGCTTTTTAATATGGAGATTCAATAAACAGCAGCACTTGCTGCTGGATGTTGGAATTATGCCTGTACATCTTGTCACTTGCATTATCAAAAAGAAAAAGGTTGTAAGCAGTAAGATGGTTGCAAACTGGCATGGATAATTAAAAATACCAGCTTTTGTCAAGAACCTTTTCTGATTTCTCGTGGCATAAATGTGGCATTTTTTTTATTGACTCTGAAATAAAGATTTTTGAAGAAAAAAAAAGTCCTTTTCTTAGTGTGAAGGAACATTTCCCCCCAAAACAGCTCAAACAATGGTAAATGCTTAGTTTTACTCACTACCTACTAATTCAGAGATAAGCATTGGCCTGTGGCTCCCACACAATGCCACTATAAACCCTAATATAGCTCAAAATAAGAAATCTGCTGAAATGTTTTTTACATGTAGAGGGCCAAATTATCTATTTCCTGAAAATTATAATCTCACTAAATAACTAATGATTGCAGGGTTTGACACTTGTCAAAGTTATGTAATGCCTAGACGTGTGACAGCAGCGAAGTCGCCATCCTAATGAGACCGACACAAATAAGCCTGTTTAATTACTTGTCATGCCAGACATTTTTATTTTTATAATATTGTGCACATTTACAGAAAATTTAGTACAGCACTAAGAAGTACCCCACTTCTAAGTCTTCAATCAGCACAGTCCCACAAACACACCTCATCATACAATGCAGGGTGGGTTTATGTTTATCGTTGACTAGTTACATCAACTATCACATTATCACAGAAGGAAAGCTTTGGATTCGTATCCAATTATTCATGATGGTGATACATATTTCCAATTTTTTTTTATCATAAAATACTATTAACTGTCGAGATCGCTGAAGGATGCCCAAAACGCTTGCCTTTCCAGCCCAAATAACCACAAATACTTTACAGGTATTAAAGGGACAGTTCACTTTTTTGGGGAAATCAGATATGGTTCTACTTACCCATACAGACGAGATGACAAAATGTTTTCGCTGTCTGATAATGTCTGACGGTGCCAGCATGTTAGCATAGCAATCACATTAACAAACCACACGTCACGTTAGCTAACAAGCTAATGTAAGTGAGCAAGTTAACGTTAATTTGACAACGTTTTGCCATTTATTTTCATGACATACAGAAAGTACCTATGCTAAGGTTTGACAACATACTGGCAACCAACAATAGGACCGTGCGCACAGACATGAAGAGAGTGGATGAGGAAATATGACAAGACTGTATTGGAATGAAGTAATTTTAAAGGATACAGTAAGTAGTATATTTTACCTCCCTACTGTGAAAATATTAAAATAAGGTTTAACGGTCAAATTGTTTTGTATCATAAAAACAAGAAAGCTGGCTGTATTTATTTTTTTCTTACACTTGTCAGTAATCAAAAGTACAAACTTTATTTTTCTATTAGATTTATATCTCGAATACTTAGATGGAAATAATTACCAGCTTGGTAAAGAACCCCTCCCTCCTTCATTATCAAGTTATAGTTATCTTAACAGCAATTTTTTTTTAATATGTGGAATGCCATGGGCAAAAACGTTTGGATGTAATTTCACTTCCAGAAATAGCACTGGCTACTATACAGGTAATCCACCCTCTTTGTAAAGTCAGCTTCTGACACCATTAGATGTACATTTAAGAGAACTTCACTCTGGTGCATACAGGAAGATGAGAATATCAGCAATGCAGTCTTAAAAAAAACATGTTTGCAGAATTGATCATTTGGCTACCTTTTTTAAATACATGGAATGGTTGAACTAATTGTGCGTAACACATTTATAATGAAATCCCGTTCCGCACACACACTATAAACAAACTTACACATATGGACTCGTTTGCTTAATGAGAGTCAGAATTGAACACTTCAAAAAAGCTTTTGTTCATCTAGGAAACAGTTACCCCTTACTTCTTCAAAGTGCGCACAACTGTTTCTGACACTATCTGGATCAAAGGGAGGGGGTGGTTCTACCCGGATAAAGGAGAGGCTCTCATCCTCAGGACTTGTGTCTGTGCCCGTTTTGAGTGTCAGGGGGTTCACAGCTGCTGGTGCACATATTCACACTTTGGGGAAAAGCAGAAAGGTGGGGAAAGGTTTATGGCTACAGAGACAGAAGGCATGTGAGTGTCAGGATCATTGGTTCCTTTGATCATTTTTGGCAGTCCAGTTTTCGCCAACCAAGAGGTGTTGGAGAGAACTATGCAAGGGAGCGCTGACGAGGCTTTATCCTTGGATAGAGCTGCAGGAGTTCAAGGGGAAAAAGAGAACATTTTGGGTTATCAGTAAAAGTTCCCATTGGGGTGGTAGCAGCATATCCGCGATACTAAATGATCTTACCCCAAACAGGTTAGGGTTAAAGGTCAGGGGTTCTAAGCGATCCTAAGTGGTCTTACCCCAAGCAGGTTAGGGATAGGGCTTAAAGGTCAGGGGTTATAAGCGATCCTAAGCAGTCACCCCCAGCAGGTCAGGGGTTATAAGCGATCCTAAGCAGTCTTACCCCCCAGCAGGTTAGGGATAGGGGTTAAAGGTTAGGGGTTATAAGCGATCCTAGGTGGTCTTACCCCTAACAAGTTGCGGGGCACGTAGCCTTCCTTGTCCTCCAGGCGCGCCCACCACCACTCTGTCTCCGTGTCATCGTGCCGCTGCAGGATGGTGATGGCGTCGCCCTCGCTGAAGGACAACTCGTCAGGGTCCTGGGCCTCGTACAGCCACAGGGCGTACACTGCACCCTTGTTCATCACACCCAGCTTCTCCTGGACACCTGCACAGCGCAGCAACAAACGCAAACAAACATTTAAAGGTGAAAGTTTCTCTGAACACCTCCTGAAAATATGCATCAAGTGGAAGGTGCTTTGAAGGGAGACAGTAGGTCCTTTTTTCACACTGCTCCATACAAATACACTCCGATTACCGGTAAGAGGTGGCCATACTAAGCATAGTGTGTGTGTGGGTGTAATATTTATGGCTCACCATAGAGGAACTGAGAACATTGAATGAAACCCTCCTCCATCTCCTCACACTTGTCTGCAGCAGTCTCCACGTCGCTGATTGTGCTGGCAAAAATGGCTGCCCCTGACTCCACCAGGAGCTTGCAAAGGTGCACACTGTTGCAGGAGGCTGCACAGTGAAGTGGTGTCCTGATGGTACAAACAGACACATGACATCAAGTCAAATTCAGTCCCGGCCTGGAAATGAACTGCTAAGCTTGATGTTTCAATGTAAACCTGTGTCTTACCAGCCGTCACTATCTGCTGCATTAACATTGACCCCAAAGTCCAGCAGGAACTTGACTATGTGATGATGTCCTGCACACACTGCGTTGTGTAGGGGTGTGATGCCCTCGTCGTTAGGAGTGCTGGGGTTCTCCACCTAAAGAGGGGAGTGTAATAAGAGTGGAGGATCACAAAGTACAACTGCTTTATTCATGCTATATATATATGTTTGCTAGGCATTGGAACTGCCACCTACACCAGTTAGAATGGAGCTGCTTCACTTCAAATGGCAGACATTTTCGCTACAAGTGTGGCACATGTGTATTTGAGGAATTTCTCCCATTCTTCTCTGCAGATCCTCTCAAGCTCTGTCAGGTTGGATGGGGAGCGTTGCTGCACAGCTATTTTCAGGTCTCTCCAGAGATGTTCGATCAGGTTCAAGTACTTGAAACTAGTCGTTTAAAAAAAGTTGCCAGGTGCTCTACAGTGCACACTTACCTCGTAGATAATCCTCTGGACCAGGTCAAACTCTCCTTCCAGGGAGGCATCCAGCAGCAAGGCCAGGGGGTTAAACTTCACACGTAGACCATGGCCTGTGCGTTCAGACTCCGGCTTCTTCAGGTTGGTACGTTTCTCCTGGAACAGAGGAGAGAAGGCCTTACATAAGTTGTCCACACGTTACCGTTACAGGAGAGAATTTCGCAACTCTGAGTCTTCAAATAGGTAGATCCCCTGAATTGTTTTTGAAAAGGTCTAGGTGTGTGTGTGTGTGTGTGTGTGTGTGTGTGTCTTACCAGTGGCTGTGAGGGTGTGGCAGAGCTCTCTTCAGGGGTGCTGACCTCTGGCACGGGGCTGGGTAGAGAGGCTCCAGAGTCCCCCAGGTGGTTGTTGTTCTTATCCTCCAGCTCTCCGCCGGCCAGGGGGCTGAAGAGCTCCTCAGGGGGCGGCGGGGGCGGTAGTGGCTGGTTGTCGTTGTCGTCTGTGGAGAGAGACAGCCCCTCCTCTGCCGGCGGTGGGGGCAGCATGGACTCTAAGGGGTTGCCATTGTCAGCGTCCTCCACAGAGTCCCCTTCCTGGTAGTCAGCTGGGAGTGCCGGCTGGTAAAACGCTGCTTCGCCACCTGAGCCACCAGCCCCTCCTCCTCCTCCTCCTCCTCCTCCTCCTCCTCCTCCTCCTCCTCCTCCACCTTCCATGCTGCCAGCTAGAGTGTTGAAGCGCTGATAGAGTAACTTCTGGATGTTGGGGCCGGCCGGGCCCTCAGGCTCTGTGATGGAGCCGCGTTTTTTGAGGGGTCTCGGGGCATAGGCCAGCCTCTTCTTCAGATCAGCATCGCTCTGGTAGCGCAGAGGAGAGTGCATCATGGGGGTCAGCTTGGTGGGGCTGAGGGGCCGGGGGATGCTCTCCACGCTGGGAGGGGTGGTCGAGGAAACCTCCAGCTCAGCCAGCTCTGCATCCAGCAGGTCCTCACCCCCCAGGGGGCCCTGGAAGGCCGGGAAGGCCCCACCTGCTTGCATGTAAAGTAAGGGGGACGGGGGCGTGGAGCCTGGTGGGAGGACAGGCTTTCCATATACTGGACACACACAGACACAGAGAAACACAGCCACAACAGATGTCAGAACACGTATTTAGAAATGACAATTTAATATAACGACGCTAAAACCCTAGGTACAAGGACCTGTACACACTGAACTGAAATAATACAACCCAGTACAGAAGTCATTTAGAGAAAACACACCAACCTGCTTTGAGTGCAGGCTTAGGGGGGTGGCCCTTGGGTGCCGCCTGCTGCAGATACATATGATAGATGGAGCTGGAGTTCATTGTGGCTGGGCCCTTACGGGGCGACTGGGGTCGAGAGCCTCTGTCCGCAATAAAAGGACGCACAGCTACTGCCAGAGGGGGGTCCAGTCTGTCCCCCGGCCCAGGCGGGAACAGGGGCAGGTTGGGCTGGAAGGTGGGGCTAGGGGGCACAGAGATGCGCTGCTGGATCTGCTGTGAGGAGGAGCCGGTACTGGAGGCCCCGCGGGGCCAGGCGGGGCCTGGTGGGTTGGGAAGGGAGCGCGGAGGGGGAGGAGGCGGGGGGTCTTTGCGGCGCTCTGTGGAGCTGGCAGAGCTGGCAGAGCTGGAGGAGGAGTGGTGCGAGCCATAGGGTGGGGGCTGCGGCTTGGACACAGCGGGGGGGGAGGACACCGTCATCTTGGACTCCAAGACCTTAAAGCGCACACACACACAAATCAATACAATGCCATCAAGATAGATAGATGTAAACAGAGAGGAGCCAAAAGAGGACCACTTACTGTATCTGCTTTGGCCGCTCCAGGGAAGCCAGAGGGAGGGCTCTTGCCCTGGGTCTCCTGCCCAGACACCCTCCAGTCAGACGGCTTCAGAGGGGGATTGCTCTTACCAAGGGGCGGACAGTCTGCATCGTTGGCTAGGGAGGGGTTAAGAGTAAGGGATGTAAGATGACGCAGCAGGAAAAAGAGGTCTACAAGTACAGAATAAGTTGAAGACAGATGTAAAGCCAAACCTATATATGAATGGTATGCTTCTAATTTTAACTGAAAGGTTTTAGATGTAGTTAAATTTCAAAAAAAGGATCGGAATCATTTCAAAACAAAACCAGTCGACCATTTTTACCTAGGGCCTCAGTTAAGAGTTGGCTTGAGATGGAGCAGAGCAAAGTCCATTCCAACCATGCTACTACTATCTCTATGAGATGCAATGTTTTTTGTGTAACAGTTCCTCGCTTTGCAAGGAACAAAAAAAACGCAATGCATAACCCACAAAATATGATTAAGATGGAGTTGTACTAACTTCAGCCTATTCACTGTAGTCAACCGTGACTATTGACATTCAAAATATGTTGCTCATAATCATTCCCATTCAGTATTCTACATCATTCTCACAAGACTGGCAAAAAAGGAGTGGCAAGAGTTGGATTAGAACTCCCCATGTTCCTGAGCTAGCTTTGTAGAGGTACACTGGAGTGCAGGGCAGGCACTGGCTGATTGAATCCATGAATGTAACCAGGTTGTGAACATTCCCAAGGCCCTCCACAAACACATGCATACCACGCAATGTTGCCCTCTTTTCTCTAAGTGTTCTCTCTGCCTGTGTGTCCAGGAGAGGGTGTTCTGATGTCAGCGCTCAAGCTTTGGCCTGGACTTAAAAAGGCATTGTCATTGGCCTTTTGTTAACATTTCATCTGAATAGAGTGCACCAAACCTGAACCAACTTTCTTTAGGAACAAAACATTAACATTATAATAATTCAACAGTGTATTTAGCAACCTTTGAAGAGGACTAGTCAAAGACATAATTGCTAAAAAAGTTCCAATTGTATGGTGTACTAGATTGATGGATGACGATCACCCTGATCAAGTGTTACCTCACAAGTTAAACTGTCATCAAAATACATGCTTTTATAGATCATTTCAACGTTGATCGTTGTTAGGTGTTTGGTCACAATATGGAGAGGAATGTCTAGGCAGTGTGAATATGATATTAATAAATTAAGGACAGACCCTCCAGAAGGTTTTGGTGATGTTATGCATACATTGTAGCCACAGTAATAAATGAATAACATAAGCCATGTAGAAGTTATGAATGGGTCATGCGCCATTCAGTGAAATAAAGTGTGACCCCCTATAAGGAAGCTAGAGTGTGGAGTCACGGCTTATTTGGCTCAAAGAGTAACACCAGGGATATGGGTGATCCTAAAGCTTCAGCTCTGACTCGGACAGACCCCAGTCTGAAGGTGGTGACATGCTGAGTGAGATGAGGTGTCGTCCGCCAGCACACTCACAGGACGGGCCGTGACAGCCCGGGTGGGGCTCTGGCGGGGGCGCCGGCTCCACTAGCATGTCTAAATCAGACACCTTCCACAGCCCCGGGGGCTTAAGCACTGGAGGCTCCGAGCCCGCCGCTAACGGGAGGTCCCCCGGCAGGCCCAAAGGTCACAGTAATGAATAGAAAAACAAAGAGGACAGAGGGAAACACAGCAGAAAGCACAGGGAGAGCAGGTTAGCTGGTAGAGGAAGCAGAAGTAAAGAATGACACTGCAGAGGAAACAGAGGAAAGTCCAGAGAGAGGCAGTGGGTGCTACAGGGACTACTTTAAGCATGCCATTCAGGTATGAGGATGGCTCACTTTTTAACGGGACTCATCCTACGTTTTCTTTGCCTTTTCAATGACAGAAGCCAAAACCAAAACATCAAGATACATGCAAGTTCTGTCTTGACCCTCCAGGATCTTCCACATGTTCCAGCAGAGTGGTGGTAGGGAGGCCCAGCACGTGGAGCCACAGGCACACAGACCACGGGTGACCAACCTGGTGTAGTGTGGGGTTGGTTGCTCTGGGTGTTGACACCTAGCGCCTGTGGTTTGAGTGAGTCGGGAGGGACCGTGTAGCCGCTGTCCTGGCGGCCTGGCACTGGGAGCTGAATGTAGGGGCCCACGGCTGCCACGCGGCCCACAGGCCCAGCACCCGGCTGGGGGGAGGGGGGCCCAAAGGTTTGATTCAGCTGCAGCGGGAGCAAAGGACGATAGAGACTTTAGAAGGGAGATACAGAAGATGCGTGCCTATTTTAGAAGGCATGCACTAAAGCATCAAAGATTTTAAGATTTCAATTGTATATTGTTGTTGGACTATATCCTTCCAGTGTTGGGTGCTCCTAGCCTTACAGGGATATTCTCTTTTTGACGTGCCTCAGCTTTTTTCTTATAGAGGCGATCGCGCAGCTCACTGATGCGCTTGTCCATGAGGGTGACCTCCATGTTGCGCTTGTTGAGCAGGTCTTTCTGCTGCAGCAGCTTGCTGTTCTGCTCCTGGTTCAGCTTGTTACGGATCTGTTAGGAATAAGAGCATTCCTAATCATCCACACACACACTTCCAGACTGACAAACACTTATAGCAAGCACCATGTCCCAGAATGGAACACGATGTTTAAAATGTTTTAACTAGTGTTGCCCACGATTCCATCTCAGCTCTGGGACTGGTTTCCCTGACATGAATAAATCCATGTTCTACACCGAGATGTTCTACACAGATGTTTTGCATGGAGATGTTCTACACAGATGTTTTAGATAGAGATGTTCTACACAGATATTTTACATAGAGATGTTTTTTAGCGACGGGGTGAAGAAAAAGAGGAGAATGTCTCGACACTACTCTTTAATCTACAAAAGAAATGACACAGCACTACCCCTTTCCTTCAGCTCCACTCCCAGTTAATGTACTAAAGAGTCTATTTATGGTCAGTGCTCTGTCCTGTCAGTGCTCTGTGCACCTGTAGTTCCTGGTAAAGCTTGCGTAGCTCCAGAGCAGCGGTGCCTGTGACCTGTCCTCCCAGGGCGGCCTGCAGGCCGTTGAGCTTGCCCTGCCGCAGGTCCTCCAGCTGCAGACTGAGCTGCTCCACGCGCATGACGGCCGTCTGCAGCTCCGACTGCTTCTCCTGGAACAGGCCGCTCACCTGCTCAATCTCCGCCGCTGCAGGGGATGACAGGAAGAGAGCTCAGTGGGTACAGTGATACAGACTGTGAGCGCAGCGGTGTGGGAGTATAACTGTGCTGCTTCTGTGAGTATGTCTGGATAGTCTGTGCTGCTCCTGTATGTCTGGATAGTCTGTGCTGCTCCTGTGAGTATGTCTGGATAGTCCGTGCTGCTCCTGTATGTCTGGATAGTCTGTGCTGCTCCTGTGAGTATGTCTGGATAGTCTGTGCTGCTCCTGTATGTCTGGATAGTCTGTGCTGCTCCTGTGAGTATGTCTGGATAGTCTGTGCTGCTCCTGTGAGTATGTCTGGATAGTCTGTGCTGCTCCTGTGAGTATGCCTGGATAGTCTGTGCTGCTCCTGTGAGTATGCCTGGATAGTCTGTGCTGCTCCTGTGAGCATGTCAGTGCTGCTGCTGTGAGCGTAGCGCTGTCTGAGTATGTCTGTGCTGCTCCTGTGAGTATGCCTGGATAGTCTGTGCTGCTCCTGTGAGCATGTCAGTGCTGCTGTTGTGAGCGTAGCGCTGTCTGAGTATGTCTGTGCTGCTCCTGTGAGTGTGTCTGGATAGTCTGTGCTGCTCCTGTGAGTGTCTGGACGGTCTGTGCTGCTCCTGTGAGTGTGTCTATGCTGCTGCTGTGAGTATGTCTGGACGGTCTGTGCTGCAACTCTGAGCATAGGGTGTGTGTGAGTGTGTCTGTGCTGCTGCTGTGACTATGTCTGGACGGTCTGTGGTGCTCCTGTGAGTACGTACTCAGGTTCCCGTTGATGACCTTGCTGTAGTCCACCTGGCCCCTCATGGCCCTGATCTTCTTCAGCTTGGCCTCCTGGCTCTCCACGCGCTCCTTCAGCCTCTGCAGCTTCTCGCTTTCTGTGACAGACTGCTGCTGCCGCCGCTCCTGCTGCTTCAGGTAGCGCAGCCGCTGCTCCTACCAGGGGACAGACCGGATAGAAAACGTTAACCGCAGAAGTCTACCAGCGGAAAGAGGTTTAACTCTACCTTATTGGTCAAATGGAGACTTACAAAATAATCAGGTAAAGGCTCCATTATTTATTATTGAACGTTGTATCCATAAAAGCAAACAGAATAGAGTCACTGATACGAGAGAAATGTAGTCATCCTGTTGTAAAGGTCCTGTGTTACTTGGCAGATATTCAGAACCATTAGCTGGGCAAAGTAGATTCACCTGTCAACACCTGTATGCAGCTAAAAACACAATAGTCATAACCTACAATAATTAAAAGGTAAACATCTAAATCTGGACCTCTTTTGAAGACTTGGTTTGACATGTCAGGTTAGCCGTTCGAGAATTTCCTCTCTGTCTAGCCCTCTCTGCCTAACGGAGTCTACAGACAGCTCAGCTTCTAAATGGAAGGAGACAGGTCCAGGTTTGAGAATGGCTGCAGGGCTTTCAGTGGGATTTTTATATCCCCACTCTGGCTCTGAGAGCACGATCTAGACTGAGCTACATGCATGAGTGATCAATCTGTAAACTACAAGCACTTTCTTTATTCATCATTGGCACAGCATACACACTTAGGACGCTGTGTTAGATGGTGGGCATTAACATTGAGAAGCTGTATTTTCAGATTCTGTCTACTTTTACAGACTTCACTTAATGATTTCATTGTGTATATACTGGTGTCCTGTTAAAGCACTTTGTAGTCAGCTGGTAGGTGAGGCACCTACATGCCACCTCACAATTCTTCTTTTCTTTTTGATAATTAGCAGCGGAGGTAGAACAGCAAGGCTAGAGAACAAAGATGTGTACTTTGGAAGTTTGATGCATGGATCTGTGGCAAAATCATAAAAGGGAAGGATTGAATCTAAACACCTAACTAAAAAACACTGTGCTAATAAAACAAAGGAGCGTACCTACTGACCGGGCTTTACCAGGAACTGAGTTTCTTATGATAGCTAACTACAAGTATATTTCCAGACTGGGCTAATAGTGCAAGCAGGCACAGAACAGGGAAACACAACATACAGGTGAGAGGAGATTACCTTGGCGACAAGCATCTGTTGCTGGACTTCTATTTGTTGCTGCTGCCGCGTGGCCATCTCCTGCAGTTCAGACAGGGTGAGCTCCACCCGGGGGGTCGCTACCTTCAGTCACAAACACAGGAGGCTGTCTGATGAGCTTATACATTAAACCCCATCACAGTCCATAAGACACTTACTTATGTTGTAGTGAGAGTATAAACAAAACAACATTTTATTTTCATTGTAATATCATAATATAAACTAAAAAAGGTTTTATATATATACACATATTCTTATGTATAGTAAAAGGCTCAACATTAAAGGCTCAATGTTAGATCCCATACTGAAAGTGGCTGTGAATGAAAGCAATAACAACAGCAAAAAAAACAGACCTGCATGTTTAAGACTTTGTATAAATCATATCAAATCATCGAGAACACATTGAAGAACACGGCTGTTACAGTTCTAGGAAGGCATTTTAACCAGATGCACATAAACCTGCCTCCAGTCTGAAAAGACAGGAAGTAGTTAATGGAAGCCCGGGTTCTCCTTCAATCAAATGTCAAATCCTCATCAAATATCAGTCTGCCCCAATTACACGCCCAAATCCATAAACCATACACAAAACCAAAAAATTTAAATCAGCACACACCAATACTACGGTGTGAAGATAAACGGTACATAAAATGAATTGCAGTTTCTATTCCAAAGTGCACAGTAGAACTCCATTTTGCCGTGTTTGAGGAACAAGCATGGCGGTTCGTAAAGCAGGTAGGATAGTAGTAAGAAGTGAGGCAATTGACTGAGAAGTATCATTTTGTAACCAGGAGAACATACAAAACATGTGTACTTGGGATAACAGATACTAGTTAACTATGCTGCTGTGGATTCATGTTAGCGGGCCTACATGTTAGTGACAGCTAGTGCAGGCCACGCACAAAAAGAAAAATGGTAGAGAATTGATCAGGCTTAATGCAACCAGTCCTTATGTCAATCAATTATGTCCGGAAAAGGTCTGATATATATTTTGGATGAGATCAGGACGCATCCATCTGGTAAGGAGAGAACCGTTTGTAGTTGAAAATCTTTCAATATTCAGCAAGGCAATATAAAGATATGCTCCATTAGTGATAATTTGACAAAGCAACTTTAATAAAACACTAAAGAATAATTTGCCAACAGCCTTGCATATGCTCCACCTAATAGGATATTCAGAATCATGTTATCCCATGTATTCCTTACAAGTGAAAACCATTTCACACACCAAAACCCAATTTTGGATTGAGACATAAGCAGAAGTCCGTATCTGCCAAGTAAGGTAAGGGATCTGGATATCTCGCCAGGTCACACACGAATGACGAAGACCAACCCTCCCACTTTGTGCCGTGCCTCCCAGCTCCCCCCTTCAAGTTAGTTCATTAGTTCCGCTCCTCACACACATCTCTATCCCAATCTAGAATCTGGGACAGATGCTTGGACTGGAAGGGGAATGCCATGCCAGAGGCGACTCTTATCAGGGAGTCATTCACATCCACTAGGATAAACTTATTACATGAACACAGCACACACATGTTTGACAAAGGACATCCTATCTTTCAGTCACAAAACCATAAATAATTCCTGGTGTAAAGAATAAACTCCAATGCCTCTATAATGTGCTCTATATTTTACCCCATTGTCATTGCGCTTCTCCTCACTACTCCCACTGCGGCGGCTGGCTTGGTCCTGAGACTGCTGGCTCCCTGCAGAAGGACACAGCCAGAGAAAAGCACATGAACACCAGGACATTAAAAAGCAACCAGCTTTGTCTGAAACAGCAGCAATCATCTGAAGGGATTTGACAGATTATGGGGTGTATCCCCTCCAAAATGCTTTTATCATCAGAAACTTTTGATGGAGCAGTTTCTTGATGAATCATTTAGGGACTTAGGTTAGCTCAGCTAAAGTTGGTCTTAAGTTTCCACTATAACAGTATGGTTTGATGGCTCCTAAAACAGAAAAAGAAAACTAAGATGGGCAAAAGGGAGCAGACTACCAGTGACTGGAAGACTGTTGGACACCATGGAAGACAGCGGGACTTCGTCCCTCACCTTGATCGCTGCTCTCAGTAGGCGAGTCTTCATGGCGAAGGAAGAACTTCACCTCTTGTTTTCGAGGACCCCACTTTTGCAGATGCTCATACATCATGTGCTCAAAGGGAATAGCCCGCTCTTAAGAAAAGCAAAGAGAAAAAACAAGCACTAACTCTAGATCTATCAAAAACGTTACCCCACTTCCAGCAACACTACACATATCTGCTATTGACCCATTTTACCGATATCAGTTGAACATGTTTTCACTGAGACATTCACTCCTTTTTATTAAGTGTACAATGGGTTAATATTTTACAGTTAATCAGATAGACTGGTATTGATTAAGTGTACAATGGGTTAATATTTTACAGTTAATCAGATAGACTGGTATTGATTAAGTGTACAATGGGTTTGTATTTTACAGTTAATCAGATGGACTGGTATTGATTAAGTGTTCAATGGGTTTGTATTTTACAGTTAATCAGATGGACTGGTATTGGTTTTGACAAGAACAACAAGAGTAAGCATGGACACATACACAAAACATTTCTTACGTGGGATATATTCTAGTGTTGCAAACACCAATTCAAAACATGTCTTAAACTGTCTGAGCAATTCCTGCCTTCAACATGGCGTTTATAGACATACAGTTGTCAGTATTTTGCTGAGTGGGGACAACTCCCAAAGAAAAACATCAACAAAAACCTCTGCCCTCGGGCATTGTGGTTATGCAATGGGATTTAGGTGGAGAGCTCATGCCATTCCTTTTCCCTCTTCATTCACTGTACCAATAACTGACAACCGCACACACTTGACAACACTGTGTTGTCCTTTTTGTAAAAGAAAAGCGGTTTTCATAAAATACAATTTTATAAAAAATTGCACAAAAAAAGGGCAACGATAAGCCAGATATTTTATTCAGGACAAAATAAAAGGATATGCTGAAGGCAAGTAGTCATTTATATAGGCCTATAATACAGACTTGCGAAAACATTTTGAAGCTCACTTCTCCAAACAAATGATTGCTATAATGCATCCCATGCTTGCAGTGTAACTTGTTTTGCATAGTTAACGTAAATCTTTCTACTACAACAGTTGGAGGAACACATGTCAGCACGATCACTAAAAGATCACCATATTAAATGTGCCTAAATATACTACCAGCCATTTTAAGAGAAAACTTGCTACCAAACTGGCGTTGACTTACTAAAAGTGATTTGGTTCACCCAAGGCATAATTGGCTATCGTCTTACCATTGCCTCGCCAAACTTCAGCCAGGTGACAACCACTCTCCCCAGGCTCCTTGCAGAACTCCACCACATCCCGGCATGATGTTTCTGGGGTGATGGGTACCTCTGTTGGAGCCTGCTCCCCATCACTGAGGTACACTGTCAAGATCATCTGGAAAAGAAGGGGGGGCGGGGGGGGGGGGGGGATAAAACAGATTCCCTTTAGCCCAAGACCAATGTTTAAGCAAACTTTGACTAATAGTAGCTACTTATAAAATAAATGTTTGATCCTTGCACTTGAAGGTAATATGTCCTGTGCTGTATGTAAACTAATTTAACCAATGAAAAGGTTTGTGGTAATAAGAGTATAGTATTATTCTCTGAAGAAGAGCTGCGCTTACAAAATATAAATTGATGTCTAAAATAAATACACAGGGTCCACAGCAGTACACATTGTGCAGACTCAATCTATTTTTCCCCGGTCATTTATAGCACAATACATTGCTGTAAATTGTTGTACATGGGTCACCTCCCTTTAAATCTGAAAGGGACATCTAGGGGAAAGGCCATGAATCGATTCAGAGCAATAGATTCAATCATCCCAACAGCAGGGGTTAAGCAACAAATCACTAGAAGTATTTCCAGCCTCAAGGATATGACATTTGTTTGAACTGAAACAGTAAAGTCTATGTCTTCGACAAACGGACACATTACCAAAAGACTGCAAACCTCAGATTATCCAACAAAAGCGCGTTTTTTTTTATCCTGTGCAAAAAAGACATTGGTGTCACATCAATTACAAAACATTCTGCTTCAGGGAAATAATGAAAGTACTATAAGATTAGTGGAACACTAGGAACAATTTAAAAGGAGATTGTGTTGAAAAATACCTTTACAAAATAGAACTCAGAAGCAAACTTTCCCTGATGAGGAAAAACAGTTTGAACACCACAGTCATGTGCCTCCTGTAATTTTCTGAATATTAAATGCATGACATAGAGTTAGGGTTAGTACCCCATGTCTATTATTTACAGGTTTGGAATATCATTAGCAAAGATTAGGACACACAGGACACTTCAGATTCTAGAGGTTCTGCTACTTCTCCTTTAACTTTAGTACATTTTCCTTCAAGACTTTTTTCCCTAAATCAAAACATGAGTTAAAATGTCCACCATAGACGGCATCTTTGGTTGTGTGCACTACACAGTAGTTAAGATCATTATCAATACTGAGAGAACCTAAACAACATGGTATTTTGCAACTTTGTGGTGTACCATTATTAATGTTAAAGGCAACGGGCTGTTCGGGTATCAGGGCAGTGCTTCATAAGTACCAATTCAAAAATGGAAACTTAGCATGCAAATAATAATAATAAATTGTGGCAAAAGCAAACAATAGCTTGCACACAGTCACATACACGAAAATAAACCAAAGAAAGCCAATAGAACCTACTAGAAAGTTCAAATTGCCAATGAATGGAAAAGACCATCAATTGAAGTCCATATAATTCAAGCGTTACTTAATTCGGCAGCCTCACCTCCATAGGAATAGGAAACCCCCTGACAAAGTTGCGTCTCATGGTTAACTTAGCACATTTCATTGAGCTCTTTCTCCTCCGGCTGTCCTTCTTTGGTGGTCGATGACGCTCCTTGGACCACACAGCGCGGTCCTTTGACAGGCTGACCAGGCCATGCAACACTATGGTCACAAAGCGCTTCATAGTAATAGTCCAATGTTAAAAGACAGTGGGGTATGCTTGTGATGCAGCAAGGCAATGCTGCGGAGGCTAGCTGTATATGCATCCAAAGAAAAGGAGAGCGAGAGAAAGAGAGAGAGAGAGAGACGTAAAACTGCTCAGAGAGGGGTGCGTCAGCAAGTCCCACTCCTGAGCTTCCATGGAGTGTGCGGGTGGCAGTAGTGCCAAGTAGTGACACAAAGCTAATGAAGCTGGTGGGGCAGGACCCCTTTGTAGTTGTTGACCTAACGGGTACAATGATACATGGTGGGAAATATTAAGCTACAATAGCCAACAAATAACTATCAAGAGAAAGCTTACATTTCACAGGCGAGCGAGAGCGAGAGAGAGAGAGATGTAGCAAGGGGCAGCATGCCATGTCTGCAACACAGCTGAGTGACTTGCTTAGTGATCTCATTTGACGACTAGCCTAATTACATCATCTCCAGAGTACAGAACAAAAAGAAACCATACAAAAATAACTGCTACTGTAATAACACCGTTAGCGACTCTGTATTAGTACATTTACATTTCCCATTCAAAACACACTATTTGCTACTATTTATATACTGAATGTAGCGTTCTATACAGTATAAGCAATGATGAACTTATGTTCAAGCAAAAATCCAAAGAATAATAAAAAAAGAAATAGAAAATCTAGAATTAGCAACTGTGCTTAGTCTACGCGACTGGACAAAACTGTGACCAAAGCGGGGATAAGGAATTCCGTCTGCCGTCCTCTTATTTGTCATTTAATTTGTAAACTATTTGTTTCGTTAACTATTCTCTGCCTGCCAGGTCATCTGTATTAATCTGAAATATTGTTTTCTACACTTTGCATTTTGGCTTCCCATCTGACTAATGGATCTAGGATGCCTCATCAGATGACATTACATTTGTGTAATACTACTGTAGTCAGCACTTCTTGGGGGGCGTAACTGACTGCAGACAACACAGGCTGAGACACTTTACAAGCTTGTTGAATGTGAATAACAGCTTATCCTTTATGCCATTTGAGATAGATATTAATATCTTTATACCTTTATAATTGATTGTTTCCCTGTTTCTGTATTCTCTGTAGCCTCTGGGGCACTGAAAGTCATCTAAAAGATAGTTGAACTATTTCCTTAATGATTGCCGTGACCTGCCTAAGTTGGAGCCACAAACCCGTGAATGATTAAGGGAATGCTGGTCATCTGTCTTTCGTTACTCAGATGCAAGGCTTAAAAAAGCGTGCTTGGGTGTTCCAATCATAGTGTGAGAATGCTTTAGTGACATTAACAGCAGCTTCAACAAACAACCTAAGCGTTTCTGATACATTTCATGGGCAAGTTAACTACCTTAATAGAAACACCTATGAAATTATTATTGAAGCATCGATAATAAAATAGGAGGTTCAGAAACAATGTACTCCTGCATCATGTGCAGTCTGCTTCAACAAGCCGTGACTTGGGATTTTGTGCCATCTGATGGCAGCGACGAGACTGGTAAGACATAATTAAAAACAAAGGCAAACCTCAAAGCATGGGGACACTGGGTTTGACCCGGAACGGTCAAAATACCATAGCTTGCTTACAAACATAGCAGAGGGGATGCTATGTTTGCAGTGTCAGAATCACAACAGACATACTGAAGGGTTGCTTTTGGTAGAGACCCCCCCCCCCCCCCAGGAACTCTCTTTCAACTACAAGGACTTAGTGAGAAGATTTTACAGGGGAAAAAATAAGAAGTTAGGATGTGATTCTCGAGCCATCTATAATAGTTGGCACCGTTGTTAGCTTGACACCAAAGCACTGCAATGCAATAAATACTGTCTGAGGGGAATATATGCTTGAAGTAAATATGTACAAAACAAGAACTGTGCTCATCAAAGTATGTGGAAACCATAGAGACAGATAGTGTTCTATTGTAATGATGAATTGCTGTCACACAAATAAATTCTTAAGAACAAATTCGGTGTCCATCAGCCCATACACAAACACTGAACCCTCACCCCCAGGTTCCTTCCAAATCTCAGGGGAAAGCATGTATACTTCTGGGCCTAATTGGTTAATACCTGAACACAAACAGTTTGCCAGTCTGAAATCTGATCAACTTTCCGATTGGTCAAAAGATTTAAGGACCTACGGGTCCAACAAATGGCACAACAGAGTTTGTAATTTTATATCGCTTACCGGCATCATATTGGCTGTGGTTGAGGTCAGAAAGAATGACACATCTGTTAGAGAGCTTGAGTAACTTCACAGGGGGGTGCCAATTGCAGCTCCTTGTATGCTCAATGTGAACACTGTTGAGGAGACGGGTTGCCTTGCCTGTCCTAGTCTTGTGCCACAGTGTCGCTCATGTCAACAAAGTCCTTATCTGTAAAATAAATTATGAAAGACTGTAAATTAAAAAAGCATTAACTTCCATGAGACTTAAATTAGTAAATTGTGCGCAAAACAGGTACATTGGGTACAAGTTACAATGAGTGACGTTAGAAGGGCCTGGTATATTTGACTAAACAACGCATAATACCTTAACCCACCGTTAACATATTACCCTATTTTTTTCAACGCAACGTTAGCTAGGTATGGTACTGGTTGAGTTAACGTTGGAAAGGTCAGAAACTGTGATCTTCGCCTGGCTTTGTCAAGTTTCTGAGACCTGACTCCTGGCCCGGCCGAACAGCATTCGAGGAGTTCAGCAAGTGAAGTCACTATTAAGCCAATTATTTGATGCCCCGTAATGTTTGAGACAGGTAAAAATGTATTTAAGTAACAGCCAAATCACAACTAGGCAGGCAAACTACTAAACACGTAACGTTATCCTAACGCAAGTTAACCGCTAAGTTAAGGAAAGTTGTTTTAATGAAGTCTACGTGTGTACTAGCTATCTTACAACTTAGTTATCTAACGTTAGTTACAGTTACTCACCGGTGTAAAAAATATTGTTGAAAATACTGTCATGTCGACAAAACGATAACAGAGCCAATGTAACACTGGTTTGAAGAATTGAATAGGTGGCGAAGGCGGAAGACGTGTTATATATAGTTTTCTTCAGCTTGAAAGAGCGATTATGTTATATTTCATTAGCTGTTTACCTTGCTATGTTAGCTAGCTACGCTAGAACAAGCTAACCTGTAGTGAGCTATCTATCTTGGACTTGGAACGGAAAGTTAGCATAGGCAGCGTCTATGCTAACATGACTTCGACACTGCCTTGGCTTCACTAACTAACGTTAGCTATCTTAATTAATGAACGTAAACGCCCAAAAAATTATCCAGCTAACTAATGTTAACTCAAAACGTTACTTGTTAGCTGAACATTATCCTCGTAGCATAATGGCTAAAAAATACTAGCTCGCTAGTATGTTGACGAATAGAAAAAAGGCGTGAACGTACTTTGACGTTGAGTGTTTTGTCACACGTAGAGGTGGAATGTAGAAAATGCTGCTTCCCAGCCACGCCCATTCCTCAACATTTCGGTTAGGTTAGTTATATGTATGACATGTCTAGTATGGGTTAGTTAGTGGATGAAGAAGTGTTAAAATATGAATTACTAATTGATACATGGCAAATATTTAATGTTTGACTAATCTGATCTTTGATTGGAACACATTTTTTATTTAGTACATGAAAGTATTCCCCAACTATCAAATCAAATCAGATTTTCAAGAGCACGTTTGAAACAGGCTGAGCTGACTAAAGTGCTGTACAACACATTCAGATACAGTAAATCAAATATAACAACAACAACAACAACAACAAAAACAGTTGTGACGCATATACATACTATATACAAGCTAAGTGCATAGAAAACCACTAAGGTGCAAAGGCTAATGAGAAGAAATGAGCTTTGAGCTGAGACTTGAAGGAATCGACAAAAGGGGCAAATCTAATAAAAGTGGGAAGGCTGTTCCATAATTTAGGGGCTGTGACAGCAAATGCGCGGTCACCTCTGAGCTTTAGTTTGGAGTGTGGGATGGCCAGTAGTCCTAATTCAGAAGACCTAAGAGGCCTGGGAGTGGTGTATGGTCTCAATAGATCTGTGATGTAGGAGGGGCAAGTTGGTTCAATGCTTTGTAGACAAATAGCAGGACCTTGAAATCAATTCTATAGCGAACTGGAAGCCAGTGAAAGGAGGCCAAGATAGGGGAAATATGGTCCCTCTTTTTGGATCTAGTCAAAAGCCTGGCCGCAGCGTTTTGGACCAGCTGTAAGCGGGGCAAAGATGACTGGCTGATTCCAGTGTCCAGGGAGTTGCAGTAGTCAAGACGGGAAAAAATTAGAGCATGGGTGATCTTTTCCAAATCCTTCAGTGAAAGGAAAGGTTTTATTTTTTTCTGGGTCCGTAATTGAAAGAAACTGGATTTTACCACTGCATTTATCTACTTGCCAAATTTAAAAGCAAAGTCAAAAATCACTCCAAGGTTCTTGGAGTGGGGTTTTAAATAGGAGAAAAGATTACCTAATACCTAAAAGTTAATGGAGTTATGGGGGCCAAAGAGAAAAACTTCCGATTTGTTTTCATTTAACTGGAGAAAATTGTGAGCCATCCAGCATTTAATGTCCTCAAGGCATTCTATAAGAGAATTTAAATTGGACTGAAAGTTGGGTTTTAGAGGAAGGTAGAGCTGAGTGTCATCAGCGTAAAAGTGAAAGGAGATGTTGTGTTTTTTGGATTATCTTACCCAGAGGCAACATATAAATGGAGAAGAGGATAGGGGCCAGAATGGAACCTTGTGGAATTCCACAGCGTAGGTTGGTAGGGGGAGAGGAGGAATTGCTTATGTTGACTGAGAAAGTTCTGTTTTGAAGATATGAGCCAAACCAGTCCAGGGCAGGGTTTAAACTATGTTTAAACAATTAAGCTACACTCCATTTCATTCACCATCAAAATAATCAACGCATCCCAGTCAGGATGCAATTCAAGCCACTTAATGGAGAGGAGAATTGACTCAGTTTTCATTACATCAACTCGGAGCCCAGGTTCTTCACAGTTTTTTTTTTTTGCATCCTACCTGATGTGTTGCTCCTGCTAGGTGTAACATGCAGAATCTGGACTGGGCTTCCTCACCACCATAGGCCCTTTCCTATTTTCTATGTTTAGTTCCTAAACTTGATCCAACATGGACACAGAACCTCTCACCACTGTTAAACTGAAAATACTTCAGAACTGTTGTATTCACTTAAGCCCAGGTGATGCAACACTTGTTTGATGGCCTGGCTTAGATGTATTTGTAATTGTGGTGTACTTCTCACAAGACAGGACTCGTCTTAACCCATGCAAAATCCATTCTATTTACAGATCTATTATCACCAACTGTAACTCTGTAGCATCCTCCTCTTGTATTGTCTGTCAACTCTGCCTTTGTTCCAGTACCTCAGCACTTACATTGGTCTTAGCTGGGCAATTGAGGTATATGTTAGAATACCAGACTTTCAGTTTCCTTTACCTACTCTAGTTAAATGTTTCACTTTGAATTTCCTACAGGTTTTTCTTAACTTGATTGACAACTGGAATAGCTTTTTTTTTCTTGTTTTACGGTAGAAATTACATGTTCATGTACAGATGTATTGAATAAAAATAAATCATCACTATTGATAGACCAATTACAACATTTTATCCACACAATTATGCAGATTTTAGAATTCAGATCCCAGCAGGTAGAGCAGAACATTGCCCTCCGTTTACCTGGTTTTGGAACGTAATTACTGTTTTAGGGTCTGGAGCTTGCCTGGGCCATTTCCTTGATACTTAGGACAGATGCTGGTGGTTGAAGGGTCACAGCTTGCTAATGGTAATAAATAGTTGTCAGCAGGGGTAAACATGTGTGATGTAGGTGAATTTCAGATTGTTTCCAAATAATCTGAATTGCTCACACCACAGGCTGTCTATCTGCAGTGACTAAGAATGAGACAAATCAAAAAAAGTTGTTCTGAATACCAGTTATAACACTTGTTTGTGTTTAATCTTTGTGCTTGGCAAGTTGGCCAAGTCAAGTATGTATTTTTTTGTTGTTGTACTTGACCAGCCTTGATGGTGAACCCTGTGCAGCATTGACATTCAATGGAAAAACTTCACACCGCAAATAAAACGGTAACACATTATTCAAGGAAAACAAAGAACATTTTTATTTGCTCCATTGAAACAGAATATACATTAATGATCCTTTAGCAAGTGTGGTACATTATCACAATGGGGAGAGGGGTGGCAGTTTAGCATGGTCGTGCACTCAATGTGCAGGCTCTGTAAAAAATAAAACAAAAAAGTTTTGAATTGAGAATTGTTCAAATGTCAACGAGAAAGGTATATAAAGTGTAAAAGAGAGAGTAAGAGAATGGATAATTTATCTAAGTGATTACTTACTGGCTTTTACGGCTTTCTTTCCTGAAAGGAAGAGAACAAAAACATTAATACTCCCTGAAACATTGCACACTTACAAAAAAGAAAAATCCTGAAACCTGTAATCCATTTTAGAATTACACAAATCATTTGATTGATGGTATACAATTAACAATCTCATAGTCATTCAAACTAACTAAATCGCCCCGAAAGAGGTTTTTGTTGGGGTTCGAAATAGGAAAATGGAATAAACACATTTTGCTTTTTTAAACAAGGCCCATACACATACACTATCCCAGCTCTATATACTGAGCTGTCTGGACAGGTATAGGTTAACATAAATGTACAATCATGTCCAGTAGGAAAGTCAAGCAGACTATTACTTTTCAGGCATGATGTAGCAACATACACTGGGGTTAGGTTCATTGTACTCTCAATTCATTATTACTCTGCCCCAAGTTCCGCAATTAAGTAGGGAAGGGCTATGAGGATTCCAGCGCTTTAAAATGAATTTGACATCTATGGCAATAGCATGGTTTGGGATTGCTTTGGCCAATTCAATAAACGTAATGCCTCCTAATATCTAAATTCCCTGTAACTAGCAACTACCAATCAGTGGTCCAATCCGCTGACACAGAAACGTACTTAAATTAAAATAATTTAAAATACATCTAACCTTAAAAAGATAGTTCTGTCCATAACACTCCAGAACCTTTCGACCATGCTTTGTCAAAAATAAATTATACGAGAAAGCGCTTCTTTAGCAACTTGCAATCTGGATCTTGACTTTTTCATTCTCTCAATGACAAAACAACTAAAAATCTGAAATATAGTCTACTTACCCCCATAAGAAACTTTGTAATATAGGTAGGTCATGATGCCGACACCAGCCCACATCTCCTGATAGGCCTTGGTGTAGTAAGGAGCCATCTTGCCCCACCAACTTGCGAACATGCTCCCTGCCATCTGTGTGAGAAAGAGGCCATGGCCTGGTATCAATGCAAACTTAAAGATATGCATTACACTTTGGCGCTGTGTACACGGATTATTAGTCATAGTACTACTAATAGAATTGTTGGGGTATACAGTACTTGATTCTGATTATGACATGTTCCTTATACCAGAATGTGCATACATGTGTATTTCGAGGGACAGCTCTGCCTTCTGCATGCGCTTAAACACCTAGAGCAGTACACAGGTTGTGAGGAAAAGCTGCTGCTGTCATTGAAACCAATGGAGGAGGCAAATATGCTGCTCTAGTTGTGTAAGCACTTTAACCCTCTTAGAAAGGTTATGCGCTGACAAGGAGTTTTCAAAATTCAAAGTTTATTTTATCAAATATCATGGGACATGGAATCCAAGGTGGCCTATTCACTAGGCAGTTGATGCGTCAAACTACTACAGACTCAAAGAGGTGGTTGTTCAACAAATGAATCAGCTTATCTATATAGAGGACTAACGACAGTTTAGCATACCTTGTAACTTGGCTGGATATAATGTCTTAGAATAATAAATAAAAATAAATAAAAAAACTACGATGTCCACTGCTTCGGTAGCCAACAGTACGGTTTAACATTGATTATTCTATTATCAGTGATTGATTAGCCAACTCAGGAAGAACCTAATAAAGTGCATAGGCCTTCTCATAAAATGTCATGTTAACTTACTAAATCTAACTTAATTTATATCACTTTCATTTTGTTGTGTAGTAGAACACAAAGCCTACGTTACACATAATCTAAAGGTAAGTTAGCAGATCGTACATTGCTTATGTGACATTAATAATAACATTACATTGAGCGAAAATGCTAAAAAAGGATAATTTGATATTTCGTACAGTTCGTAATGACCAGATTCAGCGCAATTTTCTTGTCTTAACGTCAGCCGATGACAGTTATGTAAAGTTGGGCCTTGCGTTTGACCTGAATAGTTAACGTAACGTTCACTTTAAACTTGACAAATCATCAACACATGCATAATTTTTATGTAAAAATTTGCATTGTTCTTGTAGCTTGAGGTTGAAACCCAACGCTGCCTTCAGAGATTAAGCCAACACAAGCCAACTTGCAAGTTAGCGTGTCCATACATACATATATCAATATCATACACCTTGTGTTGCTACAAACAGGACTAGCATGGCGAGGGTAAATCTGACATTCATTGCTTCTTCGTAAAATGTGCCTCTACTACTATTGAGTGTTAACCTATCCACTTTATTTGCTGTGAATAAACGAATTGTAATACACAGAATACCAGCTCACCTTTCAGATTCACGCACCTCGGAGAGAAGGTCAATACTCACAAAGTGTAAGCTTTTGCTTCAAAGTCGTTGACTTGCCGCAAGTACTCCTGGGAATTTCTTCTTCTCGTGTATTTCCGGCAGACTAGACGTATCCGGGGCTGCGATTACGTCTG
This sequence comes from Galaxias olidus, assembly GCA_026901105.3. NCBI lineage: Eukaryota > Metazoa > Chordata > Actinopteri > Galaxiiformes > Galaxiidae > Galaxias > Galaxias olidus. The sequence goes on from JAPMUY010004658.1 coordinate 302,651, forward strand.
GCTTGGTTAAAAAATGGCACTTCTCGTGGTAAATAGCAGAGTAACATAACCACTCTGAGGGTAAAGGTAGGGTTTCCTTAGTGGAGTTGGCTACAGGATTAGTTTAATGACTCACTATGGAGCTTAAAGTAACACCACCATAAATGTATGGCATAAGTATTGTGGCTGTAGGAGGATTCAGCAGTGATGAAATCTGACAAGGACTCCTGTAATAACTTCAGAAGGCAAAGGGAGAGGCGGTAAACAGTATTGATTACTGAATATAATCTAATTCTGAACGTTTTTAGTGGAAGGCAAGTTACTGGGGCTTTCTATCATTTGTTTATGTCTATTTGTTGGTTTGGTGCGAGGGCTGGTGAAAAAAAAAAGTAGGCCTATTGCTTTCTACAAATGGGACAGATTGTATCTATATTCAGACCCCTTTCACTTTTTCCACGTTTTGTTTCGTTACAGCTTTGCTCTAAAATTAATCAAATACATTTTTATTTTTAACATTCTACACACAATACCCCATAGTGACAAAGCGAAAACAGATTTGTAAAAATATTTGCAAATTTATTGAAAATAAAAACCTGAAATATGACATTTACACAAGTGTTCAGACCATTTACCCAGTACCTTGCTGAGGCACCTTCTTCAGCGATTACAGCCTTCTTGGGTATGACGCTACAAGCTTGGCACACCTGTATTAAAGGAATTTCTCCCATTCTTTTCAGCAGATCCTCTCAAGCTCAGAACCCAGCAAACGCTCTCCTGGTGGTAGTTTAAAAAAATTCAGGAAGGACCATCCTATGACGCAGTAGAGAGTAATTTTCTCAACTCGTTTGACATTCTGCTGTTTGATTGCGAAATGCTAAATAACGATACTATGTTTAAAATACATCATAAGTATATGATGAAAAACATATCAAAAGATCGAAAATGGGTGAACTATCGCTTTAAGCATGTCGGAGCATTGCATTGAACTGGACTTTCTGAAAAGTCAGGTAAGTAAGTCTAATGTAGACCTCATGGACCAAACCAAAATCTGCAGGACATCAACAGCTTTACTTGTATTAAGGAGGCACACACAAGCGCTGAGAGACAATGGGATAAGGTGGTAATGGCAAGTTCCAAAAGTGAAGTGGCCTTTACTCATTAAAAAGAAGGGTTGGGACTCTATTAAAGACCCCCTCCAGTGGAAATCAAGTTTTGAACATTGGTAACATGTCCTTGTGGAGTTTTCCATGTGCTACAAGACATACCAGGAGCAAAATAAGCAGCCAACACCATGGCTGAGCATTTCTGCTTTGAAAACGGAAATGCAACAAGGATAGTCTCAAACGGGTGAGTTCAGACAAGCCAGATTTGTGACATCACACATTTTTAAGTAACCATTTTCAACCAACCACCGTTCATGGGCGACTCAGGAGCAAGTATGCGCTGTGGCAGAGGAGGGGGGCGGGGAGACTCAGATTCAGACATTTTTAATGAGGCAGAAGGAAAAGATTACATTTTTAGGGGTTTAACAAGGTAATTGCACATATTTTGCAGAAAAAAACATAACAGACATGATTTATATGTTTAAGCAGAATATTTTAAATGTTTTATAAAATGACTGGAGGGGGACTTTAATGTAGACTTAAAAAATTACACTAGAACAGCTCCAAGGCACAGTTTAAAAGATGCTAGAGAAAACAAAGGATGTCATATAGGAGTTTGTGAAAGAGGGATTTTGACCATTTGATAAAACTGCAAAGAAATCTTGGGGAACGAAAGAAATGAAGGGGGCAATAAGGCTTTATGGCTTTGACCCATAGCCTGGCACACGGACTGCAGCTGATGCTGCTGGATGTCCTCCTATTGACAGCCAAGCAGAGCACCATTGGAAAGGACTGCACTGTGAAGCCTGGTGGTCTCAAGCTCCTTGCTTCCATTATTCCCTGAGCCAAAGGAAGAAAGATTTAGATCTGGGAGCAGAGACATACAGGAGGTAAGGTAAGTAATGAAGTGAATGAGAGAAGATTACTAAGCCTGTACTTAACGAGAGGCAACAGATTACTTGGAATAAACTTGAAGGTGCTTTGACAGGGATAGAGGAGACTTAAAACATGCAGAGCAATAATGGAAAAAATAAGCAAATAAATGAATAAAAGGCCACACAAAAGGAACGACGGGGGACAACAGTCAAAATCATGAGGCAGTTTTGGTGTTCTTAGCAATAGACCTCAGGGTGTGCTGGGGACCACAGCTGCATAATGATTGTTGGTTTTACATAGTGTTTATAGTATTATTATGGAACCACACCTCACACCACTTACTCCCTCTCCACCTTGGCCAGGCATAGGGTTCCAGCCAGCTTCACTTCACAAAGACTAAGTTGAAATAGAGCTAGAAAAAAATAGAACGGCAAGGTCGTCCGTTATTAGACGATGGGTTTGTGCCACAGTTTTTACTGCTGCCATCCCAGGTATGTTGTCGACTCGCACTGTCCATGTGAAGTCTATTTTTATGCATGTAGGTTAGGTACTGTAGTTACAAACGTCCATTACTCTCTGTCTGTTTAAATGTACTTCTATTTCCTTTCGTGTGTGTGGATGGGTGTGTGGCAAGTTTGCATGCACTAGCTTGCACTCATGTTGGTGGGTGTTGGTGTAACTCTCCTGCTAAAAACTGTTTAGCCAGTATATCATCAAGACTTGATAAATTATAGATCCTGTCAAACTAAGACACCTCTATTGGAAGACTATCCATGCCATTTTTGCTTCAAGAAAACCCCATAGGCTAACTGTCTCTGGATTCAGAGGGAATGGCTTCAGGCAGATCTGAGCAGGACAAACTTCTGGACAATGGGGGTATTCCCTTGGACATTGACAATGTTCACATGCTACTTCAAGGTCAGTTTCTGTTGGGCAATTCATTCAGCTGTTAAATTCACTTTGTCAATCCATGCTTTCTTTTTGTGTTTTGTGTTTGAAATACCAGCTGCTTGTCATTTCATTTAGAGTAAATATTTGTTAGTGGATAAACAAATGGAGAATTAATGTGTTTAAGGATGGTAAGTGATAGTGCTTTTGACAATTGATGAAACATTTTGATTTTGTATTCACTGTTTACTTATCCATTCAATTCTTGGACTCAGAAAATTAAACCATGTAGCCTACAATACAAATATAATGGTGTAGGCCTGATATAGGCAGAATAAATCTAGAGGTGAAATAGGACCTGTACAACTTTATTATGACCCCAAAGTTCATAAGCCACTTCGGAAAATTCTTATGCCTCACAAAGTGTGTTTGTGTTGCAATAGCCAGTGCAGCGTTAAACATGTATGATTAACTAGACAAAATAGTTGCCATATTTTCCAGTATTTTTTATTTAAATAGCAAATAAATGGTTTGTGAGTAAATAGCAAAAATACCAAGGTAGATTAACCTTGAGCTGAAGTTAGTGCATTATGTTTGTTGTACTGTTACTGTGAAGTATTCTGCAGTTATCCCTGTCTTCACGTTTGTCTTGTTTTTGTCCATCCCAAATGTATTTTCAAAAATGTATCCAAAAATACATTTATTTTATGTAGGACATGATGTGCACAGAAATCCTGATGCTTATGCGATAATTAGTATATAGAACAAATATAAAACTTGTAAGGTTTGCTTATGTCTTTTACTTACTTCATCAAACATTTCTACAAACTGGATTTGCCTAACTTGCATAATTACAAACTTGCATAACTTGCATAATTACAAAGATTGTGATTGTTTTGCTATAAGGTTATATTATGATATATTTATTGTCCTTTTAGCATGGCAGCACGGTGGCTCAGTGGGTAGCACTGTTGCCTCACAGCAAGAAGGTTCTGGGTTCAATCCCCACCTGGCCCAAGGGTCTTTCTGCGTGGAGTTTGTGTGTTCTCCCTGTGTTTGCGTGGGTTTCCTCCCACAGTCCAAAAACATGCAGGTTAATTGGTGACTCTAAATTGCCCGTAGGTGTGAGTTGTTGCCTGTTTCATGTGTCGCTATCTGTGATAGATTGGCGACCTGTCCAGGGTGTACCCTGCCTCTCACCCTGTGTCGGCTGGGATAGGCTCCAGCCCCCCCCCCCCCCCCGTGACCCTACATAGGATAAGTGGTATAGCTAATGGATGGGTATTGTTCTTTTAGATAATCAATTAAACTTTCTGCAGGCCAAATTATGGCTGATGTAGATCCTCTGCAAATTAGTTACATTGGTTTAGATCATAAATAAGGATGAACAAACTATTATGTTATATTTCAATTATCTAGCAATTATCTAACAATAAATACACTTTATCCACTTCCAACTTTGTAGATATTTGTGTGTGTGTGTGTGTGTGTGTGTGTGTGTGTGTGTGTGTGTGTGTGTGTGTGTGTGTGAAAGCATGACTGTGTGTAAATGTGTTTGCATCTGTCTTTCTCCTGGAGCCTGCCATATTCTGTATAACATATCACTTTGGCCTATTGTGTTGGGGAGGAGTCTTGATGGTTCCAGGGCGGTGCTTTAAATTCAGTGGTCCAGATGACCAACTATGAGGGTTAGGGTTAGCGTTAAATTATGAGATTATGAGAATAGATTTATTTTTAGGCCTGTATGTGTCTAATGGAGTCTGAGATCTCTCAGTCTTTTCATATTGGCGAGTGTCGCCTCGACAGATTCTAATTTAAGACATCTATCTATAATAAGTGTCTGAGCTGTAAACCATTTAAGTCTGTTGTACGGTGGTCTGATTCACTGCTTTTTGCTAATCTCTCTAAATACTCTAAACAGCACAAGGCCAATAATGCTGGGATACATGGGTCTTTTCCTGCTTGTCATATTATCATAATATGTACGAATTTCAACATTTCCTGTTGGAGCTTCTTGCTTTTTCTATCTATTTACAGTTGGTTATTTAAAAGGTGCCACACATGTAAAGACGCTGCGTGTGAATCCTAGCTCCACCTTGCAGTTTAACACCACAGTAGATCACAAGAAACATTCAAACTATGTTTTCATTATTGTACTGCCAGTGATGCATCTGTTCTTTTAAACAGTGGAGCAGGAACAGATTCAGAAGAGAACATTTACCAACTGGATCAATGCTCAACTGTCCAAGGTACTATGTTGGGAAAGTCAATGGAAAGTGAAAGTTTAGATTCTTTAAGATTTTTAAGTTTTGACTGCACTATATACAAAACATAATATTTCTAAGCAACTTAACAAAGGTATCATTTACTAATGTACTAAGCAAATGTATCATTCCAGATCATTTATATTTGCTTAAGGTTAGTGAATTCACAATATGTTTCTATATCAAACTCGTTGTTTTACTCAACCATTGATACAAGATCTGGTGCTAATCAAAATAAGAATGTTTTACACTACAGTTTTAGTTTTGATTTTGGTTTGGATTCCACTACAGTAAGTTCATTGTCTTAAAATTCTAGTGCTAAGTAGAATTGGGATGTTTTTGTTCTAAACCATTCATGAACACCAACAGTGTGTAATACATATATATCCCCCTAGGCATTCCTTCTGAAATCTATGACATCACTACTGTGATGGGGCACAAAACGTCAGTTGTCTCCACACAGCCTCTGACATACTGACTCATGCAGCAGACAGACAGCAGACAGTGCAGTGACTGGTAGAGTGTTCACAGCCTCTGACATACTGACTCATGCAGCAGACAGACAGCAGACAGTGCAGTGACTGGTAGAGTGTTCACAGCCTCTGACATACTGACTCATGCAGCAGACAGACAGCAGACAGTGCAGTGACTGGTAGAGTGTTCACAGCCTCTGACATACTGACTCATGCAGCAGACAGACAGCAGACAGTGCAGTGACTGGTAGAGAGTTCCCGGTTGCCCTGATTGGCAAGGAGACTTCAGCTGCTTGTGACAGGGCTAGAGTATAAATAGTGCGGAAAAAGAAGAAGCACATGGACAGCATGTAACCTGAGCTTACTCACACCTCATCAACTCACATCCACATGGTTTTGCTTTAAACTCAACTAATTTCCTCTTTTTGTACTTGCATTAGCCCGATATCTGTCAGCCTCACTGTAGCCATTCTGACACATTCTGATAGGAAACCTTTACGCTCTGCCTGGCACACTTAACAGTAGCTATGTAGTAGTTATGACTCATCTTTAATAATATCTATTTATGTATTGTTGTCACATCATCTTGCCTCAGGTCATTTATTTAAGTCTAAACATGCTTCATACTCACCTCAATTAGATTCGTTAACTCTAGAATGGTCTCTCTCTCTGGTTAAATGTTTTGAACGCATAGACACTTCACAACAAAAATTATTTTTCCAATAGAAAAATTTATTTACTCGACTTCATTTACAGAGAACATTTTTCACGCTAACTGAAAGTATAGTGGCGAAACACAGTATATTTGGGCTCTGGTTAAAGTGCATTGTTTTATGTCGGGTAAATATATATCAATTAAAGCCTTTATCTTACGAGTTGTCCCTGCACTTGAGGCTTCCCAGTTGATCAGCCCTTGACAAGAATTGTCAACATTTAGAAGAAGTATCATTTATTTTGTAATTTTATCTGCATGTCCATTGCAAACTCTGTCTTTTACACTCAGTCATTCTACTCTATTACTAACTGAAGTGTTATAGAAAAAGGATTTCTGCTTTTCAGTTTCAATTTGCGGGTTTTAATTATTCCATTGCTTTATAAAGCCTTAAATTGACCCTGATCCCTTTAGTAGAGGAAGTAATGTTTTGTTTTATTTTAACAGAGGTACCCTCCCTGTCCGGTGTTGGATTTATTCTCCGATCTTAAGGATGGCACTCGACTGCTCGACCTCTTGGAGGTGATGAGTGGCCAGTCCATGGTGAGTTAATCCAGGGTTTAACTCTCTGTAACACCAGTCCATGGTGAGTTAATCCAGGGTTTAACTCTCTGTAACATCATTCCATGGTGAGTTAATTCAGGGTTTAACTCTCTGTAACATCATTCCATGGTGAGTTAATTCAGGGTTTAACTCTCTGTAACACCAGTCCATGGTGAGTTAATCCAGGGTTTAACTCTCTGTAACATCATTTCATGTTGAATTAATCCAGGGTTTAACTCTCTGTAACACCATTCCATGGTGAGTTTAACTCTCTTAATTCAGGGTTTAACTTCTGAGCATCATTCCATGGTGAGTTAATCCAGGGTTTAACTCTCTGTAACATCATTCCATGGTGAGTGAATCCAGGGTTTAATTCTGAGCATCAGTCCATGGTGAGTTAATCCAGAGTATAACGCTCTGAGCATCAATCAGTTAATCCAACATTCTGTTTCCCACAGAAAAGAGAAAGGGGCCATGGTGTCTTCCAGCATAGGGGGAACGTTGAAACTGCACTAAATTTCCTGGAAAAAAAATCTGTAAGAGGCAATAATTTCCAATATACATGTTGCTAATGTATTGTATTTAAATGTGACAGGGGTAACAACTAAACCTTTTTGCTGAGCGCAGGTGAAACTAGTAAACATCAACATCTCTGACATCATTGATGGGCGCCCCTCCATTATCCTTGGTTTGATATGGACCATTATCCTTCATTGCCATGTGAGTATAGTCCACTAGTTAAACAATAAAGCTAATAAAAATACACTTTTTTGTTCAAATGTTTGCCTTGTATGCATTTATATGTAAAATCGAATTAGAGAATTCCTTCTTTTTGCCTCAGATTGAAGAGTTGGCCAGTGCCCTGTCGTTCTCCTCCCGTCACTCCTCCATGGACTCCCTAAGCAGCCTTGACTCCCGCTCCAGTAGCCCTGCCCTGTGCAGCCCCATCCTAGCGGGACGACTGCCCACGCTTCACACCCGCTTCCGTGTGTCCGCCAAAAAGGCCTTGCTGATGTGGGTTAGGGAACAGTGCCAACGGTGGGTCCTCTTCACTTCCTCTCTGGCTCTACCATGGTGTCTGTCTCTTTCTTTCTTTCTTTCTTTCTTTCTTTCTTTCTTTCTTTCTTTCTTTCTTTCTTTCTTATTTTGTTTCACTGTATTTCTTTCCATTCATTTGTCTTGGTTGTGCTCCTCCAGGGCTGGCTGCTCCATCAGTGTGAAGGACTTCAAGTCCAGCTGGTGCAGTGGAGTGGCCTTCCTGGCCATCCTGGGCTCTCTGAGGCCTGACCTGGTGGACCTCGCCACGGCCCGGTCCAGAGGTAACAGGGAGAACCTGGAGGAGGCGTTCCGTCTGGCGGAGCAGGAGCTGCACATCCCTCGTCTTCTGGAGCCTCAGGGTGAGGCAAGCTACAGTGACAAAGAGTTCCATCACACTGTAAACGTATGGACAGCTTGAAAAGGAAGGTTTTGGTGCTGTTATACTATACATGGAGTGATGAGTAGGATTGGTATGTCTTAATCACTCATTAGGGCGGACCTAAAATGGTGACATGTTGGTCACATGGTCTACATGTGATGCATGCATGTCCTGAGTAAAGCTGTTTCCTCTTAGATGTTGACGTAAGGGATCCCGATGACAAATCTATCATGACCTATGTCGCCCAGTTTCTCCAGTATTCCAATGATTGCCCCACGCCCGATGAGGATTTTCAGGTCCGTACAGTAAATATCCCTTCTAAATATCAGATTTTAATCTTAGATCTTATGTTCTGTGTCCTTACAACCCTTTTTCATTTTCTTATTGTTCTTGGCATATCTGTCCATCGTGCCTCTTCTACATTTTCCCTGCTGCAGCTCTACTCTCTGGCCCAACCGTGTTCTCTCTCCCCCGTTAACCTGCCATCCCACTTCACCCCTGCCATCACTCTCTCCCCCCTGCACCAGGTACACGTTACACTGCCCTCACTGTGTCCCCCTGTACCAGGTAGACTTTACACTGCCCTCACTGTGTCCCCCTGCACCAGGTACACTTTACATTGCCCTCACTGTGTCCCCCTGCACCAGGTACACTTTACATTGCCCTCACTGTGTCCCCCTGCACCAGGTATACTTTGCCACACTGCCATCACTGTCTTTACCCCTGCATCTGTAAAAAAGCAAGCTGTGCATATTGATTCAATCATGTGCACATCTAAATTCTATCTTGTACAGTATGTGGATTGTCACCAACCACCGCAAATCTCCCACATTATACGATTGTTTAATTGGGGGACCACACTAGTCATACTGAAGCCTGCAGAGGCAACGCTAGCAACGTTTAATGACATAATAAATACTACATACACTTACAATACATGCTTTTATGCCCCTTTACCTTTCAATACTTCACCTTTAGTCTAAGCTCTATCTATCACTTTGGCCATCAGACTCTTAAACATCAAGGAGGAGATGATATGACCCTAGCTTAAGTATTGTGTCTTTCTCCTTTTCAAGGCTTCACCCAATCAGAGAGCTCGCGAGGTGACCTGCTGGCTCAATCAAGCCTATCAGGAGCTATCAGAGGGGTGGGCTGCAACAGTGAAGGCCAGCTATGCAGAGCAATATCAGGTAACACTTCAAGCAGGGGTGAGATTGGAGGCTGTGTGTGCGAGAACTAAAAAATAATGGAAGCTTGAATATGAAAAGTTTGCATTAGATGCTTCAATGATATGTTTAACTACATGCTGTGCACGTTCATTCATTTTGAACTTTGAATAAGTGTGTTGCCTGTTCTAAATGCTGTTTCCAGATGTTCCAAGCCTTTGCTAGCTCCTTTAGCGAGCAGCGGCGGCCCGCGGTGCCTCTGCTAGCAGCCTTGAGGCGCGTCTCTGATCCCAGCAAGGAGCAGCTGGCCCTCAGGACAGCGTGGGATCGCCTGGAGGACAAGGTGAGCCCCTTTGACAGTGTTTAATGACTGTGTTTTGTAGTGCAGCCTGGATTTACTGGCTCTGTACTTATTATTGTAAGTGCTCTGTGTGTAAAGTGGAACTCACCTGTCTGTGTGTGTGTGCGTGTGCGTGTGCGTGTGCGTGTGCGTGTGCGTGTGCGTGTGTGTGTGTGTGTGTGTGTGTGTGTGTGTGTGTGTGTGTGTGTGTGTGTGTGTGTGTGTGTGTGTGCAATGCTCCTATTTGCTCCTGCAGCTGCAGCAGTGTAAAGCTGAGCTGGACAGGTGCCTCCCCCCTCCCCTGGACTCCATCGTGGTGTGGCTGCTGCACATGGAGGAGGTGTTAACAGAAGCAGGATGGGACTCCCAGGACCACCCACAGGCAGCCAAGGAGGCCAGGGCCCAGCAGGAGAAGCTCAAGGCGGGTTCCCCCTAGGATCTCTCTGTCTATTCTTATATCACTGATCTTATAGTGCCTATTACACCAACACACTGTCCTCTACTTTAGACTGAGACACCACCTCAACACCTCACCAACACACTGTCCTCTGCTTTAGACTGAGACACCACCTCAACACCTCACCAACACACTGTCCTCTACTTTAGACTGAGACACCACCTCAACACCTCACCAACACACTGTCCTCTGCTTTAGACTGAGACACCACCTCAACACCTCACCAACACACTGTCCTCTGCTTTAGACTGAGACACCACCTCAACACCTCACCAACACACTGTCCTCTACTTTAGACTGAGACACCACCTCAACACCTCCACATGTTTAACACCAACACACTGTCCTGTGCTTTAGACTGAGACACCACCTCAACACCTCCGCATGTTTAACACCAACACACTGTCCTGTGCTTTAGACTGCCTCTGAGGAGATGCGACACCACCTCAACACCCTCCACTTGTTTAACAACACAGACGAGGCTGGGGCTGGGATTGTTCCGCTGGAAAAAGTCGACGAGATCAAAAGACGGTGAGAATGATATTCTACTTACTAATACAATTGTACTATAATTGCTTTTCAACATATCATATTGCATAGCATTCCACATATCAGATCACCAGTTCGTTCAGTTGTGCTTTATACAGACTGTCTAAGATCCAAATGAATGAGCATGTTTTGGGGATAAGTATTCTATTGAATTTAAAGAATATATCTTTTTTTTTTTCAAATACATTGTCACTAAGAATTACCCTCTCTCTTCAACACAGTTTCACCAATGCACGTGTGACAGCCAAATTCCATGGGATTAAGTTGGAATATCAGGAACAGCGACACATTGTCCTAGACCTTCTTGGCCAGATAGGTGTCAAACTGTGCACCTGGAAAGGCCCCTTTAGTTCTAAAGAGGCGGTGCATCTTCTCCTGCAAGACTGGCATGTGTGTGTCAGCCAATGTCACTTTGCCCATGTAGCCCTTACTGTTTCTGAACAGTAAATTATATACTTTTTAAAGATCTCCAGTTTCTACAATGTACAGTAGCCATATGAGCTACGGTTTGAGAAAGGTGTTCGAATAGCCTTTTGGTGCTTAAAAGCGTAATTTCCCAGTACGAGCAGTTTTTAAATCTATAGGACAAATAGAAACATAAAAAGGTTGATTTGGCAATGTTAGCCATTTGTATTTGTCATTTTAGGATACCACAGAGCGCCAAGGCCTTGTGTTCACCCTAACAGAGGCCCTCACAAAACTGAAGCAAACAGCCAGCACCTACTGCAGCAAGGCAGCTCTAGGTACGGACCTGTGTGTGTGTGTGTGTGTGTGTGTGTGTGTGTGTGTGTGTGTGTGTGTGTGTGTGTGTGTGTGTGTGTGTGTGTGTGTGTGTGTGTGTGTGTGTGTGTGTGTGTGTGTGTGTGTGTGTGTTCAGTTTGTGGGTGTGACCTATTGAGGCAGCCATAGGTCTGGATGTGTGTTTGACCTATCTAAAGAGTAATCATGTGACCTTTGACCCTGCGTTCTCTTTCCAGAAGGACATTCTCTGCTGGTCAAGCAGCAGGTGAAGGAGGCAGAAAGAGAAACAGAGCTGACTAAAGAGGCAGTGGAGGTCGTGAAAGGCACCATGGAAAGAACAGTGACTACCTGGGAGGCCTATGACAGATGCCTATCCTCACTACAGGCCTGGCTGGCTCAGGAGGCTCACAGCCAAACCTCTGCTACCGAGGTACAGGGGTCAATCAGGGCTGGGCTCTACCGTTACCATAGCAGAGCCTACTTTACAATCTAGGAGTTAGTATTGACCCTTGATCCTAACATAGGAGTGTTGTGTTCAGGTGTGGAAAATATGGTCTGGATTTGACAGTTCAAACATACCTGTCTGAACTGATGTCCCTTTTCTCCAGAGCCAGGTCAACAATACCTAACAATACCTAATCATCTAATATCCTAACACTACTAAACAATATAGTAAAGGGTCCCTTTGCAATAACTGCTGGCAAAGCGGTTTCAACAAACAAATATCCAAAAGATGAGTTAATGCATTAGTACTTGCATGTTAAGAAGTGTGAACCAATGCATGCCTCTCTGTGTAGATACTCTTCAACCTGACATGTGTAAATGTATCTGACTGCTAAGCCAGGGTACTTGCCTAAGCTGCCCAGACGTTTCGATGGCAGGGGTGAATATTTGAACATGACTGGCATTGTGCATTACTGGCCTCTCCAGGGCGTGTCCCATGGAATGGGGGAATGGACTTCCCGTCAGGGACGTTTGAACGAGGTGGGGAACTTCCTGATTGATGTGACAGAGCCTGCCACCAGCCGTGCTCTCGCCGAGGAGCTGAGGAAAATCAACATGCAGTGGGCCGAACACATGAAGACAACAATGTTTGTGAGTTTGAATCCTCAAAAGCCTGAAAGCTTTCTTTACATTAAAGTGTGCTGTACATTTCACCAGTGGCTCAAGCTATTTCCTGTTCCCTTTCATGTTTTCAGGAGGTGTCGTCCCAGCCCGACGTGGGCCTTTCCAGTCCCCAAGCTGTGCAGAGTCTGACCCAGGAGGTCAGCTGGACACTGAGGGAGCCTCTGGACGTGTCTACTGTCCCCCTGAAGGCCTACAGGAAGAGACTGCAGGTGGGCTAGGACATGGATGGATGCACAGACAGATGGATGGATGGATGGATGGATGGATGGATGGATGGATGGATGGACGGATGGATGGATGGACTCCTTTCACTATCATTTAATCATCTTTCATTTCCTGTTCCATTAGTTGCTGAGTAAGAAGATAGTAGAGGTGGATTCAGCCTCTATAAGTACACAGCCAGACTTTTCAGAGGACGAAACTGAAAAAGTCAGACAAACACTCAAAACGGTAGTCTATTTTAGTCAGTGCAACTTGTTATCGAAGTGTTCCATTGAAGTTTCAATTTCAACAGTTAATAGTGTTTTAATGCAAACCAGGCTGAAGATTCAAGCTACAATCATATCAAATTAAAGTAGAAACAGAGCTGACTTCTGATGGCCTCCTTTGGTTCTGTCCAACAGGTTTGGCAGGGGCTTGCCAGAGCTGAAGTCACGTGTGGTGAGCTGCAGCGGGCCGCGTCCCTTTTGGAGGGTCGTTTGGCGGAGCTGGAGCACTGGAGCACCGAGGCACTGGAGGCTCACCAGCGCCTGACGGAGAGGGGGCGCCAGGGACACCTCACGCTGGATCCAGAGGCTAGAGTGAGACATTTACAGTGCAAACCCTAACCCATCCGCTATCTACTGGACAAACCCTAACCCATCTGCTATCTACAGGACAAACCCTAACCCTAACCCATCTGCTATCTACAGGACAAACCCTAACCCTAACCCATCTGCTATCTACAGGACTAACCCTAACCCATCTGCTATCTACAGGACTAACCCTAACCCTAACCCATCTGCTATCTACAGTGCAAACCCTAACCCATCTGCTATCTACAGGACTAACCCTAACCCATCTGCTATCTACAGGACTAACCCTAACCCATCTGCTATCTACAGGACTAACCCTAACCCTAACCCATCTGCTATCTACAGGACTAACCCTAACCCATCTGCTATCTACAGGACTAACCCTAACCCAACCTATCTGCTATCTACAGGACAAACCCTAACCCATCTGCTATCTACAGGACTAACCCTAACCCATCTGCTATCTACAGGACAAACCCTAACCCATCTGCTATCTACAGGACAAACCCTAACCCAACCTATCTGCTATCTACAGAACAAGCCATACCCCTGTTACCTTTTATTTGAGGGTTTTCCATGGGTGATCCATGTATTTACACAAATGGAATTACACACCATGTTGTACCAAATGTCCTTTACAATTTGAAGGGACCAAACATATTTGTATAAATAACAAACGCTTAAGTTGTTATACATTTAATTGAAATATTTTTAATATTTTGGTTATAACCAAACTCATAAAACCAAAACTGAAACCAAACTGAACTTCCTGTAGTTCAGTCTTTCAGTGTCATCGCTTTGGCCCTGTTTGTACGGTACAGCTTAAAGGTTGAATTATGTTTAGATTGATTTGTAAGGGTGCACTTGGCTAAACATTTTCAAATGTTATCGTGCGTTTTACCATGCTCCCCAGTTGCTGATCTCTCGTGGGCTCCAGCTGGAGGGACAGCTGGTGATGGAGGGGCAGGACCTTCAGGCCCTGGTGGTGCGAGTACAAACCTCCTCCCTGCCGTCCCTCAGTGCTCTGTCAGTGCAAAACAGAGTCTCCACATGTGTTTCTCACTGCCAGGTGAGCCTCATCACTCTGGGTCATTTTGCCAAACCCTCATTTACTGTCGATGAGGAATAATGAGTTTTTTTTTAATAATTTATCGTAGTAAAAAAGATACCTTTTTTGCAAAAGATAACTTGTTCTTAATTGACCTCACTGGTTAAATAAGGATTATTATACTGTAATTATAAAAATTGATGGGACACCAAATAAGAGTATGCTTTTAAGGACACACATAGATACATTGTGAGCAGGCTCAGTGAGTGAAGTCCCTCTGGTGTTTCTGTTCCTGCAGCATGTAGTCGGAATGCTCAGCTCCCTGGGGTCACGGCGAGCGGCTGGTGCTACAGTTGAAGATGAACCTTTCCAGAAAGTGGTTGTTCGGTCACACACTCAGCCCGAGATCCAGGAAGGCTCATTTTCAGCAGTGGGGAATGTAAACGTAATACAGGGGAATCTTCTGCCACAAAAACAGAGCGCAACTCAATCTCTTACAAAGGCAGCTAGTGAAAAGCCAAACAGGATCCAGATATCTCCAAAAGGCTTTCCTTTGGATCATGAGAAAAGCCCAAAGAGAAGCTTATTCACGGCCATATCCCAGGTTCCTGCTGAAAGTCAAACTCAGCCTAATCTTGTTTTCCAAACTCCGTCTCAGCTTGATAGTGCCAAAAAGCCTCACGTACGGTTTTCCCTGGCTCTGGGAAAGGCTGAACCTCAGCCAACCATCAACAGTAAACCACAACCACCCGTCCTGAACCACGCTCCCATTGGACGTCCAGCTTCGCCTCTGGCCAGCAGCCAAAGTACCAGCCAATCCAGAGCCAGGTTCAGCACAGTCAAAGAACGACGGGAAGGCTTACTGGCCTCAAAGTCCCAGAGCCCTGCCCTGCCTCAGTCAACCCCTACACAGAGTGGTTCTGCTAGACCAAGAGTCAGAAAACCATCAAACTGTCAACAGGAAGCCAGCCAGCCTCCTCTCGCTCCACCAGTGCTGGTTAACAGTGAAGTCCACTCTAAGGCCCAGGCCATGGCCAGGAGCAGACTGGAGAAGGCCACCTTTCGTCTACAGGAGCGTATTCAGGAAGCTACCATACTGTTCTCTGACAAAGACATCTCTGAATGGCAAGCCAAGAGACAACAGGTAACAAATCATTTGAAGCATTTTCAGGTTGGCCCATATTTTATTTAGTTATAAAGCGTTGACTGACTGAATCAAAGCATCTTTTGCAGCAGTGTACTGTTTAGAAGGTAGTTCATTCAACATAGTTTAAGCTTGAACAAAAAGTTACCACTCTAAGGTAAAATCTACTTTTTGGGTCTCGGTCATAGACCGAATGTTTGAAAATGTGATAAAAAAAAAACGACGGATGAGTTCAAATGTACAATTGGCTTCGACGTAGTTAGACGAGCACAGCAAAGAGAGTCCCGTGGGGACAGACAAGTTAAAGTCGTCAGCGTTCCGCCAACACCGACTTGGCACGCTCGCCCATCAACTGCTTGAAGCACGGCTTCAGACGCAGCGCCCCCCCCCCCCCCCCCCGGGAAAGGAAGTGAGACGCGGTGTACTTCCTGAGGAGCCAACTTCCTGTCTGACCGTTGGCCAGCCTGGGGAGCCGCGGAGACACTTCGGCACAAAAGCCCCGCGAGGACGCGTGGAGCCCACACGTCAAAGATCGGCGTGGCTCACACCATTTGGGGGTCCTTTCTACGGAAGCCCAGATGGCCGTTTTGAACAATGCGGAGAGGGTTGTGACCAGAAATAGGTGCCACGGAGATGCGCCGCGGGCGAGCGATGACGAGACGAGAGAACACGGGAAGGAGGAGGAGGAACGGGTGTGAGATGTTGGTTGGGGACGGGAAAAATGTGTGCGTCCTTATGTGTGAGTGTGAGAGTGTGAGAGTGAGAATAAGGACGAACAGGAAGAAAGAAATACCGATATGAATGCGTAGGAAAAATAAGAGAACAAAATGTAAATGCGCATCTGTGTGTGTGTGTGTGTGTGTGTGTGTGTGTGAGTGTAGAATGGAAAGGGAGAGGGAGACCCTCTACTTTAGCCACCAGGGTTCTCATTATTCTGAAGACTCCCTGATGACCCTTTAAAGAGAACTACAATAAAACACTTTGGCGGCGGCCATATTTCTCTTGCCTCTTCCCTCTGCCTACTCTCGCTTTCTCTCTCTCTCTCTCTCTCTCTCTCTCTCTCTTTTTCATCCTCCCTTTCTCTCTCTAACTCTCTCTCTCCCTCTCTCTTTCTCTCTCTACCTCAATTTGTTCTGTTTCTTCCACCTCTCTCTCTCGCTCTCTCTCTCCACCTCTTCTTCGTTTTCCCTCTCTCCTCCCCCTCCCTTCCTCCTCCAGCTTGCTTTTGATTAAAGCCACAAACGCAGGAAAAAAAAAAAAACAACCTCACACACTGCTATATTTATCCCGTCAACAGCCCGCCACCAGCAGAGAGACAGGGCCATGTGGGCTCACACACACACGCACACACACACACGCACAGGCACACGCACACGCACACACACAGTAGTTAGGCAAACAATTCCCTTCTGTAGAACATAGCTTTTGGTGTAGACAGCCATGGCTTTCCATGGATTTAATCTGCTGCCAGACCTGAGCAGCCGATCACTGCTGGAGCCAAGAATCTGATCCCTGCCAGGCTGAAGCAGCAGATCCCTGCCAGACTTTGTCCTAGTTAGCCTCACAGTACACAGTCACAAAGAGGAAAGGCAAACTCGGCGAGTTGAAAAAAAAAAGGTGAATTGTCCCCTTTTTCTCTACCCCCATAGGAGTGCCTTAAGGGACGGCCATTGGGAACGATGTGGAAACTGAACTCGGAGCTGAACTAGCGGGAAGCCGCGAAAGGTCACGGGAGCACGAACAAAGAACCCACAGAACCCAAGGCACCCGCAATGTGTTCCATGTATGACTGACCTCACACAGCTTAAGGATGCATTGAGTACAAACGGGATTTGGATAGACTGGTGTGGCGAGTTTAACAAGGGCTACAGTGGTGCTAACCCACTGAATGTGCAGCCTAGTCTGGTGAGTTTAACTGGGAATCCAGTAGCTGGCACTCGGAGAGCAATTGTGAGAGCACCTCTCGCCGTATTTTCAACAGCGCTCTCGTAGAACTAAAGTCAAAAAGGGAGGAACTACCTCGAAAAAACCCCACACAAACCCACACACATCTCCAGCAAATTAGATGCACAATCCATAACTGTCAGATCAGGGTGAGCCCTTGTAGTAACGGATTAGACAGGCGTTCTAATTCCCCGGTGTGTTTTTGTGTGTGTGTGTGTGCGTGCGCGCGCGTGTCGGTGTGTGTTAGCTCGCGCTCGCCTTGTGAGATTGCGTTCTGCAAAAATTTTTTTTAAAATATATACCTTCGCCCATGTCTGTTCTCGGACTGGCTGTCACCAGCGATGCTCCTCTGCCTGGACGTGCGTGGCGACTGACAGCTGTACTGCCAGGCGGCGGAGGGACACACCCGCGTGCCGAGGCCTCGCGCTCAAACTCACCGCCCCGTGTTATTATTTCATAAGAGGCGGCGATAATCCTGTCGTAATCCCGGCCGATGTGAAACAGCTAGCGAGACAGGACGGGGACGGGGGGGGACGGGGTTTCAAAACAAGCCAGATTGCGGGAAAACGTTTGTGCGAGTGTGTGTGTGTGTGTGTGTGTGTGTGTGTGTGTGTGTGTGTGTGTGTGTGTGTTTTGTGTGTGTGTGCCCCGAGAGATGAGTATGACATTTGAAGGGTGGGATAGAGAGATAGAGAAGTGAATTGTTTTACCACGGACAGAAACTAGGACACCAAATCCTGCGTGTTTGTTTTGCATTCTGACACGTGTGTGTCTCTCTATGTGTGTGTTTCTGTCACACAGCGATGAATAATCCAATGATGAAATCTCGGAGGTCGTCTAGAGCTGCTGCCCGTTTCCTAGAGAGACAGACACACACACTCTTTCACCGTATTAACTACATTCTCTTCCAATCCACTATAGGAGCGAGAAAACAAATCTCCTTGTCTAATGTGTGTGTGTGTGCACGTACACACACACACACACACACACACACACACACACACACATGCACACATACAGACAGTGTATGTATGGAGGCATGCAGTCTGCAAGACAACATACACAATTGACAAATATAAGAAGGGTTAAAATTATTATGATTATGTAAGTAATAATACGTTTATAACGTTTTATATCTATATGTGTTACGTGTATTAAGTTATTCCGGGCTCTGCCTCAAAAGCCCCCCAGCACCTTTACTGGAACCTGTGGAGTTACAGGTCAGCTCTCAGGGACTATAGCAAAGGTCACGAGGTCAAGGGTCACCGACCTGGTCTGGCGTTTTCAGCCAAAAACAAAAGGTGTACAGTGCCCCCTTGGGGCACATGGTGTACAGACTCGTTAGTCCCACTCATTAAGTTTCCTCGTTAAGCTAATTAACAACCAATCAAGGAAGTTATTAGTCTGATATCCCTCAGCAAGAGGCTGTACCCCTCATCTCCCTCCCATTGATCTGGCGAGGGCCAATCGGTGGTCCGCCTGGGAAGATCTCTGCCAATGGCGCAGGGTCTTTTTGATTGGCAGGACAGAGAGTTGAGAGAGCCTATGGGGGTTGGAAATGGATGGTACGTTTTCCCCCACGTCCTCTCGTTGTCCTGTGCCTGTTTATCTCTCGCCTCTGTCTTTCTTTTCTATTCTGACTCCCATTGTCTTTTCATTTTCTCTCCTCCATTTCTCTCTGCTCATCTCAGCTCTCCCTCCGCCACGCGTTAACCACATCTCTCCACTGCGGTCGTGCACTTTTTCCAGTTTTTTCGTCTGCTTCTCCATCTCGTGCCACTGTGTGTCCTCCATCTTCGGCTGCCCCTGGACCACCGGGTCAAACTCAACCGCACTCTTCCCGCTCGCACGCCATTCCCGAGGGCCCCGGCTTTCCACGCCTTCGACGAAACGGGGACGAGCCCATGCGCACCCCACCGACCCGCCACTCGCCACCAGGTGAGGTCAATGAGGCTCCGCCACCAGGAGGAAACAAAAGAAAGGGGGCAGGGGGCGGGGCAGGGGGCGGGGCGGGAGTGGTGGCACACTGGTGTCAGCTTGAGGTATGGGGGCCCGGCCAGGGAAAAGGTGGCCGTAATGCTGGGGCGAATAAATCGCGGGGCTAAAGGATGAAAGACCACCGCGGAGGGAGATTAGTGTACATCAGGGCTAACGAGACGCTACATCAACCTGCCCCGCGTCAGCCGCTCCTCAGCGCGCCGCCACACACACACACACACACACACACACACACAGACAGACAGACAGACAGACAGACACACAGACACACACACACACTGTCAGGCAGCGCGCCCCCGTTCTTCACACGAACCGTCACGTGTGTTTGTTCAGAGGGTCCCTGTGCAAGCCAGCAAATATCCGTGTGCATGCGTAAACAGGGTCCTTCAAACACTATCCATCATCGTATGTGCACATAAATATAAATATTCAAATAAGCCACATAAGCCGACAAAGCAGGCCAGCAGAGGGCTGCGCGTGCGACGCCACACACACAAACAAAGAGACGCATAAACTATATGTGGAGTTAAAGAGCAGATCAATAGCCTTCAATAATGGATGGGGGTTCTATGTGGCCTTAGATGTGGACATACGTTTCCCCCTGACACATCACCAGGGGGCAACATGCAGGACCTCTCTAAACCCATACCAACCGGATATTTGGTGAAATTGTGTCGGTGTGTGTGTGTGTGTGTGTGTGTGTTCAGGGGAGGGATTTTGCTCACTCAAATCAAAAGTACGCTTATATTTCATTGTACTTTGAATCCCCATCTCTCCATGCACACACACGCACACACAACACACAACACACAACACACACACACACACACACACACACACACACACACACACACACACACACATATATATATATATATATATATATATATATATATATATATATATATATATATATATATATATATATATATATATATATATATATATATATATATATATATATATATATATATATATATATCTACACCAGTGCCGGGCCTTGGCCATGGGGGCCTGTGCAGCATACAGCTACACTACACAATATTAGTCATCAGACAGAATGTGATGTACTATTGTTGTTGACCTGAGGCTCTATTGGGTCCTCTGTGACGGGTGGGAAAAGGTTATGGTTAGGGTTAGGGTTAGGGTATTGTTGTTGACCTGAGGCTCTATTGGGTCCTCTGTGACGGGTGGGCAAAGGTTAAGGTTAGGGTTAGGGTTAGGGTATTGTTGTTGACCTGAGGCTCTATTGGGTCCTCTGTGACGGGTGGGCAAAGGTTAAGGTTAGGGTTAGGGTTAGGGTATTGTTGTTGACCTGAGGCTCTATTGGGTCCTCTGTGACGGGTGGGCAAAGGTTAAGGTTAGGTTAGGGTTAGGGTATTGTTGTTGACCTGAGGCTCTATTGGGTCCTCTGTGACGGGTGGGCAAAGGTTAAGGTTCGGGTTAGGGTTAGGGTATTGTTGTTGACCTGAGGCTCTATTGGGTCCTCTGTGACGGGTGGGGGTTAGGGTTAGGGGGACCTGGGCAAAGGTTAAGGTTAGGGTTAGGGTTAGGGTATTGTTGTTGACCTGAGGCTCTATTGGGTCCTCTGTGACGGGTGGGCAAAGGTTAAGGTTAGGGTTAGGGTTAGGGTATTGTTGTTGACCTGAGGCTCTATTGGGTCCTCTGTGACGGGTGCTGGGCAAAGGTTAAGGTTAGGGTTAGGGTTAGGGTATTGTTGTTGACCTGAGGCTCTATTGGGTCCGGGTGGGCAAAGGTTAAGGTTAGGGTTAGGGTTAGGGTATTGTTGTTGACCTGAGGGCTCTATTGGGTCCTCTGTGACGGGTGGGCAAAGGTTAAGGTTAGGGTTAGGGTTAGGGTATTGTTGTTGACCTGAGGCTCTATTGGGTCTCTCTGTGACGGGTGGGCAAAGGTTAAGGTTGGGGTTAGGGTTAGGGTAATGTTGTTGACCTGACTCTATTGGGTCCTCTGTATCGGGTGGGCAAAGGTTAAGGTTAGGGTTAGGGTTAGGGTATTGTTGTTGACCTGAGGCTCTATTGGGTCCTCTGTGACGGGTGGGCAAAGGTTAAGGTTAGGGTTAGGGTTAGGGTATTGTTGTTGACCTGAGGCTCTAGTGGGTCCTCTGTGACGGGTGGGCAAAGGTTAAGGTTAGGGTTAGGGTTAGGGTATTGTTGTTGACCTGAGGCTCTGTGGGTCCTCTGTGACGGGTGGGCAAAGGTTAAGGTTAGGGTTAGGGTTAGGGTATTGTTGTTGCCCTGAGGCTCTATTGGGTCCTATGTGACGGGTGGGCAAGGTTGTTAAGGTTAGGGTTAGGGTTAGGGTATTGTTGTTGACCTGAGGCTCTATTGGGTCCTCTGTGTGACGGGTTAGGGTATTGTTGTTGACCTGAGGCTCTATTGAGTCCTCTGTGACGGGTGGGGGTTAGGGTTAGGGTTATTGGGGTATTGTTGACCTGAGGCTCTATTGGGTCCTCTGTGACGGGTGGGCAAAGGTTAAGGTTAGGGTTAGGGTTAGGGTATTGTTGTTGACCTGAGGCTCTATTGGGTCCTCTGTCTGTAAGGTTAGGGTTAGGGTTAGGGTATTGTTGTTGACCTGAGCTCTATTGGGTCCTCTGTGACGGGTGGGCAAAGGTTAAGGTTAGGGTTAGGGTTAGGTTTAGGTTGAGGCATTAGGGTTAGGGTGAAGGTTAAGGTTAGGGTTAGGGTTAGGGTATTGTTGTTGACCTGAGGCTCTATTGGGTCCTCTGTGACGGGTGGGCAAAGGTTAAGGTTAGGGTTAGGGTTAGGGTATTGTTGTTGACCTGAGGCTCTATTGGGTCCTCTGTGACGGGTGGGCAAAGGTTAAGGTTAGGGTTAGGGTTAGGGTATTGTTGTTGACCTGAGGCTCTATTGGGTCCTCTGTGACGGGTGGGCAAAGGTTAAGGTTAGGGTTAGGGTTAGGGTATTGTTGTTGACCTGAGGCTCTATTGGGTCCTCTGTGACGGGTGGGCAAAGGTTAAGGTTAGGGTTGGGGTTAGGGTATTGTTGTTGACCTGAGGCTCTATTGGGTCCTCTGTGACGGGTGGGCAAAGGTTAAGGTTAGGGTTAGGGTTAGGGTATTGTTGTTGACCTGAGGCTCTATTGGGTCCTCTGTGACGGGTGGGCAAAGGTTAAGGTTAGGGTTAGGGTTAGGGTATTGTTGTTGACCTGAGGCTCTATTGGGTCCTCTGTGACGGGTGGGCAAAGGTTAAGGTTAGGGTTAGGGTTAATTGTTGTTGACCTGAGGCTCTATTGGGTTCTCTGTGACGGGTGGGCAAAGGGGTTAGGGTTAGGGTTAGGTAATGTTGTTGACCTGAGGCTCTATTGGGTCCTCTGTGACGGGTGGGCAAAGGTTAAGGTTAGGGTTAGGGTTAGGGTATTGTTGTTGACCTGAGGCTCTATTGGGTCCTCTGTGACGGGTGGGCAAAGGTTAAGGTTAGGGTTAGGGTTAGGGTATTGTTGTTGACCTGAGGCTCTATTGGGTCCTCTGTGACGGGTGGGCAAAGGTTAAGGTTAGGGTTAGGGTTAGGGTATTGTTGTTGACCTGAGGCTCTATTGGGTCCTCTGTGACGGGAGGGCAAAGGTTAAGGTTAGGGTTAGGGTTAGGGTATTGTTGTTGACCTGAGGCTCTATTGGGTCCTCTGTGACGGGTGGGCAAAGGTTAAGGTTAGGGTTAGGGTTAGGGTATTGTTGTTGACCTGAGGCTCTATTGGGTCCTCTGTGACGGGTGGGCAAAGGTTAAGGTTAGGGTTAGGGTTAGGGTATTGTTGTTGACCTGAGGCTCTATTGGGTCCTCTGTGACGGGTGGGCAAAGGTTAAGGTTAGGGTTAGGGTTAGGGTATTGTTGTTGACCTGAGGCTCTATTGGGTCCTCTGTGACGGGTGGGCAAAGGTTAAGGTTAGGGTTAGGGTTAGGGTATTGTTGTTGACCTGAGGCTCTGTGGGTCCTCTGTGACGGGTGGGCAAAGGTTAAGGTTAGGGTTAGGGTTCTATTGGGTCCTCTGTGACGGGTGGGCAAAGGTTAAGGTTAGGGTTAGGGTTAGGGTATTGTTGTTGACCTGAGGCTCTATTGGGTCCTCTGTGACGGGTGGGCAAAGGTTAAGGTTAGGGTTAGGGTTAGGGTATTGTTGTTGACCTGAGGCTCTATTGGGTTCTCTGTGACGGGTGGGCAAAGGTTAAGGTTAGGGTTAGGGTTAGGGTATTGTTGTTGACCTGAGGCTCTATTGGGTCCTCTGTGACGGGTGGGCAAAGGTTAAGGTTAGGGTTAGGGTTAGGGTATTGTTGTTGACCTGAGGCTCTATTGGGTCCTCTGTGACGGGTGGGCAAAGGTTAAGGTTAGGGTTAGGGTTAGGGTAATGTTGTTGACCTGAGGCTCTATTGGGTTCTCTGTGACGGGTGGGCAAGGTTAAGGTTAGGGTTAGGGTTAGGGTATTGTTGTTGACCTGAGGCTATATAGGAACATCACACAAGTGAGCTCAAATCTAAAAGAAAGGTATAGGATTAGGGTAATGTTGTTAACCTGAGGCTCTATTGGGTCCTCTGTGACGGGTGGGCAAAGGTTAAGGTTAGGGTTAGGGTTAGGGTATTGTTGTTGACCTGAGGCTCTATTGGGTCCTCTGTGACGGGTGGGCAAAGGTTAAGGTTAGGGTTAGGGTTAGGGTATTGTTGTTGACATGAGGCTCTATTGGGTCCTCTGTGACGGGTGGGCAAAGGTTAAGGTTAGGGTTAGGGTTAGGGTATTTGTTGACCTGAGGTCCTCTGTGACGGGTGGGCAAGGTTAAGGTTAGGGTTAGGGTTAGGGTATTGTTGTTGACCTGAGGGCTCTATTGGGTCCTCTGTGACGGGTGGGCAAAGGTTAAGGTTAGGGTTAGGGTTAGGGTATTGTTGTTGACCTGAGGCTCTATTGGGTCCTCTGTGTGGCCAGATGGAGGGCAGGGTTAGGGTATTGTTGTTGACCTGAGGCTCTAGGGTTACGGGTGAGGCAAAGGTTAAGGTTAGGGTTAGGGTAATGGTATTGTTGTTGACCTGAGGCTCTATTGGGTCCTCTGTGACGGGTGGGCAAAGGTTAAGGTTAGGGTTAGGGTTAGGGTATTGTTGTTGACCTGAGGCTCTATTGGGTCCTCTGTGACGGGTGGGCAAGAGTTAAGGTTAGGGTTAGGGTTAGGGTATTGTTGTTGACCTGAGGCTCTATTAGGTCCTCTGTGACGGGTGGGCAAAGGTTAAGGTTAGGGTTAGGGTTAGGGTAATGTTGTTGACCTGAGGCTCTATTGGGTCCTC